>BMAV01027398.1:25175-63838 GCA_019973955.1 Trichonephila inaurata madagascariensis | reverse complement strand
ATGAATCTACTGGAGAAACAAAAAAAAATTTTTGATTGAAACAAAAAATCAAATTTTTCAATTCATCAGCAACGACTAAAAAATGTGATTTTAATATGCATTAAATGCATTTTCTGTTAGTGCAGGGAATAAAAATTTTTAAAAAGAAAAGGCATCATTTTAATTGCTTTCTACGTACCTATATAAATTCTCAGAGACGAATCAAGTTTAAGCCACGTAAAAGATGAAGGAATATATTTCATCTTGCATTTGTTTGTATACTTAAGAAAAAACCTACATTGATAATGAAACAGCTACTACAGTGCTTTTAAAATTTTTTATACTTGCGACCCAATTTTCAATCACAATTTTCATCGCGCCCCCTCCATACAAAAATGTATTAAAATTCAAAAATATACTTGACGTAAACCCAATACAACTTTTTAAAAACGTATATATTATCAAGATAAATATTAAACATTGTATAAAATTTTTATGACTTTCCCCAAAGGGGTCCTGGTAATTATTAAACTTGTTTTTAATTTAGCATTTTTAAATTTAAATTATAAAACAGTAGTATTTTATTTTGTGTATTATTTCAGTATAAATTGTTTTTTTGATAGAATGTTTTTTGTTTTGCTTCCTTTCAGTAAAAATTATTAATATTTTTAAAAAAATAAGCTTTTGTTTTCGATTTTTCGATATACTCGCGCCCCTTTGTAGGATTATCATGTTTCCCCCGGGGGGAACGCCCCCCATAGGGCACTGAGATACTAAATCGAATTCTCTTTTTATGGGTCACTGGGCAGTGTAGAAAAAATGTTTCGCAATAAAAATAAGAATTCATTACAATTATGTGTAGCAAAAATAAAATCTGCTTTCTGGTCAAAAAATGTAACTTCGTCATTAGAAAGTTCTTTCACGAAATCTTTCATGCTGAAAGAAGTATAAATTAAAATTATAGATTGTTAGAAAACTAAGAAAGTGAAACTGTTTACTTTCTCTGTTCTTGAAAACTAATGGAAAAATTTATCTTATTACACGTACTCAGTTCGTTAGTATTCATAATTTGTAAAAGAAGCGATTAACTTCAAATTTCTATCTTAAAAAATTATTATAACATGGAAACTATTTCCAACAACTTAAAATAAATTTACGTCAGGCCCGCTTTGCAGAAGAATTGGAGAGTGAAAAAAAAACGGAAAATTTTAAAATTAGAGAGAACGTACAAACGCGCCTAATATTTATTAAAAAGCCAATTATTTTCTTATTTATTTCCATGCCTAAATTATCAAATCTTCGTTTCACTATCGGCCAAATTATTTCGTAAATCTTTTGGCTTTTCTTTCCCAAATCATATTTTGTTTCGTGTATACTGTTATTTCATTGTTCTCTAATTTTAAAATAAAATATTTATAACAGCGTTTCTCATACTGTGGGTCGTAACCCCTAGGAAAGCGTGATAACCCTACTTGGGTGGGGGTGGGGCAGCGTATCGCGAAAAATTGAAAATAAAAATTTAAAATAACTATCAATTGAATAAAATAAAATAAAATCTCTCTAAAATAATTACAAAGTAAAACACATTCTAATATAATAAAAAAATGAAATACATATTCACACTGATGTAATAAACACTACTTATAAATGTATCAGTATTGCACAAAATATTTGATGATTTTTTATCAATATTAAAATAAAACAAATTTAGTAATTACTAAGAATTTCCCCTGGGTATTTTATATGCAAAATTACATAAAAAACTTTTATCTTGATAAAAAAATTTTGGTTTGTAAAAAAGGAAGTTTAAAGTTTTACCATCAAAGTTCATTAAAAATTTTTTGCTTCAATACTTTGTTATTGAAGGGGGGGTGATGAAAATTATGATTAAAAAAATTCCCCCCGAAAAATATTAAAAGGGGTTTGATGCACTGCCTTAAAAATTTAAAAGGGCAAAAAGTTAAAATAAATTTTTTCTGTGAAAAAGTGCCTAAAAATGAAATGTTCTCATCCGCTAAAAAAATTTTTTTGGTCAAAAAAAATATCTGACGGTTTTTTTTCCTGGTGGTGACTTGACGTTATAGCCCCCAAAAAACTTTTAATAAAAATTTAAAATTTATGCTTTAAAAACTATTTCAATAAAAACTAAATACAAAAATAGAAGGTAAAAAATAACATAAAAAACTGTACAATATAGAATACTTTTTAAAAAAGTATATTTAAAATTGGGCCATCCACGCTAATATTTTTTTTAATTTTAGTATAGAAAAAATTTTAAATAAAGTAATACTTTTGGGGCGATTTAAATTAAAACTGTTTACCACCGTAAATGCAACTCCCAAAAAAGACAAGAGATAAGACAACAAAAAATTTTTTTTGTAGATAACATGTTGGGGCCCAAATATCCCCCCCTTTTAAAATTTTTAGACTTCTGTGAAGTGTGCTTCCCGCCAAAAAACAGTAGCCAGAGTAGCCCTTTTTTGGAGGGTCACCGTTGCCACGCTCCTGGGATTTATTCCCAAAAAGACTTTGATGTGTTCTGGGGTACAGAGATCAATCAGCTTTCCCCACGTTGCCAAAGTTGGGTCTGGTGTGGCAGCTGGGGGGGTAATCTGGGTCAATCGTTGAGCAACCATGGACCACATTTTTTCTATCGGCGAAAGACCCGGGTGAGCGATCCAGCCGGGGAAGCAATTCAATTTGGTGATTGACGAAGAATTTTTTGGACAATGCGTGCTACGTGTGGTCGCGAATTATCCTGTTGAAGTATGGCTGGACCAAGCCCAAGGGTGGAAGGAAAAAATGACTCCAACACCTGGGATATGTAGCGCTGGTTTTTTAAAGTCCGGAAAGGTACGAGGAGTGCGAGAGTTACCCAAAGCCGTCAAACCCAAAATCCCCGGTGCAGGACCATTGTGGGGGCATAACGAGCTGTTCAGCATCCTCTCCCACGGTGTCTCCGACTCGAATCCACTATCGTAGTGTTGAGACAGATGGGGCCCGCAGTAAAAACCATTCCATTCTGCCCCCCACATTCTTCTTTAACCCAATGTTGGGGAGGCGCTGGGGTTCTGGTCAAGAAAGGCTTGCGGGCAGACCACCTGCGCAAAACGGCGTCGAATGGTACAAAAAGACATTGAATGATGCGTTCAGACCCAACATGTGTGCATGGCGTGATTTACGAGCGATCCGTCACCGCCGCGCACAGTTTCCTTTCCCCCACGTAAGGTGACGGGGATGGGATCGACCACGTCGGTCCGCTATCCTCCGATTTAACGGCCAATCCACATTAAATTTCTTGGTTTTGTCCAACACGACTACCGATTTCCAAAGATAATCCCCAATCTGGAGGGCCCCTATCCCCTCTGTCGAACCCCGATACTTATCAAAAGCTGGTCGGCGTTTTTTACGAGACATAACTGATCGTTTTTGGGAAAAACCCCAAGAAAAAAAACAATTGCCAACTTAAATCGCGTAATTCCGTTTTCAACCTTTTTTGGTGAGCCCACGCGACGTGATGTTCTGCGCTGAAATTCTAATCATTTGATATCTATTTCCGCTCATGTATGTTGTAAATTTTTGTTATTTGCATGCTTCCTTTTGGGTGTTGATTTAGGTGGGCGTGTAGTTATTTAAAAATTTGATGAGTATTTATGGAAATTTTTAAAGGAGGACCATTTGCTTGAAGGCACAGTGGTAAATTGCAGGATCGACAAAACCATTGAGAACGATGAACGCCTTTTCTGGTATTGCAAAGAGAACATCTCCTGTACAGCAGATCACATTCTGTTTTGACTATCTAGCGAAAATTTCAAGGTCATTTTTCTGTTTTGTGTGGACAGTTGATAGAGCCTCTATCCACACATAAAAGCTTTCCAAAAACCTGAATAAAACCTTTTTTTTTCATTGCATATTTGCTTAATTCATTCAGATGAGAGAAAAGTATAATTAAGATTTGTCGAAATTTTTTTCACAGATCAGAAAGTTTATTTATAGCAATCAAAATACAATTCGTAGATTTACACAGAAAAAAAAAGCTGTTTCTAACTACCTATGAGAGGACATCAAATGCAAAAATAGAGAATGGTGCTGCCATCTGTGTATTGATTTTTATGCGTTTTAAATTCAATTAACGCATGTGGATAAACTGAATATCCACCGCACCTCTTGGGAAAAAAAATTTTGCTATGTAGCTTGACCTGTTAGCCACTGCCCACGAAAGAGCTATCGCAATCTACAGCAATCTTTTTAGTATCATGTGCATTCCTTTAGATTCTAAGCAGGATATCTATACACAAGGGAGGAGGATTCAATATCCCCGCCTCCCCCATAATAGCAATAAGATTTTAATATTTAGCATAAGGTTAAGCCTTAGATTTTTATCCTTTGAAAAAGTTAATCCCTCACAAAAAAAATTATGTGTACTTCAGTTACTAGTTTTATTATCAAATTATCGTGTCAATATGATTCATAAATCCAAGTGACTAAATATTTTGTGCAGTTTTCTTTTTACTCTGTGCTTTAAGAGACGTTTGCAGCTCTTCACACTTCTAAATCTTTGTATTATTAAAAATTAAATATATTCACTAAAAAAATATTTTTTATCTTTCTTCTTTTATAAATATGTATTGAAAAATTTCTCTGTATTTAATTATATATTTAAACATTAGACTGTTTTAAGACAATTACTCGTGTAGTAAACTGTTTCCCGTTAACAAAGGTTTTGGAAAATCAGTGAACATATTCGGATTATTCCTAAAGCAGGCAAAGTCCATTTTATTAGTAAAAATACCGCCGTAGGAAAACGTTTGTGCAACGTCTCCCAACAGAAACTTATTCCTTATTTTGTTACCTGCTTAAGACTAATAAAAAGTTGGTTGAAATTAACCTTCAGGAAATCACTCTTTTTAAAGAGAGAGAAAGTTGATGCACTTTTAAATCAGCAATTCCCTTCAATTGTACTTTATTCCTAAAATTCAAACGGTAATTATGACTACCTTTGGATTTGTATTTCCTCAAAACTTAAGAAAAATTCTATAAGCAGCTTAAGAAATAAAATCAAAAACATACGTTTATTATTTGTTTTAATTTACAAAGGAGGCAGTGAAAATAATGTTCATCTTAATAAAATTCCATACTTGGGCCAAAAAATTTATAATTTTCCGTGTTTTCTAGCTAATTTTAACACTTTTTAATATTTATATATGTATTTCCATGGACTTTTATAATACTTTTTTTGTTGAATTATATGCTTCGATACTTGTTATCTTTGCTTGAATATATCTTCCAAAAACACACTTTTCTATGTAAGAACAGTTTTATAAAGTTTAATTATTACTGGAAACATGAAATTCCAGAATATAATACTTTAGATAGAGTACTGGTATGAAATTTTTTTACGAAACTTCACATACAAAATAGCAGCAGGCAATCAATTTTTTTCAATACGACGTAATAATTTTAAACCGTCATTGTTTAGATAAGAGAACATTCTTCAAGACTTTTTAAATTCAACCTGTCTTTTTCCAAGGGGATGAAAATCTAAGTGCTTTAAATAACTTAAAAATAAATTTCCTTGTATAAAATATAAATAAGAGATTGAGGTGGTATGTACATTCTTTGCACAGGATTCGAAATTACCACGTTCACCGCCAATGGCCTTACTAATGCATGAGAAAATTTTTATTAACGTCTCAGTAATGTTCTAGAACTCTCAGCCTTCATTAGGAATGAATGAAAATATTTTATATATTGCATGAATCTACTGGAGAAAAATAAAAATTTCTGATTGAAACAAAAAAAACATTAAATATTTTCATATTAACATCAGCAACTGACTAAAAATGCATTTGATAGATTTTAATATGCATTAAATGCATTTTCTGTTAGTGCAGGAAAAAGAATCAAAATTTTAAAAAGAAAAGGCGTCGTTTTAATTGCTTTCTGCGTACCTATATAAATTCTCAGAGACGAATCAAGTTTAGCCACGTAAAAGATGAAGAAATATATTTCATCTTGCATTTGTTTGTATACTTAAGTAAAAATCTACATTGATAATGAAACAGATACTACAGTACTTCTCAAACTTTTTATACTTGCAACCCAATTTTCAATCACAATTTTCATCGCACCCTCCTCCATACAATAACATGTATTGAATTCAATAATAATATACTTCGACGTAAAGCTGCAATACAACTTTAATTATAAACAGTATATATTATCAAGATAAATATTAAACATTGTATATAATTTTATGTCATTCCCATAGGGTCACTGGTAATTATTAAACTTGTTTTATTTAGCAGTGTTAAATTAATTATGAAACACATTGTGCTGTATGTGTATTATTGTGTATCATTTCAGTGTAAATCTGTATTTTATGATGTCAGAATGCATTTTGTTTTGCTTCCTTTCAGTAAATTAATAATATTTTTTAAAAAATAATCTTTTAATTTCGATTTTCCGATGTACTCGCGCTTCCTTGTAGGATTATAAAATATATATCACCTAAGCTTTTTTATTTCACCAAAATGAGCTTTTTTATCAACAGCTTAAACATAAAACTCTTATCATTCTTACAAAATGATCAATTAATCCATTTGTGATTTATAAGTATTTCGTAGTGTTTTCCAAGATTAAGATTAAATACCGTGAAATACATTTTATGCGCCATGCCAGTTGCATCCTAACAAAGCTCAAAATTCAAAAACTCAGTACAATGGAAATCAACTGATGACACAAATAGCTATTTTTTTGCTAAATGTCAAACTCTCTACTGTAATTATATGTTAGCTTAAAACTTTACTTAAGCGATTATTCTTATTTAAATAATAATTTATTTTTCAATAAAAAAAATTCCCAAGGAAAAAAGGAATTATGTGAGAGTTAAAAGTATCTTTAAAAATTCATAAACAATATCACATTTTTGAAATTCGCAACGGGGATATTTTTCAGGAATTATCCTCCCGATTCTTCGTACCTAATTTTTTGAACATATTTCTTTTTTATTAACAGTAACTTAAAAGGAACTTTCTTCCCTAGAATATACATGGAAAAAATTGTTTCCACCGTAAATACAGCATTTAATTGGGTATGACTTTCCCAGCTTCAGCTTTAGGTACTTTTTTCCCGACCTTGTTGAATATCCATCCACGCGATTCCCCATATAATAAAAATTCCACTGCCAAAAGTCTAGTTCTTTAGAATAACGACAATAATTTAATTTCGCTTACTTGGAAGTTACGGAAATTCGATACATTGGTTATTCACCGTCTGCTTAAGAAGAGGTGAGAAAAAAGGAGCAATAAGAAGAGAAAAAAAAGAGAATGAAAAAAGCGAAGAAAAAAACCACAGAACGTTTCTCTCAAAAAATTTTCTTTCTTTTTTAGAAAAAGGTGTCGAGGGTAAAGAGAACGTTTGAAAAGGAACTATCTAAGTGAATAATTCCTTTTGCGAAAAGAGAAGACTGAATGAAAAAAAAAAAAAAACCGATTAGTCATGGCGATCTTAAAAGAACTAATCCAAAGTATCAGTTGTAGAAAATTTTCCCTGCGGTAGCTCTCACCTTCTATCAGTTGTCAACAACGGGTTATTTTCTTTGGAATATTAATGTGCTTAACGCAGTTTTAACAATTTTAAGAAGTATTTTTTTTAAAGTCTTTAATTAAAAGTGATTGAGAATTAAACCTAAAAACTAAAAAACTGTTAACAAGGTGCATGATATTTAATTACCAACTTTTACCAACCAATGTTGACTGTTGTTAACTATAAACTTAACTAACGAACATTATTTAGTATTTCGTTTTCGTGGAATTCAGCTAGAGGGAAGGCTTTCAACGTAAACTAGAGCAGTGATACTCAACCTTGCAGCCCACCGAGTCTTTGCTGCATCCAAACTACAAGTTCGAACTGTGATTTAAAAGTGCATAAATTGATAATTTTCATGATATTTAGTGTCACTTAGATTAGAATATATGCATAAAATAGTTTTAAGGACATTATGACAAAAATAAATAATTTAAATACAATATTTTGGCAAAAAATTAACTTAGAATAATTTTTTTTCAAAATGTTCTCCTATAAAAAATTCTTCTTTAATAATAATACTGTGTGTGTGTGTATGTGTGTGTGTGCGTGCGTGCGTGCGTGTGTGTGCGTGTGTGTGTGTGTGTGTGCGTGCATGTGCGTGCTTATATAAAGTAAAAGACTTCTCCAGAGGGTCTCAACTAAGATTTTCGAAAAATTCACATTATTTTTAGAGTTATTACCCATTGAAATCATTATCGACGTTTTTTCTTAAAATTTCTACCCTCTGTTGTAGTAAAATACGGATAAATCAGACTTCTAAGTTATATATTTCAAAACTTCTAGTTGAGACCTCTGTACAAGGGTCAGCGCTTTATACAGGCAAAATATTATTATAATAGAAGCATTTTTCATAAAAGGAGTACGTTTTGAAAATGGGTCATTTTATGTTCATCTTTTCTCAAAATATTGTACTTAAATAATTTTTTATTGTAATACTATTCTTAAAACAATTTTATATACATTTTCTAATCTAAGTGACACTAAAGATCATAAATATTATCCATTTATACTCTTTTGCAAAATCACGTTTCCGAACGTTGTAGGATACCTTAAGTGACCCGGTCATGGCCCATTGTTCTAGGAAATTCATTTTTTAAGAATATGTTAAAAATTTGGTGGGGAATTCTCTCAGTCAAGAAATCAAATATATATCAATTTTCTTTTTTCTTTTTCCCCCTCTTTCTTTTTGTGGATATAGTACGGATTTAAACTGATATATTTTTTTCTATTTGTAACTGTAATTGTTAATGATAAATGACAGCAGTGGAGTAGTGAACGTTTTATGGGTGAAATTAATTTTTAACTATCCCTCATATCTTGCAAGTGAAAAATATTCTAAGAAAATAATTTATTTCATAACAATAGGAAGTTGACAATTCTATAGAAAAAAAAAACATGGATCAGCAATTGTTTGATTTGTCGTGAAAGTATTGTATTTAAAAAAAATACTAATAAACGTGAATTGTTCAATGACACTTTGCCTTCAGGGATCTCTTTAAAGATGCAATGAATAGGCTTTCTCGAACAATCTTTGCAACAGCAACAAAGAGTTTTATCAGTGGTAAAGTCACAGGGGTAACAAAGGCATCCTATGAAATTTGTTACTTTATTGGTAATCGTATGAAACCGTTAATTGATGCAGTAATTTTAAAGGAGTGTTTCTTAATTACTTCCAATTTAATGTTTGATAAATTCTGCAACACACACAAAAATATAAAAAATAATAATGAATAAAAGTAAAATAGAAATTTTAATATTTTAGTCAATTTTCCATATTTTCAATTTCTTTTGTTATCTTGCTTTAAAAGCATTTTCTCTCCCCACCCTCTACCCTATTAATCCTCATTTTGCGGTCCGTGTGAAATAGCTGTCTTATGTATGCGGCCAGGTACAAGAAAAGGTTGAGTACCCCTGAACAAGAGACGTCAATCTTTGTTCTAAATTTTTTTAAAGGACTTTATCTCCTATTTCAAATATTCATTCATATTTCTTCTTAAAATAAAAATTTCAGAACGAAATGTAAAGTGCCCAACACGGGCCCTGTTGGGAACAGACTTCGTAATTTTGAACCTCGGGCAGGTAATAAGCACGACTGATTGACTGATTGATTGAAAATTAACGTAGCACTGTTCAGCTACACGAGGGCTTTTGGCGACGGACCACGTAATTTTGAACCGTGGTCAAGTTGAGACATAGCTGTCCTACGATAACTATGTCTTGGGGGATCCGCGTAAGCTAGAGGTGTGGGATTATCTAAAAGATGAGACATTTTGTGATTCTTAACACAACTTTTATTAAGAATAACTTAAATTACTTAATTCTAAATAACAACTTTCTTTAAGTGAGAATAAGCCACAAATTAAACTGAATATGCAAGTCAGATCGCACAACTAGATCACTTATCTTAATTATATTTAACTATCTGCCTAATCTAACTTCCTATACAAAATATTACCTTTTATTGAGTAATCCTCATACCTTAATTGAAGATTCTCCTGTTCGGCTATTTGTAGATAAGAACACTCAGACCTTATTAATTTTTCTTATACTTAATATTTTTAATGACGATGAGCGTATCCTTCTTCCTTGGTTGTAGGTCGTCTAACGCTTGTTCCGAACAATTCCGCACAAAGTTATCTCTAGGCTTGCCGTCTTATCTCACCAAACCCTCTATCCTTTTAAAGTATATCCCATTTGCATATTCGTCCTGTTTCTCTTCTTGGTATTGGGTTGGAAAAGTTTTGCCATTAATCGTGGTCGTCAAAGAACTTAGGAGTTATGTTAGAAGAAGGACGCGAGAGACGTCACAAAGTGACGTGGACAACACCTGAGCTGGCACCCCTTCTAAAAAATACCACACCACACCAACGGGAGGACGTTTCAGCTCTCGACAGATTTAACGTGCATCACTGCCCTACACGGTGGGTCTTTAGTGGTACTGGGCTTGAACTCGTGACAAGGCAAGCCACGAACCTATACCTATACCACTCGGCTACCGCGGCCACGTAATAAGCACGACACCTGAGTTGCTACATGGACATTGAGCCTCGACATATTTAACACGTAGCGCCCTTCTATACGCATCGTCTTCAGGGGGAACCAGGACTGGAAACCGTGACTCTCCGGCCACGAGTTCGGGATCGTTACCATTAGGATACGGCCTTCATACGAAAAGTATACTCTACTTTTCTAACAAGTAATATAAAAAAATTTTTAAGTCAATTCCTACTTAAATCAACAAAAGAAAAAATTTTATCTTAGCTACTTTATATTAAATAGTTACAATTAATATAAATATGTATATACATAGGACAGAATTACAACAATGAGTGGTAATTAATTTTTATTAATTATCATTAAAGTATCGTATTGTTATCCAAAACAATTGGGTGTATATAATTTTAGTTCAACTTAATGCTTTAAAACGTGAGAAAAAAAAACAATTTTCAAGTTTTAACACGACGCCAAAAGGGTTACTACGTCGCCAAAAATGATGCCAACGTGGTTGGCGTGTATTTGTAATTCTTTAAATAATTAGTTTTAATCAATTAATGTTTGTTAATCCTAATTAAATTAATGTATTATCATCCAAAATAATCATGAATATAAAATTTCAGCTCAATGGAGCGCTTTAAAGTGTATTTAATTAACGATTGAAAATTTCACCAAGATAAATAAATAAACAAATAAATATATATATAGAGAGAGAGATTGTGAGCTAATAGTAGAGGAATTGAAAAATACTCATACTGGAGAAACACATTATCAAAAAATGTAGGGATGATTTATATCAAGACACAATGCCTAATGAAGTTTTTCGCCAATGTATTTAAAAAGAGAGAAAGCAGGAAGTTATCTGTTTAAAAAATGTTTCATTCTTTGAAAGCATCTATTTCTGATCTTAAATATGAGATGAAAAATTATTGCGCAATTCTTTAACTTATCAAAATTTTATGAAATTAAATACTTCAATAACAACAAGTACATAAAGGCTTTCAAAACTGTTTTAAAGAAGCTTTCAAATTCATTAGTTTCAAGAAGCAATGCAACTAACGACTTTCCAGATGATGAAATGAATGATAAATTGAATTTGTGGCAACAAAGAACAAAAGCATACATTATATTTTAATAGTAATGTGTAAACAGGCGTGCAGACAGTGAGTATTACCACAGTGGAGACAGCACTTAATTCTGATTTTATAATCTTCCTCATTTGCCTGAAAGTTGTTTTCGAAATTTGAATCATTCATTTTGAACCAATTGCACATTGGTTATTGAAACCAAATTTATTACATAGACATCTCTTATTTTAAGGAGATGCATTATAGATGGTACAGTGGACTAATTATGCAGCAAATTTATTACTATGACTTTGCAGTTTTGAGATATGATGAGTACCGTGATTCCAGAGTATAATGCGCATTTTGAACACAAAAAATAAGACCGAAAAATAAGGTGCGCGTTATACGCTGGGTATATAAAAATGACAGCTTTAAAAAAAAATTGAAAAAAAGAGAGATGAACATACAAAAAATTAAATTTCCACACAGATCGGAATACTGTTTTTTTAACGTATCCGACTACGTTCGGAACCATGATTTTAAAAAAGCCCATGAACGTATAATTTTCTTCATATTTAGTGGCACTTAGATTAGAATACATGTATAAAATTGTTTTAAAGACATTATGACAAAAAAAAATTATTTAAATACAATATTTTGGCAAAAAAGGAACTTAGAATAACCTTTTTTCCAAATGTTCTCCTTTTGTAAAAAATGCTTCTATTGTATTAATATTTTGCCTGTATATAGCTCAGACATCTGTACAGAGGCTCAACTAGAATTTTTGAAACGCATAACTCGGAAGTCGATTTATCCATGTTTTACGAAAACAGAAGGGAGAAATTTTAAGAAAATACGCCGATAAATATTTCCAATGGTTGTAACTCTGAAAATAATTTGAATGTTTCGAAAATCATAGTTGAGCCTCTTTACAGAGGTCTGAGCTATATTCAGGCAAAATATTAATACAATAGAAGCATGTTTTACTAAAGGAGAACATTTGGAAAAAAGGTTATTCTAAGTTCAATTTTTGCCAAAATATTGTATTTAAATAATTTCTTTTTGTCATAATGTCCTTAAAACAATTTTATACATGCATTCTAATCTAAGTGAAACTAAATATCATGAAAATTATACATTTATGCGTTTTTTTAAAATCATGGTTCCGAACGTAGTCGGATACCTTAAAAGAAATGACATAGCTAATCAAACTTAAAGGGTTGTAGTTATAGAAGTATACTATATTTTCGAAACCTTCGGATAATGCCTTGAATAAATGACTTAAAAACATAAGAGCATTGCTTACGTACATTTTATGCTCCTTCGTAAAAAAGTGGTACGTGTTTTACGGCGAATATACCTAAAAATTAAAAAAAGCAATTGAAAGTATAGGTGCGCGTTATACGCCAGATTTTATGGAAAATTTTGAGGAAAACGTGGTTAAAAGGTGACCTACTACGTTCTGAATCGTGATTTTGCAAAAGTGCATTTAAGATTTTTTTTTTTTCTTCTTTTTGCTATTTAGTCTCACTTGAATTAAAATATACTTATAAAACTCTTTTATGAATATTACAATAAAAAATTATTTAAATGCAATTTTTTTGGCTAAACTTGATGAAAAAGTAACTTACATTCAAAATCCTCCTTCTACGGAAAATGCTTCTATAACATACATATTTTGCTTATAATATAGGTAAGACATCTGATAACAGTTTGAATCGAAAATTTTTGAAAAATTCATATTGTTTTCAGAATTACTATTAGTCGAAAAAAAAATAACCTGTAATTTTTTTTGTTAAAATTTATCTACTCTAATGTATTAAAATATGTATAAATCCACTTCTAAATTATATATTTCAAAATTCCTAGTTTAGGTTCTGAGTGAGTGAGTGGGTGAGTGAATATTAACGTCGCACTGTTCAGCTACACGAGAGATTTTGGCGACCGACCACGCAATTTTGAACCATGGTCAAGTGACGTGGACGACACCTGAGCTGGCACCCCCTCTCCTAACTACCACACCACACCAATGGGAGGACGTTTCAGCTCTCGACAGATTTAACGTGCATCGCTGCCCTACACGGCGGGTCTTTAGTGGTACTGGGCTCGAACTCATGACATGCCTGCCATGATCCGATACCTTAACCACTGGGCTACCATAGCCCGGTTTAGGTTCTGAACAGGTCTTAGCTATATATAGTTAAGTTATTATACATGCATTTTTCATAAGGACAATGTTTTCAAAACAGATATATTTTTCATCATTTTTTTTTTTGCCGAAAAATTCGCATTTAAAACTTTCTACCTTGGAAATTATATTAAAAGAAATTCATATCTATATTCTAACTCATTTGACTCTAAATATCCAAAAGTTATTCGGTTGTATACTTTTTCACATCCGCGGTTATCAAAGTACTGATACCTTAATAGAGACTCCTTCTATAATTCTACTGTAAAAGGTTTGAGTGAGTGAATATTAACGTAGCACTGTTCAGCTACACGAGGGCTTTTGGCGACGGACCACGTCATTTTGAACCATGGTCAATTGACGTGGATGACACCTGAGCTAGCACCCCCTCTCCTAACTACCACACCACTCCAACTGTAAATGGTTTTAAGAAAGTATATTCGTCAATACGATCTAGCAGACACTTGACCTGTAGTCATATCAGCTTGATTTTAGAGCTTTGAAAATACGAGAATTTCACACAAAAACAATATATTTTAAAGATAAGTTTATGTTAGTCATGTGCAAGAGTAATTACCAAATAAAATTAACAAGGAGGTCAAGAGCATCTGTTTGTTTGTTTGGAGCTTCAGGACAATTTTCACAGGAATGATTTTAAAAATGTTGACTGGTACTGAACATTTGCAAATGTATCAGACGCATAAATAAGAAAAAATATAGTCATTTTATAATTATAATCTAGACAAAAAATTATTTATCCAATACAATGCTTCATATTATTGACTTTAAAATGGCTGGCAAAATGATCCTTCTTGTTTCTAATTTTAATTGTGAAATAGAGTTAAATGTAATATAGAATAAGAATCAATAATCTAAAAAGAAAACTAGAATATTTGACAAAAAATTACGTTCCTATCGATAAAGTTGAAGCCACCAAAATAAACTACCATGAAAATAAATCTAAGAATTGGAAAACAGCTTTAAAAAAGAAACAAAACCAAATGGGAGAGCTTTTGTAGAAACACTAACGAAAAATTGTCATATCGTTCAAAATAGCTTTTGATAAGCATAAAAATTTCATCTCCCTTGAATTCCTTCTTCCGGGTTTATACGATTGCAGCTTAAGAAAATATAACAGTAAAATACGTCCCTATACCAGCCCCAGCCCCTTTTCTCTATTTTTGATAAATCTGTTGTGGCCCCGAGAACCTTTCTGTTGAAGAATTTGAAACCATTTTTGATACTTTTAAAGGCGGGGAAGCCTTTCGGTTCGACAAAGCCTATGAAGAAATATGAAATTAGAATCGGATTTAACAATGCTTAAATGCACAACTCTTACTGCTGTCCAAGTCTTCGGGTATGAACCCAAAATAACCGTTAGAAAATATTCCACAGCACAGTCATTCGACAGGTCTTTTCGAAAAAAGAAAACCCGCACACTAGTAGAGAGTTTAAATCATAGAAAAATGTAACAAGGTCTGGAAAATATAGTATTAATAATATGCTTTCAGTGGGGAATATCCATTAATAAAATAAACATATACGTTAGGATATTCACCCTTTGTAATTTGCTTAAAATTAGACTAATTTAAAAAATCTATCAAAAAAAAGTAACATATACTCATGAATAAAGTGTTGTTTCGTAACTCGTTCAGTTTATGAGACAGAAATAATGACAATTTTCTATCCGCTACATTATTTATCAAATATATAATTAGTAATTTTTAATTTTTAAAAATGTTCAGACTGGAACCAAAAATTGTCAAAATCTAGTACATGAAGGATGCAATAATTATAATTATTACACATCAGTATATTTATAACTACTGAAAAAGAATAAGTTGTATCAAAATATTTTTTTCTTTCCTTCTTTTAGCTACAGGAGAACTGATTTTAAACTAGATTTCTATACTAACCTAACGTTACTTCAATTATACGACTACATTTTTTTCCCTATTCATATAATGTGTGTGTGAATCAGCTAATTAATAAGATATAATTATATTTATTTACGTTTATGAATTACCAATGCATATTTCCTAAGCTACAATGCATAAAATTTCCAGTTGTACTAGAGTTTTTCTCGTTTCACAATTTAAAGACAAAATTTTCAACATTTATTGTTTTAGTGACACTTTAAGTAAATATCTGTGTTTTTCATTTTATTGTGTGTAGTTTTGTATACTTGTATGTTTAATGAGTTTCGTAAGAAACTTTAAGAAGATTCAGAAAAACTACAAAGATTTATTTTTTCTATTTTATTCTCATTAAGAAAAAAAAAACTGTAGGCTTTAAATACTTACGTGAGTAAGAAATCTAATTTATTCATGAATTGATTAAATCAATTCATTTAATGTATGAAATCTTTCGAAGAAAAATTTTTTTTTCAACTTTTATTAACTTGTCTAAATATAATAGCATATCCACTACATTTTTTTTATAATTGTTCTTTCAAAAAATAAATAAATTTACTTGAATTGATTCTTTATTCATCAAAGCGACACGAAGTCCGTTGTGACAGACTTCCTAATTTTTAATCTGGTCAAGGGACGAAGAATCCAGAATTCAAAGTAATTGTGTTTCTATTTATGATATTTGTTTTTTAACTGGTACTCTGAGGTAATCAATAATAGCTAACACAGAATGGCATAATCAGGTTACTCATGTCAGGATCTTGGAATAATTCAAATTACTTCAAATAATTCATATGGGTATCATTTTAAATTGTTACTTCCGAAGAGTTAAACTTATCTGAATATCGTAAGGGAACGAGGACATCATACACATTTAAATAATAGTATTAAATTCAATTTTAGTATTAAAAAATAATGCATGTTTTTCTGAATCTAAAAATGTATAACACGTATATATTCGTTGATAAAATAACCTTAAAATATGAATAAATCACTTGACAAAAATATGGTTGGGTTTATTCACTTATTCTCCAAAGCATAATTTGTTTGCTTTTAGGTACACTATTTAAAAAAAACAATTGCGCTGTGTGTGGGGGGGGGGTGCGTGTGCGAGTGCTTAGATAATTACATATTATAAAATCAATAACTTTTGTCAAATAAAAAGACATCGCAAAAGGACACAGTATTCAGCCAATGAAGTTAAACCATTCTCGCGCATATTCAAACAATGACAATGACAACATTTTGAGACACTTGTTGAATTATCGACTTCTTTTGATTAGACTAAATTGGTCGATGTTATAATACGTAAGTACTCAATTGTTAATAAGTTTTGAATAAGTAAAAAGTATCAAGACATGAAAAATTATATAAAAAAAATAAAAATATTTATTGAACTTTAAAAACCCAAAATACTTCGTATTGCTTAGTTCCTTATTATAATGTGTATTACTGTTCATATTTTAACTCCCTTTCCTAGCTTCCTGCCAAAAACAAAAGTTGGATATGCAAGGACAAAGGAAAACTTATCTTTAAAACAAACCTCTTTTAGAATACAAAGGTCTTTTTGACAGATTCAACTCAATATGGATTACCAAAAGAAATACATCCATTTTGAAAAAATCTAAATTTGAAACAAAAAGTAAAAACCGAATAACTGGGTTAAACTCTTGCTCCTCTTTCTTTCCACAACACTGGATCCCCATAAAACAAAATACAAAAACAGGAGCTTTTATTTATTCAACTCTCAAAGAAACAACTTTTTTATCGAACTTTGCAAATCGAAACTCCATGATTCAGATTGTTTTTCGTTCGAAGGGAACTTACGGAGTGTTCCTGTGTCCCTTTCCATTCAATGGCACAGCTTAGACACAACTCGATTACCAGTACACTTTCCTGATACAGAATCATCAAATTACCCTGAATTGATTCCAGGGAGTTCTTTGTTAGGGGAGGAAATGAAAGCCGAAGTCGCACAGTGCCAGCTTTTGTTGGTACCTCTGAAACGAATCTTTTAGAGAAATCGTTCTTGTATCCTATTTGCGAACTTACTTACTTCCTAGCCGGGGGCTTAACGCAATTTCTGACAGACGGAAGAGTCTACAGACAGGAAAGGAGCTTAATCCGTCTTCTTCACAAGCTTTTTACCGATACAGACTGTTGAAATCTCATGGATATGTTGCTGGAAAACTCTAAGACTGATGCAAATGCGTGCGCGTTTAATATTTACAACAATTTCGTAAAGAAAAAGTTGAATTTTGATAGCTGTTAGTTTTTTTCACTTTAAGCGATTAATTTTCTTAGACCAAAATGTTCCAAAATATGGCACATTTTTCATTGCATATATTTGAGCGTAATACTTAGCAGAATGCGAAAATGGAAGAATTTTATTTTAATTCACACTATTTTTTTTTATATTTGTGGAACACAAAAACCACTAAATATTTGCTTTTTCAATTCGTACTATTTAGTACACAATTTTTCTATATATATGTATATCTTGTTCAAATTTTCATTCGTTAATAAAAGACATTTTAAAGCGCTCAATTGAGCTGAAATTTTATATACACGATAATTTTAGATGACAAAAAGGTAATTTAATTAATAAAAATTAGTTGATAAAAACTAATTTTTCAAAGAATTACAGATACAGTCACATTGACATCCTTTTTAGCGACTTACGATAGCGACCATTTTGGCGACTTGTGACAAAACTTTAAAAGGTTTCTTTCTCTTATTTTAAAGCGCTCAATTGAGCTGAAATTTAATATACATGATTATTTTGGATGACAATACAGTAATTTAATTATAACAAATAAGAATTAATTGCTTAAAATTATTTAAAGAATTACAAATACAGCCACGTTGGCATCATTTTTGGCGACTTGTGTCAAAACGAAAAGGTTTTCTTCTCACATTTTAAAGCGCTCAGTTGAGCTGAAATTTTCTATACGCGATTGTTTTGGGTGATAATTTAATTATAATGAATCAAAATTAATTGACTGAAACTAATTATTTAAAGAATTACAGATAGTCTCGTTGGCTTAATTTCTAGTGCGATTTGGGTTAAAACTTTAAAAGATTTTTTTTTTCAAGTTTTAAAGCATTTAATTGAACTGAAATTTTATATACATGATACTTTAATGAAAATTAATACAAATTAATTGCCACTTAATATTGTGATTCAATAACATGCATATAAATATTTATATTAGTTGCAATTATTTGATAAAAAGTAACTAAAATAAAAATTTTCTTTGTTAACCTACATAGGAATTGACTTTAAAATCTTTTTTATATTGCTTGTTATAAGTACACTCTGCATGAAGAATATTTCATACACATCTTAAAAGAATTTCTCTCGTACTTATAAAAACATTTGTTCTTCGTATCTCTTTTTCAAACGGTTGAGGATTTTGAGCGTGTGTGCATATATATATGCATATATATATATCTATATATATATATATATATATATATATATATATATATATATATATATGCACAAACAATTTGAAGCATGGTGTAATACTAAGTCTTACTTTGGAATGGGGAAAAGATAATATCGGTTTTTTAGGATTATCTTTTAATTTTCATTTCTTTTAAAGCAACAAATTGCACAATGACTTGCCTATCCCTGTTCTTTATCGAATATTTTCATGAATATAAATTCCTGCCTTCAATAAGAAAACCCCGTTGTGAAGCCCCCACCCGTGGGGACCTCAGTTCTACATTATCTACGCGACCTGTTTCTGTGGGGAAGAACGAAGAACCACTCAAATCATTCATTCTAAAACATGTTTATTAAGATCTTAGCTTAAACACAATACACAACAATAATAATTAAGTAAGATGATCTAGAATGAGTAGATGCATCACATATATTACCAAATAGTCGCGCACTTGACCACTGAGTCTAACTTTATATATTAATTCCTCTATCACTAATATACACCCTTTCCTTATAGCTTATATAAATTAGCTTACCTCTGTATCCTAGGTAAACAGCTACGTTCTTTATCTATTCTGATGTGGTTTTAATCCGTCAGTGTTCTTTTTGGCCTCGAACGCACTTTACGTTCGTGAGTACCGGCATGGCTAGGCTATTTCACGGAGTTAGGATTATTCTAAACTTTATTTCAAATCATTTTACAGCTTAACAGCTAATTGCTATTTCGGCCCCAAAGAAACCCCAAGACGACATTAATAGAAATCGCGATAAAAGCTCTCCGTCACACCGTCTTTACTGCAAAAAAAATCCCGGTTGAGAAATATTTCAGTACCCTGGACAAACTGCATCTCTAAAAAACTATAGCACTAATTATCTCACTGTATGAATTGAAACACACAATATACAAATCAAAGATAAAAAGAAGAAAATATATATGGCCATCCAACGTACGGGAAAACCGGTTGTGACTAACTTTCGGTAGCTCCAACGGTGTACGGACACAACCAGTTAAGGGGTTAATGTAGTCATGAGCCCTTCATAAGGCCAATTTTAGAAATGTTATGTTAAATTATATTGGGGATTTTGTCCGATAGCTGTTGGTTTATAAGGCTAATTAGCGATAGCTGTTGGTTTTTAATGTAGTTACCGTAAAATCCGGCATATAACGCGCACTTTGAACACAATAAATGAGATCGAAATATAAGGGTGCGCGTTATACGCCGGGTATAAAAACGATAGCTTTAAAAATAACAAAAGAAATGAGCGTAAGAAAAAAATTACTTTTACATATATAGAAATACTGTTTATTTATTAGAAATGAGATATACTTTTTGAACTAAAAGAGTTCTAGTCTTAGAAATATACTATTACTTCAAAAGTTTGGCATAATATCTCGAATAAATGACTTCAAAACATAAGAAAGTTGTACACTAAAATTTCAGATTTCTTAAAAAGCGGGGTGCGCGTTATACGGCGAATATATCTGAAAATTAAAAAATGTAGCTTGAAAGTATGGGTGCGCGTTATACACCGGTGCGCGTTATACGCCGAATTTTACGGTAAGTTACTTAATATATTAAAATACTGGAAATGAATTAAAATAAAAAAAAAGTAGCATATTTTTCATCTCACTCTCTGTGTGTCTTTTGTTCAACCATTCAATTTTAATTGTTACTGAAATAATGATGAAATAAATGTTCATTTTCCACTTTAGCTTAATGTTTCCATGATGTAAGTTATCAGAAATTTTCAAAACTCTTGGAAAAGTTTAACCCCAACTCTATTCAAGAAATAAATTTAGATATTATTGAAAGTTTACTAAACTTTCTATTGATTTTATTCAAACAGTTAAAATTGATATTAATGCTAATAATAAAAAATCAATACTGTTTATGTTTTAAAAAAAATATTCATAAAATGTTCTCAAAGGAATGAAAAGATATTATTTCATAATATTTACAGTACAATAAATCCCACTCAAACAAGTATCGAATTTTATTATTTCCATCAATTGTTAGATGTTGTTTACAGTTTAAAACTACTTCTATGTTCTTTAAAAATATGTGGGCTTTTATTTATACAAAGAGAAATCCATTGGAACTTCAAATATTTAAAATATTATGTTCCTTGCATTTGTAGAAAAATAACAATTGCTCATATGCCTTGCGGTTTTTTTTTTTTTAAATAAAAGTATTCAAATAGAGTTCTAAATAGCAAAAAAGGAATATGGTCTTATATACTCATATTTTTACGTAGTCAAATAAAATTATATTATTTATTAGCTTCAATACACAAAGCGCATTGTTTGAATTATATTCTGGAAATTTTAAATGAGTTATAAAATCTTATGTTCTATATAAAAAATGGCGTCTTTGCTCATTGTTGGAAAGTAATGAATAGAAGTTTCGAAAAGTCTTAAATCGTTACACAAAACCGCTACAAAAAACAAAGAAAGAATAATTTTTTCAGTTATCTCAAACATTTAAATAATAATAGTTATTACTGAAAAGGGATTAAAAATTAGAAGCAAATATCCAAATTTCAAAGAAAGGACGGATTACGCAAATAAATGCGATAACAATAGAGTTTAGAAAATTTAATATATCTTTAATAAATTCTTCAGATGCGGATACTCTAAGAGAAATAATAACTATAATCATCATTTTTTATGTAAAATTCAACACTAAAAGGATTTTACCTAACTAAATATGTAATTAAGGTTTAAAATTTTGCTTTTTGTATATAATTTTTACTTTTACAAAGAACGCATTGAATTATCTTACTAAATTCATTATGATAAGGTATCGTTACTATGGAAACTGACAATTACAATTTTCCTATTCAACATCTTTCTTTCCTGACGTATATAATCCTTTACGCTTAATTTTAAATTTTATTCTGAAATACTTCCATATAATTGAAAGAACAATACGACATGCAATAAACTTTTTGAAAAAATAAATAACAGATTAATTAATATTCAAGAAATAATACAAAGTTAAGCGTGAAATAGGTTTTTTGTGTGTGTTATGAATATATCAAAAGAAAACTATCAACTGCATTTACACTATCAAAATGGAAAAGTATGCATTTAATATCATAGAAATTTCAAGTAATAAGCAATTGACTAGTTGAGGGATCCTAGCCTTATAAAAGAAAAGATTTCGCATTTTAAAAGGCATCTCGCATGTTTTTTCCCCTGCAGAGACACACTGCTCATGGGAAACTGAGTTTTACATAGAAAGTTCGTTTCCCAGCATTAAATTATATAAGATTATGGCAAGCCTAGAAGATGTGTGTGTGTGGGTGAGCAAACCAACAAACTTGACTAAAAATGATATCGCCAGAGAGCCCTTGCAGTGTCTCTGGAATCGAGCCTTCTTAAATTTCCGAAAGGCCGTATAAGGGATCTTTGAGACAAGTCTAGTTAGTCAGTCCAGAATAAATTAGCTTCTTTGTTGCCTGCGATAAGAGAAAGAGAAACTGATAGAAAAACTATCCTAGAGAAACCATTCTGGAGCGCTGTAAAGTATATTGTTACGTAGATCCGGATTTGCGGATTTTATGCAAAACAATCACAAAGAAAATAAACAGTTCTTCAGGAGCGATGTGAACTTATTAACAAAAATCCAATCCTTTACATACAGGATTATGCAGCAATATTCACAGAGCAAATCTCCGAAGGTCTTCACACCTTCAACACAGCAATCAAACACAATAATTAGTGTTTAAAAATACACGTATGCAAAAGATTATTCACAAGCACAGCCAAGCTAATCGCTAGTCAAAACAATCCTCACTACTCGCTGGTTTAATCAAGACTGATCGCCGTACCGGCGAGCATCTTTTTTATAGGCGCGACAGAAACTTCCAGAAATATAACTGCTCGTGTCATTGAATGTGACTCTAGTGGAGAGATCTACTACTTTCTAGAAGATTCCAGAGGGTTCCGAACTCGCCAACATGGTCACCAAATTCGCCAACATGGTCGCCAAAAACGATGCCAACTTGGCTCTACCGCCTCGATTTCGCCAAGTTCTCATTGAATCGCCATTATAACTTGCTTGTGAATGGTACAATTTTAACATGAAATAAACATAACAGAGTAATATAAATGCATTAAATATCCAAATACAAATTATATACACTATTTACACAAAATTCGTAACAATATTTAAAAAGAGTGCATTTTCAATTGTTGCAAATCATATGTTATAATATTTCTTTGTGTATATGCGTCGATTTTTCTTCGAGTAGTCATTTGTTCGTCCTTTGTCCATCAATAAATCTTATTCAAATAATTCGAGACATGGGTTGCTTTTTCCCCCAAACCAATTTGCATCAATATAAAATAGAATATTCATATTTTATAGATGCTGCTACTTTTCTCATATGTTTCTTATTTAAAATAGGGGAGGAAATTTTGCAAAGCAAAAATTATTTAAAAAAGGCGTAAAAAATGTAAGTTTGAAAATAAAAGTTTATTTTTCCAACTTAATCAGAAAAACAGGTGTTTAGATTCAAAGCCAAAAGTGAAAAAAAAATAGAAAGTATAAAGTAATGTTTAACTGTCGCTGTTTTTGAAACAGTGTATTTCGATACTTTTTTTCAAGCTCCTATAACAAAGTATTATTTTAAACGCTTATATGTTAATTTCTCAGTAATAATCAGGTACTTTAATGAACTCTTTTTAATCAAACTTTTGCAGAATTAATTAATTAAAAATGCTCAAACATTTTCTAAAGGAAAAAACAAGCTAAAAATTATATTAAGCTAGCAATACTTATAGTAAAATAATTTTTTTTATTTTATTTGCAACTAAAGAAATAGTCTTCAATAAAAACATTAATTACTTGATGTCTAGGAAAATCATGCAAGAAATTGAATTATTTATTTTTCGAAAGACGAAACGTCGAATCATTAATAAAGAAATATATCTTGTTACAGTTTAAATATCTTGTAACAATGTAATAAAAAAAATAAGGCTTTTCTTAAGTGTTATGTTTACAGTAGTTTTTCAGCGAAATGTTTACTCCATGGTTAGCTTTTAAAAAGTTTTATTTCCAGGAATAAAGAGACGAATTTTGTTTCACATCGTACTAGGAAACCAGAATATTGGCTTCGCAACTATAAAAGCAATTTCTTTCAAAAATGTAAAACAGAGTTAATAAAAATGAAATCATTCTCTCTGGAGACGAGTATTTATACTTTTTAAAAAAGGATTACCTTTGTTATAAAGGCTTTACTTAAAATGAAAATTTTAATTATTTTAATTTTAAATGAAAATGAAATAGAAATGTTTTTTGTTCAAAAGTCTAACTTCCATTTTTTAGGTAATTTGTACTCTTAGTCCCTTTAACAGTTTTATTTTATTAAACCGTTTCTAGAATTGGTTATTACTTATAACGTTACATTCTGAACCAAAACGAGGGTTGAAAGTGACGGACCTCGTAATTTTTATCAACGGTTAACACTAGAACGTCCGGGGTTTTGATTACCCGTAAACGTCCATTGGTATCAATTCGACACCGCTATATAAAATATATAAAATAATTGTAAAAGCTAAATAATTTCAAGACTACTGTTCCGCAGAGATTAATTTTAAGATTTTTTATTTTTTCTTCATGTAATTATCATATATTATGATCTTTTGCATCATAAAAAATTGACGTTGACATTATGTTTCACGAAACTTGTCCACTGCTTTGTCGCAAAACATTTCGAGTCACAAATCTGCCAGGAACATTACTAATATGATGTATCCTCTCTGTAATATCCCTAGTGATAAATATATATATATATCAGGATTTACTGGATTATCTGACTTTCTTCAGATTCTCTGCAGTCACTTTCACTCAACCTTATGCATTCATCGAAATCTAAATTAGAACAAGACAGCTCACACACACACACCACCATCCGATTCATTCTCAGAAAACCTTCGCAACCAATTAGCAATTTCATCAGAAGCTTAGACATTTTCCCTCAGTCATCGTTTCAGGGTGTCTGCTCTGCACAAGGTTCGAGTGAGTGAGTGAGTGAGTGAATATTAACGTCGCGCTGCTCGGCTACACGATGACTTTTGGCGACTTACCACGTAATTTTGAACCATAGTCAAGTGGCGTGGGTGCACAAACTTCGAAAATCGAATGAAATTTTATTATGAGAAGATAAGGAAATGTTATGTAACGAGACACTTGGACACAAAGATTTAAGTATGACTATTTCTGCTGTGAACCCAATAATATTGCATTCAAGGACAAAAAAAAATGTGCGATAGTTCTTCCGAAAATTCGTTTTACTAATAGTATCGATTTAGTGTGAACTATCTTTTACTGAACGGCAGCTATTAATATTGATAAATTGCCTTAGTCTCGAAACGACTCCAGCGGACGTTCTAGGTATATTTAGTTGTAAAATCTCTCCAAATTAACCCAGAACCGCAAAACATTTTGCGTGTAATCGCTATTAAAAACGTTGAAAAGACATGAAAATTTTTTAAATTCCCTACAAATATGCGAAAAGGAGAACAAACTATACAGATTCAGGTGTCCAGTTGAAAGTGATGGACGCTCAAGAGTAAAGAGATGAGTACGATACTTGAGCTGACACCCCATTTTCTATACTTCCACACCCCTTAAACCTTAGGACACATTGAGCCTCCACAGATTTAAAAGTCCATCAGACACGGTGGGTCTCTAGTGGCATCAGGTTTTAAACCCATGACTCATCAGAAACAATGTCAATGACGAAAATAGGAAAGAATTACTAGTGCAATACAGTAAGTACGTTTGACGCGTGTTGACTAATAGCAAAAAAGTTTGAGGGAAGAAAGAACACTGGGTTTATAATCGCGTGCTTGAAAAGAGATCCTGAGAGACTGCAATTCGAGATTACAAAGGAACATTCCCAGACACATAGCATACTGTCATAACTAATGTATTTTGTAAAAAAAAATTCGTACATTGAATTGAAAACTTTTTACTTTTAATTATTTATTTTTCTTTCATCTTCAATAAAATTAAATACTTGGTGTAAAAGAATGTGCACATATATATAAGGGAGAAATGTCGCGTTATATAATCATGGGATCTCCGGAACTTTAAGACTTAGACTTTAAATTTGGTAAACACGTTTCTGTTGTTGGGTAGATATATATTAAGAACTGGTTTTCCGGAAACTCCGATTCACAATTCTGGTTGAGAGGGATTAAGGGGTATTATTGATAAATATTTCGTTTTTGAAATACTAGTGAAATTAGGGGAGAATTTTTCTGCTGTTCCATACAAATCTGCAAAAACGGGATTTGTGATATTGATTCCTAAGAGGAGTTATGAAGGATTAAGGTTGCGTAAAAGATAAAAATTTATGGTTTTAAAATATTAAACCTACAGACTTGAAATTTGGCCAACGTGTTTCTTTTGCTTAATAAAAATTATCTAAGATAGGGTTTTGAGGGAATCATCTCTCAAGTTTGGTTTCAATGGTTAAAGAAGAATATAAAAAGAATTCCCGTTTTTCGACTATTAATCTTGCAATCTGATAAGTATGCTCTTTTTAAAAAGTAGAGATCGTATTTTTCGAAAATTGACTCTCAAAGAGGTTACGGGATGTTGAAGTAAGAAAAAAATCCATTTTTTCTAAACTTCCATTGTTTATCTATTGAATCTAAAGATTTGAAATTTGATGGGCAAGTTTCTTTTGCCGAATATTAATTCGCAAATAACTGGTTTTGCTTAAATTGACTCCCAAGGGGGTTACAAAGAGATTAAGGGAAGTTATATAGACAAAAAAAATCTCGTTTTTGAACTGTTCGACTCAAAGACTTGAAATTATATAAGCAAGCTTATTTTGTTGAGTAAAGATCTGCTATTAATAGCTTTGAGAGAAATCAACTTAGGAAACATATAAGATAATTATGTCTCATTTTTAAAAATTTGAATTCCATTCTTTTTAAATCAAGAGCGGAGGGTTTTAAGAATGTTTTTCTTTGTAATCAAACGCTTAATGCTTGAACTAGACATCGATAATTTATATGAACAGTATATAATCATACACTCCAGCATCACTGGGTATTTCATGACGTTCTAACGGCTAGTATACATATATTTATATAAAAATTAAACATTATTTGATTACAATAAGCACTAAATAAACATTTTAAAACAATTGCCTTGTAACCTGTTTTCTCCAACATCCTTACAGTCAGTAAAATAAATTAATAGCGGGAAATAATCAACCACAAACTGTGGGTCAAATCTTACATAATTATGTTCACTAATGCATGGTATTGGGTTATAATCCTGCGAAGTCAGATGTAAATAGAAGATAAAATCAAAATGATACGCGTTAATGCATAATCAATACACCGTCTAACGCAAGAATGCTTACAATGAGAAAAATGGCAGCTCGCTCAAACTATTGTGAGTGTTGAGTTATGAGTATGGATTCTTGGTTATGAGCTTACCACTTCGCAGCATTGTTCAGAAAAGCTTTCTTGTCAGTTATCTTATCTGACCGTTTCTCTTCTGCTGTATTTCATGCGAGTTATTAATGAAAATATAATGAAGCAAAAAACAGCCTCGTTTTCAAAGATTATGGAAGAAAATATAATTAAGATCAAAGTGATTTATTACGGAATAAAAAAAAATATTTATGCACGTAGGAGAAGATCGTATTATTGCCTCTTATCTACCCTAAGAATATTATATTTTGTTTTATTTTGAAAATATTTAATTAATGTGTTATAAATATTTTGAAACTTATAAGCAATTTTTTATGTGAGCCTTCTTTCATTCAAATTTAATTACTCAACTACGTCAAAAACAAAGGCGATTTTTTAAAAAATTTTATTGTATAACTCAGACATTTTTACTTCCAAAACAGTTCCCATTTTGCTCCTAGCGGCTTCAGAAAAAAATTATATAACTATTATAAAATACAATTTGTGAAGCAAAACCAAACCAGCTCTAAACCTTCAACTTCATTTCCGAAAAAATCTAATTTCTGGTAGCAATTCTCCACCTTCAACATGATGCCTGAAAAACTAATAGAGATACTTGTATTATAAGTATGTTTCAAGTAACTCACATGAGTAAAGTGAAGCAAATCTTTGCTGGTGGTGAAAGTTTTATTTATAAATGATTTTAGAAAAACTAAGCCGTAAATTTACGAAAAAAATGCATGTTTACGTATAATTTTTTAGACATATCTTATTTACATTTAATACATTTCTTGGATTATGGGGTTTATTTTATTAAAATAAATATCAAATTTGATACCAGAGTTTATTATTTATTGTTTTTACACTTTTCTAATATATTTTTTAAATATGAATATTATTGACTTTTCTGCATTTGCTAGTCGTTTTTTTTTTCAAATCTCACCCTACCTTCCAGCACTTTTTCAAAAAATCCATTTACGTGTGTCATAGAGTGTGATCTTATAGATTTCTCCAATGGAAATTACTGGAAACTCCAGTAATTTCCAGAAGTCTCATAATGGTCCTCAAATCACCAAATTTGGTTGCCAAAAATTATGCCTACTTGGCTGTTTCGCCAACATTTCGCCAAGTTTCCATTGAAACTCCATTATAAATAAAGGATGAAATGGCTTGCGAATATTACAGCTTTTATACAGTTGTATAGTTTGTAAAATGTTGCTTTGTCCTCCGTTTGGCAAAGAGGAGAGACCCCCCCCACCCTCCAGTTCTATTTTAAAAATTAAAAATTACACATTTTATAAGACAACCTGGTTTTTAGTGAACACTAAATGCATTATATTCAGTAATTATAAACAAGTTTACACTAATTTTTCAGAAATGCATTTCGAATAACTAGTGATTTTAGTAATCGATGTTTTCGGATTGTAACATCTTTTTTTAAAAAAATCCCATTCCGTTATTCTTCTGCAGTTCAACAGGAATTTTAGAAATGTTTATAGCACGAAAGAGAAACCAAAATATTTTAATGCAGTGATTAACTCAATTGATGTAATTAATAAACTTCTAAAAACTGTTATTTCAATACTATCGCATGGTAAACTTATATCAACTGCATTCTTTCAAATGCAGTTAACAAGCAGGTTCTGTCGGATAAAACAATCATATATTGTGGGCAAATGTACACTACTGGCTATTAAAATTGCTGTAACGGGAAGAAATGCTGTTAACAAAATGATATTTATTCAACAAATATTATATCGGAATTAACAAGTAATTAAATTTTCAAGAAATTTGAGTGCATAGACCCTGAGAAATCATTACCCAGAACAACTACTTGTGGTAGTAATAACAGCACTTATACGCCTGGGTATCGAGTAAAACAGAAGTATGATGGCATGTACAGGTACAGATACCCATGCAGCTTCAACATGATGACACAGATCAGACGTAGCGACCGGTGTATGGTTACGAGCCAGTAGCTCGTCAACCATGGACTAGAAGTTTTCTATTGACGACAGATCAATAGAACGTGTGGACCAGGGCAACAACCGAACATTTCCTGCATCGATGAAAGTCCGTACAATAACGGCAACAAGCATTCGTGCATTATCCTGCTGAAAGGCTCGAATAAAGGGTACAGTCATGGATCGTAATACACCAGAAATGTAATGTGCACTGTTCAAAGTGCCATCAATACAAACAAGAGTTGACTGAAAAGAGTATCTAACAGCACCCCATACCATCACTGCAGGTGATGGACCAGTATGACGATGACGAACGCAGGCTGCCAATGTTTGTTCCCCACGCTGAAACAAATACGAATACGATAATCTTGATTCTGTAAACAGAACCTAGATTCATTTGAAAAAATGACGTCTCGCCATTCATGCGCCCAGATTCGTCATTGATCACACAATTGAAGACACTCCTGTCTCTGATGCAGCTTCCAAGATAAGCGCAGCCATGGTCTCCGAGCTTAGAATCCATGCTGCTGCAAACGTTGTCGAACTGTTCGTGCAGACACTTGTTGTCTTGCAAACGAACCCATTTCTTGATTCAGAGTTCATGACGTGGCTGCACGATCCATTAAGGTCATGCGGGTAACATGCCTGTCCTATCGACTGCTAGTGATAGGTTGCCGTTGAGATAAAGCATGGTGCTCCACATTACAGTCTCCTAAACCCATCCACATTCTCCTAGCAGTCATTGGATCAAAGCAGACGCGAGCAGCAGTACTGCGATACGATAAACCGCAATTCTGGTTCGCTACAATTGGACCTTTTTCAAAGTCAGAAATGCGCTGGTACCCACCTTTGTATCTTACATGATGCGCTGAAAAGCTAATAATTTGCATATCACAGCACCTTCTTTCTGTCTTTTAAATTTCCCATCTGTAGCATCTCGTCTTCTTGGTGTAGCAATTTTAATGGCCAGTAGTGTAACTACAGCAAATTTTCCAACAGGAAATAAATAAAACATACATTCAGATTCGAAATCATACAGATATTGAACATAGCAATACAAATCCATAATCAGAGTATCGGCAGATACGAATAAAGTCAGAGAAGCAACTTAAGTCCAAAATTTCTCTAATAATATTAACTGCATTTGCTGTTTAGTACTTTACCTTTAATCTCAAATTTAGCCAAAATTTCAAAATTCTACTTGTAAGACTGAATAATAGGAGATGTAAAAATGAGCACCTCTATATTGATCAGATATCTTAAACCTTAGGGGTGGAGAATTTCAAATGAACAATTTTCAAAGTACTTTAACACCAAACGATATATATATATATATAGTTTTATTTAATACACTTTAAACGAGATGGGGGCAATGTTTTTACTAAATATTAAAAAAAATGAATAAATATAGCTACAAAAAAGTGAGTTGTAACTATCAAAACCTTGTTAATGATTTTATTTGCTACGACACTCATTTGTATTTTTCCACACACACAAGCCTAAAGAGCCCTATACCAAGATCATCTAAATGATTTTACAACAAAATCGTACTCCAAAATGAATAAGTTATTTTGGAAGTTAATTAACTATTTTAATTAAGCAAAATTATAAACCAATCATCATAATTTTGTTCCCTAAATATTTTATAAGCTTGGTTCAGTTTTCATTTTTTTTAGTGGACACAGTACCATCTGAATGAAACCGACACTTGGAACAACTTTTAAATGAGGAGAAATTTAATAAGAATAGAAATATTGGCATTATTACCTGCAGTGTAAAAATTGCACGTTTTACTAATCTTTAAAATTAACGTAATTAAACACATTAGGTTGCAAAAAAAATTGATTTCAGTGCAAATTATATTCTATGAAATACAGGATTTAAAAATTAAAAAAACACATTAAATTTTTCCGAATAAACTATTAAATTAATTCGAATTGCCAATTTAAATAAAAATGGACAGATATGTTTGCCTCAGGAAAAATAAGTTTAATTTTGTAATTATTTAACTGTATTCTTTTTCAGTTATTAGGCTATTTTTGTCATCTAGTTATTTGGTCATTTCTTCTAATCCAGTTATTTAATCACTTCTATTGATCCAATTACTCGGTCATTTCTTCTAATTCAATTACTCGGTCACACATTTCTTCCAATCCAATTCTTCCATCACTTCTTCCAGTCTAATTCTTCCATCACTTCTTCTAATCCAATTCTTCCATCTTTTCTTCTAATCCAATTCATCCATCATTACTTCTAATCCAATTCTTCCGTCATTTCTTCTAGTCCAATTCATCCATTATTTCTTCTAATCCAATTATTCCGCTGTTTCTTCTAATCCAATAATTTGGTTATTTCTTGTAACATTACATGATCTTTGCGTTATAATGCCTATAATGAATAACTGACTTAATACTTTAAATAGATTTAAACTTTTGCTAACCGATTTTAAATTAACATATGATTTGAGTAAAGTCGTAATTTAAATATATATCGGTCAATAACATTAACAATAACTCAATTTCAATTACTACCATAATAGAAAAAAGAATATAGAGTCTTAAAATCAGAGAATAAAAATTCCAAAACCATTCCAATGATTTATTAGAAGTTCTTCTAAGGCAGACGATTTTATCGAGACTATAGTATATGTAGACGGTGCGCGATTTTTGAAGAATAATCTTGATCAGGAAAGATTCATGGGCTAAAAATAAATCCATTTTTGGAAAACGCCGGCTTCGATTCTTCAGTAACTGTTATCTTAATACACAGAACCCTTTTTGCTGACTTGTCAACTAGTTTTCGAACGGAAGAAGTGTAAATGGAAGGGCTGTACTTTTCCTAAATCCAAGAACTCCAGCAGGCAGCACTTTAAAACGATGGTGCGATAGAATTTTGAAATCTAATCTGCTTTATTTCCGATTTTCGATGGGAAAAAAAGATTTTCGTTCAATGTATGTATACAACGTAGCAGTCTAAAAAGCATGGATGTGTGAGACATTCTGTAAAGCTTTCGCCTTTCTTTATTCCATTACATGGATACAATCTCTGATTTAATATAAAAAACATTAGGTCTAAAGCAACTTTGATCTCTTTTTTTTTATTCGAAATGAACATAACTTTCTCTACAAGATAAAATGAATCGAAATGATAACTTAAGGCTGAACTGGGAATAGGAAAGAATGTTGGGAGAAAATAAGAAAATGTTTTTTCTGGAAATATTTAGAATAGTCGTCAAAATCTGATGAACTAAATATACTAATATTTTTAATGGACCATAAAACTAACTTCACAGGCAAAATTTAAATTTCACACATTTCGAAATAAATTCTAATTTTACTTTCCCCATATATTCCAAAACTTTATTTTTTATCTGGGGTAGAGGAAGTGAAAGACCATGTCTAAGTAACGGCTGACTAAAGCCCATTGTACAAATTATACAGCTTTGTTCATACTCATTGCTCAAATTGTAGAACTTCAATTTACATGTATGTTATGTAGTTATATTAATTTTTTTTTATTTTTTGCCAAACTCGTTCTTGTCGAGCCTCTTCAATTAAACTCATCACTGAACCTCTATCCTCCAACACTTCATTGATAAATTCCTCAGATTTAGATAAATCAAAAGCTCTTGCAGCTTCCAGGAAAGTTGAGTATTTAGTTCTAATGATTGTTAATAAGTCTTGAGGAAACACTTTTTTTTCTCACGCAATGACTCCAGTCAAGGTAATCGTTGCGATATTTTTCTACGAGAGCTTGTAATAATGTTCTATCGCAACCGTATTGCCAACATTATATGTTACGAAGCACATGGTTCCTAATTCAGCGCGTACCACGCATGCAAAATCGGGGTTGCCAACGTGGCCAGTTACTTCACACTTTAGCATTTTTGCGATAGTATGAAAGAAGAAAAACCTTTTTTATAGATAGAGATATACAGGGTGTCCAAGTATCACTGGAATAAATTTGAAAGGGAGATAGGGGACATAACACATAAGTAGCCGCGGAAGAATAGTGGTCAAGGTAACGGACTCGTGGTTGGTGTGTTATGAGTTCGAGTCTAGTACCACTGAAGACCCACCGTGTAGGGAAGCGATGCACGTTAAATCTGTCGAGAGCTGTAATGTCCTCCCGTTGGTGTGGTGTGGTAGTTAGGAGAGGGGGATGCCATTTCTGTAGTCATCTTCGTCACTTTTCCATGATTCAAAATGACGAGGTCCGTCACCGAAAGCCCTCGTGTAGCTGAACAGTGCAACGTTAATATTCCTCTAAGCAGGGGACATCATAAAAATTCAGATTCGCATAGAAACCTATGGTTGGAAACGTCTTCGTTCGGTGCTAGGTGACGTTGTTCACAAGAGCATTTAAAGAAAAAGACGCGCATTACCGAAATTATATGAGTTGTCTTTACCTGTCGAAGAGTATGGAATGTCTTACAAACACCGAGATGGCCGATATGCACATAACTTACATATTGGCAGAAGGAAGTGCACAAGCAGCAGAAAGATTGTATCATGAAAGATACGCACAAAGAGATGCACCGGAGCTCTGGATGTTTGCCAATTTGCATCTCAATTGATGTGGATATGGATCATTACAGGGTAAAAAGTACAGTGAGGGTGGACATCAAGCAACTCCCCACACGGTACACGAATTCCTTCACATTTTGTTCCATGCATGGAACAAAATCTGCTGTATACCGTACCCTCCCTTACTATGCCTATAACCTCGTAATGATCCATATTCACACAAATTGTGATGCAAATTAGTAAACATTCAATGGTCCGGTTTATCTCTTTCCGTGGGTAACTTTTACAAAACAATCGTTCAGCTGCTCGAGCATTTCCATCTGCTAATCCCTAAATATAGTGTATATCGGCCAACTCAGCGTTTGTAAAAGTTTCCATAATCCTCTGTGGGGATAACAGCTCAGATGACTCTGGTAATGCACGTCTGTTTCTATAACTGCTCTTGTGAATAATGCCACCGAACATAGACCTTCCGACCATGGGTTGCTGTACAAATCGTAGGAAACGTAGGGGACATCACACAAGGATTCATCCTTATGTGATGTCCCCTACGTTTTCTTAAAGTTTGTCCAAATGATTCTCTGATATCCTGTATAATGAAATACTTAAAAAATCTCATGAAGGTAGCATACTAATTTATTTTGGATTATTTAAACTTACACGATTAATATTTTACCAAGCATTAAGGTATCCGACTACGTTCGGAACCGTGATTTTGCAAAAGCGCGTAAATGCATAATATTTATGATATTTAGTGTCACTTAGATTAGAATACATGTATACAATGGTTTTAAGAACATCATGACAAAAAAAAGTATTTAAATATAATATTTTGGCAAAAAATTAACTTAGAATAACGTTTTTTTTCCAAATGTTCTCCTTTTGTAAAAAATGCTTCTATTGTACTAACATTTTGCCTGTATTCAGCTCAGACCTCTCTACAGAGGCTCAACTAGAATTTTTAAAATGCCTAACTCGGAAGTCGGTTTATCCATGTTTTACGAAAACAGAAGAAAGAAATTTTAAGTAAATACGCCGATAACTATTTCAAATGGTTGTAACTCTGAAAATAATTTGAATTTTTCAAAAATCATAGTTGAGCCTCTGTACAGAGGTCCGACCTATATACAGACAAAATATTAATACAATAGAAGTATTTTTTACAAAAGGAGAACATTTGGAAAAAGGTTATTCTAAGTTAATTTTTTGCCAAAATATTGTATTTAAATAATTTTTTTGTCATAATGTTCTTAAAACAATTGTATACACGTATTCTAATCTAAGTGACACTAAATATCATGAAAATTATCCATTTATGCGCTTTTTTAAAATCATGGTTCCGAACGTAGTCGGATACCTTAAAACATTAATAAGCAAACTATGAGCCAAGGGCTAGAGGCTGGCTATCTAACACTTCACGTCTGCTCGACACCTTAATGTGAACTTTTTTTTTTATGCATCTGCAAAACCTTCTGTAGAAGTTTGAATATTTTTTGCATGTGTAAAATAAAGTTTTCAGAGATTATACGGAAATCGATATAAAATGTTTCATGAACAAAAAGTGTAAAGTTCTGTGACTGTATCTAGAGTTTTGTTTAAGATATCGGGAGACAAATTCAATACAAAAAAAAAGCAGGAAAAGGCCGAAAAAGGTGCACCACATCTGTTGATAACAAGAGCAAAAATACTATATTTCAGACATAAAAAAAATCACATGGACATCCATCAGAAGTAATCAGAGTGTGATACTGGTGTCTCTGTCAGTTCAAAAACAATCAGGAGTAGATTAGGATATGTAAGACTAAAAGATATAATTCCACCAAAAAAGCCGTATCTCAATTTACAGAAGGGCAAAAAGGGACTATAGTGCGCAATGGAACACATTAATTGGATAAATGATTATTGGTCACAAGTTATATAGAGAAACGAAACTAAAATATCTTTATTCGGTAGTAATGGCCTAAAATATGTAAGATGTAGAATACCAGAAATGCTACATCCTGACTGCATCCAGGAAACTGTGAAGTACCCACATAGTTTTACCATTTAGTCATGCATATCAGCAGATGGTATCGGTCGCCTTCATATCATCGACGGAACACTGAATGTCATAAAATACATTGCCACCATTCTAGAACCCAAATTTCTGCCTTCCATGAGGGATCTATTTACCAACACTGCTTAATTTATTTTTCAGCAATATTCTGTTTCTTGCCACACAATAAAGCAACTGAAAGACTGGTACCGTTCTAAGATCATTGAGTTGTTGTCCTGGCTAGGAAACAGTCCGGACCCATGTAATATAAAGGAACTAATTACGAATATAATTTATTTTCCTGGCATCATGTAATAACGAAGGAAGAGGTTAAAACTATTTTCAGCTCAATGAAGCATCCATGTGAAGCTGTAATAAAGAATAAATGGAACCTCACTAAGCTCTGATAACTCACTGCTATCATGATCATCTAATGTATATCAACAGTTATTGCAGTATAACTTTTTTGCGTTGCAAATATTTGAATTTCCTTTTTTGTATTGGATAATTTAGCATTACATTTAGTTTAAAATGATACAAAATACTGTGCATTTTGAGCAACGTAAAATGTTTCATAAGTATACAAACTGGAAAAACATAACAATTTTAAAAATTGTCCACAATTTTGGCCACCACTGTAATGACTTCATTCCATTTGATTTTAATTTAATTCGCACTTTGAAGAAACACAAATGTTATTTAAGACGGACTTTTGGACTACATCTAAGAAAGGAAGATGATACCTGAGCAGGTATCTCCCCCTATGCCAACGGAAGGAAATTTATCCTCAATATATTAAATGTGCTTCAAGCCCTCTACATTTCGCGTCTTTAGTGGCTTTTTAGCACTAAGGCAAAACATCACCGAGTTCATGACCATGACCACTTGGCTACTGCGGCTGTGTCTTTAATGGCATCAAGACTCAAACAAAATGATTGCTGACCTCGAGTTCACAGTCATAGTCACTCAACTACAGCAGATATAGTTCCAAGTATAGAAATAACCATCATCAAAAATTTAATTCTCATTCTCTATTAATATCTTCATTATAATTCAGGTATATGTAAATATTACATGAGCAATCAATTATAAATAATATTTCAAATTTTTTAAAGTTTCAAATTATCTAAACAAGGAAAACTTTGGACATTTTTTAATTCCCCCCTACTACTAGTTCACAATCTCCCTATATATATCTACAGTGGACCACAAAAGTGTTCGTGCACTTGTAATTTCCAATAAAATTTAATGTTTTCGACTAATAAAAATTAATATATTGGAATTGTAATTTTTTTTTGTGATATCTACAACTGATTTTTATTGGAATGACATAATTAATTTTTTAAAAAATAGTATAATTATTATTTTTAAAAATTAATAATCAAAATTTACTAAAAATTACGACACAAAAGTCTTCGTTAACTTTACAAAAATCTCAACATAGCTTTAAATATTGTATTTTTGTCTTAATTTGGTTCTTAGTAGGATATCGTTTAGTGTCTACAACAATTTTTAAACTTCTTGGTTTAGATTTAATCAGCTTTTTTGTAAATTCTGCTTCGATTTTCCTCCATACTTCTGTGACTATTGTCTTGTTTACATGTTTTTCTGTATTATGTCATGTTTTCTCTTTTTTAAATCAAATTCTCACCAAATATAATCTACTGGGCTAAATAAAGTGATAGAGAGGTGCTTTCAGATTTTAGGGACAGTTATAGAGGCACCAGCGGCGTACATTTAGAGCAGTGCGCTTGGCGTCATTATCCTGTTAAAAAAATGAAGTCTTCTCCAAGATCCAAATTTCGGGCGGATAGTTTAAAATTTCTCTTTAAAATACTTAAAAAGAGCACATGCTTCATAATACCATCAAAAGATAACAAACTACCTTATTCTGAAGCCTATTTCCACCAACACGCAGGAACACTTCTACCTCCATTGTTCATTGATCCAACTGGATTCTTGGGATTAAGTTTCGGAAAATTCCAAATTGACAGCAAATTGATTGGGATGATAGAAAATTCTACATTCTTGGTTCCGGTGGGTGCATAATAGTTAATAAATGATAAAATGAGGAATTTAATCCCACGGATTTATGTGGAACAAGAACTCCTCCAATCTCCATGCTAAAACATGGAGGTGAAGGTGTTTTTGCGTGGGGGTGTAAATCGGCTTCAGGATTAGGTAATTTGGTATTTTTTTTATGGTATTGATAATAATGAGCTCTATTTAAATATTTTAAGAGGAAATTTTAAATTATCCGCCCAAAATTTGGATATTGGAAACGACTTCATTTTTTAACAGGATAATGATGCCAAGCGCAATGCTCTCAATGTACGCCGCTGGTGCCTCTATAACTGTCCCCCAAATCGCAAAACACCTCTCAATCACTTTATTGCGCCCAGTAAAATATATTTGTTGAGAATTTGATTTTAAAAAAAAGAAAACATGATATATAAACACATCATGGGAAATAACAATAATCACAGAAGCACGGTGGAGAACCGATGCAGTAT
>BMAV01027398.1:8864-25075 GCA_019973955.1 Trichonephila inaurata madagascariensis | reverse complement strand
TATATATAAGCTGATTAAATCAATACCAAGAAGTTTAAAAGTTGTTGTGGACACTAAAATATATCCTACTAAGTACAATATTAAGAAATACAATATTTAAAGCTATGTTGAGACTTTTGTTAAGTGTACGAAGGCTTTTGTGGTGTAATTTTTTAGTAGATTTTTGATAATAGTTATATTATTTTTAAAAAATTAATTATATCATTCCATTAAGAATAAGTTGCAGATATCACAAAAAAATTACAGTTCCAATATATTAATTTTTATTACTCGAAAATTTAAATTTTATTGGAAATTACAAGTGTACGAACACTTTTGTGGTTCACTGTATATCTTATGAAAATTTTCAATCGTTAATAAAAAATGCATTCTATCCATCTATCCAATTTCAAAAATATTTTTTTTGAACTTATACTGGATGACACTTGATATTACCAGTTTTTTTTAAGTATTAATTTATTATTTAAACTTAATTAATAAATAAAGAGTAACAAACAAAAATAATAGGCCGACACCATGTACAAAAAGGAAAATCACTCGTTGTGTCCCTGTAACGCAATGGACAGTGCGTTGGACTTCTTATCCAAAGGTCGTGGGTTCAAATCCTACCTGAGATGGCCTAATTTATGAGAATGGGATTTATGAATGAATAAATAAATAGTAACAAAAATAATAGTCCAACAGCATATATAGAAAAAAAATTGCAAGGAAATTCGCTTTCTATTTTGTCACTTAATATATTGCGATTCTGTCTCCTACATATTTATATTAAATGTAATTATTTAATAAAAAGTAACTAAAATAAAATTTTTCTTTGTTGACCTAAATAAAATTATGTCAATTTTTACTTAATTACTTATTTAACAACTAATTTTGAAAAGAAATCAACAAAAATGTTCTAAATATAGTACAACTGTGCTGATAGTGAAGAAGCTTCTTGGATATTTCCGCAGATTTTATTTTTAGATAAAGTAATACTTCACAAAAGTGGTACATGCAGTTAGAACACTTCACATAACAATATGGATCCATAAATATATATCGTATTCAGTATTTCAGTTCTAGGATTTCACTAGCTAATTTTAGTAAGTGCTCCTTGATTTTTCCACCAGCAACTTAATTTTCCGGCGTCTCTATAAACACAGAAATCTATACAATTTTAAAACTATTTTTGAACCATTACAAGTATTTTTCCGAGAAACTCGATACAGTGTATATTTTGATCCGTCATTTCTTCGAAGTCTTAAATCCCGGATTTTCTCGTGAAGTAAGTGCTTGTTATTCCCTTTGTTAGACACCATACTTCAGGAAAATTTCTAAATATAGTTTATTTTAACATAATAAATAAAGAACAATTCTTCAGAGGAAAATATCTTTAATGGTGGCTTTTATCGATAATACACAGAATTCCTCTTCAAAATTTACCTTACAATTTAAAGAGTCATATTTATTTCAAGCAATATTTAATGATACAAATTACTATAAAAAGAAATCCATTTTTCCCTATATACACGGTGAGGCAAATAAAAGTGAAGGATATGACTGGATGAGTGATATGATTGGACGTGTATTTCACTGGCATGCCAAACGCTCGATACTGGTTCAGATCTTAGTACGGATTGTGACAGTGAGAGTTGATGAGCGGCTATCCATTTGTGGCAACATTAACTGAGGATTAAGTGAGTGAGTGAATATTAGAGTGGCACTGCTTAGCTACAAGAGGGCTTTTAGCGACGGACCTCGTAATTTTGAACCGTTGTCAAATGACGAGGATGAGCCCTGAGCTGGCACCCCCTCTCCTAACTACCACACCAACGGGAGGACGTTTGAGCTCTGAACAGATTTAACGTGCATCGTACCCCTACAGGATGGGTATTCAGTGGTACTATGCTCGAACTCAAGAGACGTCTGCCACGAGTTCAATATCTTGACCACTTGGCTACTGCTGCACAACTGAGGTTAAAGAACCTGTAGTTACTTCCACCAACTATAGTGCCACTGCCCATTCATCCAGGTATGGGCATGGATCCAAGCCATGGATCACATTTACAGTCGTTACTCCTGACACAGAGTTGTTAGCAGAGGTCAGTCAGTTCTCAGTCCTAGCCAGCTGAGATCAGACTAACCTCACCCAGGTCATCAGATCTATTAGTGTGCGTTTACTTTTTGTGCGTGGGGGGAACTCTAAATTCTAAGTATTGCAACAACCTTTAAATGCTGATGGGGTACCAGTGATTCCAGCAGTCCAACTTTGATCTGCTTTCCGCAGTATACTGACCAGGGCCCAAAAGTACCAAGAGATGAATTCTGATTATATCAACATCTCCTGTAAAAGGGTTAACGAATTACCTCATTTTCTTTGCCTTGTTTCTTTGTAACCTAGAAATCTGTTCTACGAGTTACTTATTTTTGCATTACTCTGTATAAATGTGATGTGGTTTTTTTTTTGCTTATTTAGAATTATAAAATTGCAATTATATTGAAAGTTTCAAAGAAATTGAGGAAATGTTTTTTAGGTTATTTTAATTTTTTGAAAAGGAATTAAAAAATTACTGCTTTTTTAAAAATATAAGGGAGAGTTTCATCATTTTTTTTCACCTTTTATTTAAAATTTAAAGCATAATTTCTTTTGCTCGTTACAGCTGTTTGTCAGCATTCTTGCAGCTTATTTAACCCCTGGAAAAGTCATGTTTTAAAGACAAAAGTATTCTTCCACTGCCATTTGGACACCTTCATAATTTATATAATTATTTCAATCAAGAAAGCTTTGCAGCACCCTGATAGTCAGTTGGTACAATATAAGTAGTATATACTGGCTAAGTTAAGTTTCCCAACTCAATTTTTTATGCGATGTTCCTTTCCACGTGTAGTCTAGGGTTATCGAGATGAAGAATAACGCCCTTTCTCTTGGCCAAAGATGGATGTTTTGTGACGGAGCTTTATCGTGTTTTCATACTAATCCTCTTGGAGAACCTTTGGGACCAGAATTGAATTATTTCACAGCCAATCTTCTCAAGAAGAGACCGTGATATTCAGACTAGTTAGTAGATATATAGTGAAGATTTTGTAATGGCGGGGAAGAAGGAGAAAGGAAGATGAGATGCTGAACGCCGTGAGATGTGTGTGATGGCAAGACATTAAACATAAAAGATTCGTAGGATAACTTTGCTTAAAGATGCTTAAAGAACTGTGCTTAAAGATTTGCTTTCAGCTGACGGTGTTTTCAGCGCATTGTGAAGATTAACTATTTTTTCGGAATAAAAATGACAATGTCAAAATGTAAGTCTCTTATTTTTTTTTTGTAGGTAAATGAAAACTTTAGAAGACGATTTGACTATTTATTTTAAGTGAATAGTGCATATAATTAATTTTACAGTTGTTTTCTTTAATTAATTAAATTAGGTTGAATTTCCCAAAGTTGAGTATTTTTTTTAAGTATATCCCTTAATTTACAATGTAGTGATTCAAAAATAAATATTTCATGAAAAAAACTGCAGTAAATCATAATGCGATAGCTAAAGGGTTAAACCAGTTTCAATAGGATCCGAATTCTTGCTAAGGATTGACAACGCATAAAAGTGGTCATGTTGAAAAACCCGAAAGAACTTTCCTTTATACCCAATATGTCAGAAAGTCTATTGACTACTTTAAACGGACACATTTGAGTCAAATAGAAAAATAGACACCCACACAGAAATATTTCCTGAACAATACTCTATTTCTTAAGATAAAGACCAAAAAAATCACCGTCTGAGAATGTGCAATCTCTGAGCAATATTATTAAAAAGGGAATTTAAAAATCTAGTTTGCAAACTAAACAGTGAACAATACATGAGTTTGAAAAAAATGTATTTGAGATTTTCTTTTTTAAAACAAAAAGTGTTATTCTGAGGAAATTCAATTATACTTTCTGAAACGACGGTAATTTGTCTACAAATCTGTTTTAAACCTAAGATGCCAAGGTTAAAAAATCATACCTTTAAACGGTAAACTAACTTTAAGGAAAAGAAACAATTTTTTAACAAAAATACTATTAGAATGTCTAGACATACATTTAAGAAATCTTTTCAACGTAATTTCCTCACTTATTTTAGAAGTGGAATGCCATAGTAATAATAAGGCATTATGATTACTGATTCTTAATTAAATCCTAACAAGCAAGAAAAATCATTCAATATAATAGTATTACAAATAAAAGTATTACAAAAATCATAACTATTATAGTATTTTAAACAAAATTTTATTTGTATTCATACAAGTTCTACTAAATAACCAGCAGACAGGAAAAGAAAACCTACATTTAGCAATGCAATGATCTGCAAATTAGGATTGTAAACAACTCTTCTAAGGAGAAAAAACAATCTTGGGAAAAATAATGTTTATGACCTTAACATGTATAATTTTTCTAATCCAGGAGTGTCAAATTCATTTTATACTATGGACTAGAAATAAATATCATGTAGGCCGCACTATATGAAGTCATAGTGGTAGTTTTTATTTTCTTAAATTGATTTTTTATTCACTGTAATTCATAACATAATGCTTATATTTTCTATTACGAAGTTTTATATTGCATAAACACTACACGTTATTACATTTCAAACCTATCAATTTATATATATCTTAAGGTGACTGCCTACCTTCGAACCATTTTTTTTTTGTAAAAACAAATTTTTGAAACAAATTCAGTGTTTTTAGGATGAAAAATTTTAAAAAAATATGTAAATACATAAAAAATTTTAAATGAATATTGTACTTTTAGAAAAATTGATTGTTTTGAAGGAAATTTTACCAAATTTTTACTAAAACGCGTAACACTGTATAAAATTTTCTAATACAATTATCATAATTTTCTTTATACAAACATACATATTACGGTGCTCTTCAAATTGAATCAAAATCTAAGAGAAATATTAAGACACAAAAAAATTTACAGACAATTATATATAATAATATGAAAATTTTGAAATTTTTAAAGTTTTTTTCTTTATAAAAACTAACCTAAATGAAAAAATATTTAACCTACGATAAAACTTATCAACTTTATGAAAATTAGTATAATAAACAATCCCACAAAATTTCGAAACGTTATCTAGTTTGGTTCTTAAGATTATCATGTATCTGGTAAAGCTTTTCTTTCAAAAACAGAATTTTGAGAAAAACGCATTTAAAATTTTATCTTACCGACCTTATGCATAGAATGATGTTTTTTAAAATCACTATCTTTATTTCTATTTCGCGTAAAGGAAAAAGAAAAACTGTTTTGGAAAGAAAAAGGTTCAAACTATAAGAATTTTTTTAAAAAATCCTTATGTAGACGAAAAACGACATTTTCTAGGTAGGCAGTCGCCTAGTCACAAAAATACTTCAAATATCACTTTTCTAGGAAATCATCAATTCAACCTACAACAATTTTTCATTTAGATAGCGGTTTCATTTGAATTAAAACATTTTACTCAGATAATTTATCACGCTGCAATTGTTGAATGAGCGAGACTTTTTAGAATTTTAATTTTCTTTGGCGTTTTTTTGATGATCACACACGTATAACAACAAAACGAGACACAAACACACGTGGACATTCAGACAACACACAAAAGCATTCTTTGCTCGTTCCGGAGATCTGTTTTCATAGCTTCTTATAACCAGAGCTTTGAGCATAATTTGTTTTCCACGTTAATTATGACAGTGATCTGTTAGAATAATTGGATGATATTTTACTCTCCCCATTTGTCAATTAGGAAGGAGTTAAAGTTGTAGTTAAAGGGATATTTCCCGTTAGAAGGGTAAGCTAAAGAAATTAATTATCACGCGAAGTCTTGGAGGGTTCAAAACAATCCCAAATTCAAAAGAATCTCCTCAACAGACAATTCAAAAGGGAACATTTGAGTCGCATTGGCTGTTCTATAGGGATGAGCTGTTGAGGTGCCTGACTAGTAAAAAAACGTAAAATTTGATGAAAATGACAATCTTTTTTATTTCAAATTTTATACAGTTGAATTTTCTCCTTTCTAAAAATACTTTACTTTTGTTAGTACACCAATTATTTACTAAGTTATAGCAGTTTTTATGTCAAGTGAGAGTAACAAAAACGAACCGGAAGTTAGGTATTGAATCCGAAGGTTTTTGCATTTTTACTTTTTTTTAATTTTTTGGAATTATATATCGAATTTATTTTTTAAAAAATATCAATTTAGGTAAGGTAATAAGGCGACAAGGTGAGATATTTTAAAAAATAGTTAATTAGTTTTTAGTAAAATTTGGCAATAACTTCGTACACATGTTGTCATTTTTAGATTTTCTTATGCCCTTGCTTCTCGATATTTTGTTTCATGTTTAAGTTCTTTTTTTATACACATATTTGATAGAAAACAGGGTTTTATTAAAGACAAAATATTAATCAAATATTAAAATAAATTCTGGGAGGTTTATGAAGCGCCTATTTAATGGGAAATCGCTTCATCTTTAGTGCTACGAATTATGAGAATGTTAAAGCAGCTTTTCCCATTGAGTCAGCTAAAGCCAAAAAGGTGAAATATATTCATAAATATTTCGAAATTAACTCAGAAAGCATTTTTCAGTAACATTTTATGGAGTGTACTTTATCTAAAAATACAATTATTAAACTTGAAACATTTCGTTTAGGTGCATTATAAACGTTAGTTTCTTTTAATTAGGGATATATTCCATTGTTATCATTAATGGAAAAAGCAAATATTCCTTTTCTTATATCTTGTTCATGAATTTGTAAAATTTGATCTGGAACACATTTTAACTTCAGCAAGACACCTCTTAGAATTTAGAAAATTTTTTCGGGAAAAAAAAGAAAAGCTGCACAGGAAACAAAATTATTCACGATGAAAAGGCAAGGGGTATTTATATGCAGGGTTTAAAAGAACTTTTTATATACCATTTTTATTATAATTTATTTTAACCTTTGTGTTAAGAAATATTTTTTTTTAAAAAAAAATATTTTGTGAATATTTATTTATAAAATAACACTCAATAATATATTTTATATTATACATTTCTTCAGGTCTAAGTTACTAAGAGAAATATATACATGTTTTCTACGTAATTATTAGTTTTTAAGGCAACAAAATTTTTCTATAGTGTGCTTTTTATATCTTTAATTTGTATTTCAACAAACTATGTATTTAGACGTTAAGAAAAACTTTTTTGACTATATAAAATTAGTTAAAATGTGTGCGTGTATCCGTGTGAACTCGCGGTAGAAGTTAACTTCTTTGGCTTTTATATGTACTGAATCGTATAATAAAGTTTTATTTTAAGGTTATCTTATATATAATTAACAAATTTATTATTATCATTATTATTTCAAACTGTATTTAAAAAAATAATTAGGATGGAAAAGGTTTAAGTATAAACCAAATTTTTATTTTCAATACCTAATACTAAAAAAATTATTGTATACATTTATAGAAAACTATCATTATTATTAATCTCTTTCCATTATGCTTATGGGTGTTTCAATTCATACTTTTGTTATCAAAGGCTTGTGGTAGCTAAAATAAGAAATTTAGGTTTTGCACTCAATATCATTTAAGAATCTCGAAAACACTGCATCAATCATAGTATTTGATTTCGTCGTTGATATTATTCCGTTATTTTGTAGAGATAAGGCGAAATGGTCTTTTTGCGTCTTAATATTTCCCCTAATTTAGGTAAATCTGGAAACTCAAGCTATATTGTCTTAACTAATCTTTCATCATTTGTTTCCATATGAATTAGCTTTCCAACTGCACCATTTGGCAATACATCAGTCACATCAATATTTGTGGTAATCATGTAATAAATATTAGTCACATAAATTGTTTGATAAGGCAATCTATTTGTATCAATTAATGACAGCTTATGTAATTTTTGACGTACGAAAGTTTCTTGTTCTTTTGAAGTACAACCAATGTATACATCTTTTGCAGTTGAAGTTATTCTGTCCGCATATGCATTCAATATATATATATATATATTATACTCATTGACGGAATTGTTAGTGTTGAATAATGTATATCTTGAGGACACTTTAATTCAGCTTCTTTCACAATACAAAAACGAGACTCAGAGTTATTTCTATTTCATCAAGTTACTCACCGTTTCCAATTTTTGTAAGCATATAAAAAAATTGTTGATTCGCTTGACGCATGACTTCATTTAATTCATAAAATTTTAGATTTCGCCATAAAATCGGTCCAACGATGGTCTGCTTTGTTTGCTTATCGATGGGGGTAGTACGAACTGGTGGTAATTGACGTAAATCTTCTATTAAAATAATATCTAATCCACCAAATTTTGACTGAAAATTTCCAGTTATTTGTTTTAATCTGGAATCAACCTTCGATAATAATTGAGCACTGATAATACTTCTCCTCAATGATTATGACCTTTATGTATTTGAAAAGAGTTCTGCATTGTTGAGCAGTTTCAGAATGTAACGGAAGTAATCTTGATAAAGAAATTCTCTTAAGGCTGTATGAACAGTCGTTCCTGAAATAGCTACTACTGCTTTACCAGTTGAAGCACAAGTTATATATGCATGACAGCATCCAACATTGTTCGTATAGCGATTATAAATATCTATCAAAAATTTAATGACGAATGTTTTACCGCATCCAGCAGGGCCGGTATAAAAATATTTGAAATGGAGTTGGATATGATGATAACAGACGGGAAATCACATGAAGTAAAGTCCTTTTTGTGTGTGTGTTTTTCGTTATAAATTCTCACTAATTGATAGAAATCTTCTTTGGGCATTAAATTTTCTCTTTTTTTTTCTTTTGCAATAGTAGTAAATTTGTAATAGAAAGTAGTTAGAAATGTTGCTAAGTAGATGTCATTATTGAAGCAAAAATAAATTTTTCCTTCGCATTTTTTTCCCTCGCCATAATTGGTGATTTTCATTTGTCTCCAGTTTTTCTTGTGTTACCCCTGAGAAAATATGAAGTGGACTTGATGAAGCAGATGTTGATTGCTAATTGGGCGCGAAACTGGTTTTCGTAACCAAACCCTTGGTGTTTCGTAAAATGGCACATTTTATTAAAGTTTTTACTTTTTGAAGGAATAATTTTTAAGTTAATAGCTTACAATTTCACACATCAATTGAAAACAAATTAAATCGATTGAAAACTATTTAAATTTCCAAGAATAATTATTTAGTAAATAATTCTCGTAAAAAGACTAATAGACGAAAAACGCCAAAAAAAATTTAAAATCCGTAATTTTAAAGCAATTTTTTTCATTTTTGTACATATTATGGATAATATTGTTCTACACACAGAATTAAAGTTTCGTGAGATTACTTTTTATAAATAACGAAGCTATTTAATATTTACTTAAAATTTTGAGTATTTTTTGAAAAATCGTAAAAAAAAACCCAGTTTTTGGCATTCTTTTTTTAAATGACTGATTCTAAAAGAGAAAAGCATGAATTTTTGTAGGGTAGAATGTCAATTTATTAACGCGAAAGGAAATTGATCGGGAATGGCTTAGAAATCATTTTCATAAAAACATATCGATTTTGACTCATTTCAGAAAAAATCGTAAAAAAAAATATATCAATATTTTGTCGAAAAAATTATACCGTATCGTGGCGAAAAAATGATCTTTCCGATTCTGTAATTGTTTTTTGTCTAAGTTTGATAAAAAGAATTAGATGGCTTTTGTTTCATCCAAGTTATAATAAAACATATTAGTTTAAATAATTCACAACCACACAAAAACTTGGCATTCTAAATCTTATTTATTTTTTCCCTAATGCCATTTACATAAGACCATAAATCTTTTTATTTATAAAATCGCTTCAATACAAGTTGAGTTGTTTCATTTATTATTATAAATTTCTTAGAGTTTTGAATTTATTTTAGTTTAAATATATATATATTAAATTACATCTCGTGGTTATGATATGAGAGTATATTTGTTAAACTCACGACAGCTTTTTAAAATCGGGGTAAAAGTTGGAAATTCATACACATCTTTAACTTACTTTCATCGCGTAACCGTAACTGGTAAACGTAACGAAATTTTTTCCCCAACGTGCCATAAGAAGTTATCTTCAAAAAGTATAAAAAAAGAATTTGAAACAAATACATAATACTGATATGTTCTTATAAAAGGTTTATTTTCTTGATTAAAAGATGTCTTGGAATTTTTTTTTGGCTGTATAATTGTGAGATTGTGATTTTATACTGTAAATGTATTTTTCTCCGAAATAGATTTTTCCATATGGTAAACATTATGTCTCTCAAAAAAGTTATTGAGATAATTGTCTGTGAAATTCAGCATCTTTGTTTATTATTTTAATATGCATGTTGTGAACTACAAACTAAGAAAAGAACAGTATTACCATTTTTATAACTGTTTTTCTTTGTGATAAATGCAATGTTTTTGAAAAATTTGCATTTTATGCACTTTTTGGCCTCTAATTTTTTTAATACTTTGAAATTATTCAAAGTTAATTGGAATAGATAGGATAGCTCAGTGCATAAGTAACTGCTTTTTGAATAAAATTCTAGAAGTGTTTTTTTTTTATTTTATGCATTAGAATGTTACAGTGTTTGCCGTGTTGCACAAAAAATATGCCTAATTTTAACCTAAAATTGTCCATTTTTCTTAAGGGAACACAGTACGATTCAATTGAAAAAAATCGGTCAAAAAATCAAAATTAATTTTTTTAGCCTAAATAATTCTTTATATACTTTTCTATAACCTTACAAAATTTGAAAGCTCTAAACTTAAAAAATATACAGAATTCTGATAGCTTTTAAATCAAAACTTTAAACTTACTGTTATCTCAGAAAGATAAAATAACTAGTCTGTCTTCATTTAAAATGCTAAGACTTTTTTTTTCTATTGTGCCTAATCATTTGAATATTTTTTTACCTATTGCTAATAGTACATGTAACAAAAGTTGGTATGTATTTTTGAATCAAAGCAATACTTATTTTTTAAAAAATAATTGAACTCAGAATTTAAACATTTTTTAAGGAATTTTCAATAATCATTCATAAAAAGAAGTATTTTACGAATACCAATCATGTTATCAAAAACCCATACCAACTTTTGTTATACATTGTTTGGTGTACTTGTAAATAAAATTTGATGCATGTACGAAACTTTTTGTTGGAGGAGTAGCATTTTAAATTCTCCTCACATATATTTTAAGTTTTTACCTTAAAAAATTATGTGTCTAGCTTTTTATGAACTGTTGAGCACAAAATCTGTTTTACATAGCATACACAAATTGGGATAACCAAAAAAATTTTGAAAATCCTTAAATTAAAAATTTTTGCGTAAATCGTACCATGTTCCCTTAAGAAAATATATTGGAAATTTTTTTTCTTTCTTATTTTTATTTCATTTAAAATTAAACAAAAAATGAGTTTAGACATAAGTTTCCAGTAATGGTAAAAAAAAGTACCCCACAATTAGTAAGGTACCTAAAACAGGTTATATAGGTAATTTGCTGTGGCATCACGGAATCGACCCTACCCTGATCGACGTCGAAAATGTCCGAATTATTGGAATTGATTCCATAGTCTTACTATAGCATTTCTTGATGCTTTACAAGCATGCGCTACAGTTCTTTCTGTTGGCTCGAATGAAAATCATTCTTTAATACTCGAAATCATGGATTGCAATTGATCACATTGTGGTAACATTTTCCAGACACCTTTTCTCAAAACAACAGACGAAAGGCTGAATTTCACAACGGGGACAACGAATAACAGCTTTAACGAAATCACGATTTCTGTACCTATGTCCTTTTCCTTGTTTTTTATGTCATGAAAGTTAATTTGTATAGGAAGTTTTCTCCTTCTGTTTTCTGCTACACATTAAACTATAGATATTTTGTTTCACATTAGTTATCAGAAGAAATATTTGAGTAATTCCATTAAATCCATGTTCTTCCCTAATTTTTAGCAGTGTATTTATATATGTTGGAGTTGCTCTGAATTTCCTAATAAATGTTTATTCTTAGTAGTTCCGCTTCGATTTGCTTAAAATAGTACCATACAAGAAAAAAAGATAAGGCTTTTAACATTTTAAAAGTAACTAAAAATACATTCTTCAAATCTTCTTAAAGATAAATGAAGTAAAATATTTATTTTAATGCGTCTTTTACCTCAGATGATATTTTCCTTTCCTAAATTTAAAAAAACTATTTAACATTCTATCGAAATGTTTGAAAATTTTAAAAATGATTAGCTACATTAGAAAAACACGGAGAACGCAATTTCGAAGAATTTGGGGGAATTAGGTTTGCCGAAAAAATAATATAAATTATTTCAATGTGACCGCAAAATAGGAAATGGAATAAGAGACTAATGTTTACCAGGAGTTGTATGTATATTTCGCCGCATTCTTTTACGTAATAAGGGGAAGGAACACTTCACATTTTAAAGAGATGTTAAATTTACAATTTCCTTTTAAAAAAAGAATCCGTATTGCATCTTTAATATTAGATGCTTTAATAAAATTATTTCATGATTACTTTGACAAAATTATTTCATTCATATTTTTTTATGCATGAATGATTGGCCACGATAGAGGTCAAGGTCGTAGCTTGCGCGTCACGAATTCAAGTCTAGTACCGCCGAAGACCCACCATACAGAAGGGACCTATGAACGTTAAATGTACTACTAGCCATTAAAATTGCTACACCAAGATGGCGACATGCTATAGACGTGAAATTTAAATGATAGGAAGAAGGTGCTGTGATACTCAAATGATTAGCTTTTCAGCGCCTTCAGACACCTATAAAGTGATTAAATAAAGAAATTGTTCGACAAGTTTCCCATACAAGGAACTGCAGTTGAACATTTTCCCTGGTGGAAAGTTGTTGTGAAACCACGTGCAAGAAGCATAAATGTGGGTGCGTACCAGCACGCCTGTGATTTTGATAAAGATCGAACTATAACGTACCGCAAATGTAATTTATCGAATCGCAGTATTGCTGCTCGCGTCGGTCGAGGTCCAATGACTGTTAGCAGAATATGGAAACAGTGGGTTCTGAATGGTATAATGCAGAACGCCGTGCTAGATCTCAACTTCTCCCTATCACTAGAGCCGAGAAAACAGGAATGTTACCCATATGGTCTTAATGGATCGTGTAGCTACGTCATGAGCCCTGAGTCAAGAATTGGGGTCGCTTGCGAGACAGCAAATGTCTGCATGAACAGTTCCACGACATTTGCACAGTATCATGGACTCTCAGCTCGGAGACCATGTGGCTACGACTACCCTTGACACTGCAAAACAGATAGGAGGGGCCTCAATGGTGTAATCAACGACAAACCTGGGCAAACGAATAGCGAGACGTCAATTTTTCAGATGAATCCAGGCTCTGTTTACAGAACCAAGATGGTTGTATACGCCAGTCACTACGGTTGATCAGATGTGGCATCGTGTTGAAGTTGCATGGACTTCCTGTACCTGTAACATGGGGATGTTGAACCTGTACATACCATCCAATCTTTGTTTCACTCTATTCCCAGGCATAAAAGTGCTATTACTGCCACAAATATGGTTGTTTTGGGTACTGATTTCTCAGGATCTATACACCCAAATTTCTTGAAAATTTAATCACTTGTTACTTCTAGTATAATATATTTGTCCAATAAATATCATTTTGTTATTTGCATTTCTTCCTGTTGCACCAATTTAAATGGCCTGCCATGTATTTCGAATTTCAAACGTCCACCCGTTGGTGTGGTGTGGAAGATAGTACGGGAGTTCCAGCTCAGGTATCGTCCTCGTCACTTGATCATGGTTCAAATTTACGAGATCCCTCTCCAATAACCATCGTATGCTGAATAGTGTGACATTGATACTCACTTATTCACATATGAATGAAAATAATGCAACGTACAATTCTCTTTCCAAAACTGTTTTGTCAAGACTGATCCATTCACGCATACACACAACTGAAATTTGAAAAAATACTTATGGCGATGCTTAAAACTAATTTTAAGAAGAAAGTGCAGCTCTAAATTACTTTTTCGTGATTTCGGTAGCCAAGTGGTCAGGGTCAGTTTGTGGGTTCAAATCCTGACACAATTAAAAACTTTTCGTACAGATCGTATCTTATTTTGTATCGTATCTTCACATTGACGTATTTGATTTTATCATAACTTACGTCACTCAGGGAAGCAACACGAGAGATACTGGTGACGGATTTTGTATAATTGAGACCCATCTTCAATCAATGAACACTACATCTGAGTTAGAATCCGCTTTGTGATTTTCAACATCACGTAAACGTGTAAGGAGTTTGAAAGATTTGACTTACATCAGTCACTTACATGGCGAGTTTAAAGGGGACTTGTACTCGATATTAATAATAAGGTCGTAAGTTTTAGATTATGATCATTAGCTTACCGCGATCTTGATCCTCTTGCTCTGCGTCGTTATTTTATCAAAGTAGGTTCAAAAATTACGTATGGTTTTATTACGCATTTCAAATCTACATATTAAATCTACTTCTTAGAGTTAAAATATGCAATAAATTTTTGTAAAAAACTTTTTATTTTAAAATATAGAATTAGATAATCAAATATGAACAGAAAAACGTAAATGAAAACATAAACAAGAGGAGCAGGGGTTGAGCAGCTAAATAGTCGGAAAAATCCATACACGTGGAAATCGCGGGTTGCGCAAATTTTCCTACATCTACGTTACCCGTGGAAATCGCTGAAAACACAGAGCGAGGGTTAACAGAGAAATATTACAACTGCACCTACATTTACAACACTATTAGTAATATTATACTCCTACGTAAATTTGTTTTATTTCGCGAAATGGAATAATTTAGATCCATCAGAAAAACCGTAAGAAGAATATATATGTGCTTGTAAGTGGAGAAATATTTATGCACACCTTCACATGGGGGAGTTAAAACATAACAATAGAACAATACAAAAAAATTAATGAGATAAATTAAATTCACATTTTGAATAATTCATAAAAAAAACTTCACATTAAACTCTAAGGAATGAGAGAGTGAGCGAGTAATTATGAGATTTAATGGCGCAAGAGCTGATTTTTAAATTCTGAGGAAAAATCTATTAGTCAAATAAAATAGCGAGATAAAATAAATAATACAGCTGAATCGCAAGGTATTTCCAAAGTTTATCTAAAAAAATATAGATATTATTAAGTCAAATATATAAACATCTCTTACGCCTGTATGAGGGACGATTTCCACAAACCCCGTTCTTAGCGAATCTCTAATCAACAAATTAAACACTCGTGTTGAACGTCTAATAAATCCAGAAATCTCATCAGTGCGACACTTTTCTCTTAAATACATGCATATACAGATAGATAAAGAAGATTTATTATCTTTCATGGCCCATTAGTACCATTCGGGAGTCGATTTCTGTAAAACACGTACTTAACGGGCTCTACTCAGCAAAAGAAACATGGCTGCTTTGTTTCAAGTCTGTAAGTCTAGTAGCCGAAAAACGGGATTTTTTTTATTATTTAACACTCTAGCAAACTCCTTTGAAAGTCAATTTGCGCAAAACTCTTTTTAGTGGATATCTGCTCAAGAAAAGAGACGCACCGGCGAATTTTTTCCCATACGATTACGTTCAAGAATTCAAAATGGCCGGAAAACGGTAAACTTAACAATCATTTAGAATATAAACAGGATTTTTGCCCTTAGAAACAATGTGTGAAGTGATTACATAATTACATAGTGAATAAGTGTTTATTAACATCGCACTCTAAGCCAACAGGAATACCATTGGCAGGATGCCCAAGGGAACCGAGCTCAACCAGAAAGGGTTTGAAGCTACAAACCGAACAACTGGGAAACAAACATTTCCGAGTTCAGTTTTTATCGAAAAAATCTTAGTCTACGTTTTTAGACCAGAACAAAAAAATCTACATAATACAAATTAAATTAAACTGCATGATATATATACGTAATCGTGACGTAATCGAAAGCTATTGGCAGAATAACCAAGGAAAACGCGCTCACTCTACGGACTTCGTAATTTTGATCCACTGTCAAGTGACGAGGAGGACACTTGGCCTATCACTCCACTCAAGGCTGGCGCTAGCAATTTTGCCGCCCTGGACAAAAATGGAAAATGCCGCCCCTCTTTCCAAAGCAAAAAATTATAATTTAAAAAGAAAATTTTTTCACATAGATACACACCTATAAAACTTGAATAACGAACAAAAA
>BMAV01027397.1:0-19333 GCA_019973955.1 Trichonephila inaurata madagascariensis | reverse complement strand
CATTTTTATTTATAAAATTCTTTATGTGATTTAATGAACTATGAAAGGGGACTATATATGTATGCAATGTGATTATTATAAATCCAACTTAACGCATAAGGAATGATTGGTTCTTTTAAAGTATCCGACAACCCTAAAATTATGAATATTTCTATATACTGACAATTTTTTTATGATTTTAATTTAGAGGCTATCTTATTAGCTTTATAAAAATACCGTTTTTTATTTTGCATTCACTAGAACAAAAACTGCAATTGTTATAGTAAAAGATGCCACTACATTAAGCAAAATGGCAAACATTAAATTGCGCTTTTTCCGAAATATGCTTTTTTGAAATGGTTCAATCGGGACACCTATTGCTCAAAAAAGTTTTGTTGAAAATAACTAACTAAAATCTACTGTGTGTTGTTCTGTATAATATAAGTGTTGAAACCTTCAAATTTAATCTTATGTGAGTATAATCACTGTTTTGTAAGCAATTTCATATAATAACTAATATTTTTTTTTAGTTTCCTCTAACGGGGCTGCGTACTGATATCTTTTACCCTTGCAGACCCAATTCATTCCCCAGCAGCTGGTATCTTTTTTTTATATTTCGGCACCATACAGGCGATACCAAATGTCACAATAATTTTGACGCCTAATTTCCTTCAGAAAGGAAGTAAATTTCACATTATAAAACTATCTATAGGTAATTTTTATGTAAAATATCATTTAATATTTATTATATATTTTATTTTATAAATATTATTTATTTATATAAAAAATTACTTATTAAACGTTATATAAATATTCATATAATTACAGTAATTTTTTTACTGTATAAAATGCAAAATAATTACGTAGAATATCGCTTAATATTTAATAGACCTTTCATAAATAAATTTATTTATTTAAAAAAGTAATTAAACGAATTCAAAGAAAGATATTTTTCGAGTGATTCGAACTTGGATCCAACCGCATTGAAGGCAGACGATTTACCAATCGAGCCACTGGGCCGGTGAAAAAAAATTGAAACTTAATTGTATAAAAGCTAAGCGTGAATTTCGAACTCTGGCCCCATTCGAAGGAATTACATTAAGGGTTGAACACCCTAAAGGAGCATTCCTATAACACCAAGTCTCGACCCGAAATGAATTTCCTTAGTCGTGCCAGTATTATATATTCTTTGCCCTTGTGCTATAGCTACTAATAATATTTTTTTAAAAAAATTTATACTTTTTTTTCAATAATTGACTTATTTTTGAAAGTAGATTATCGATGCCCTATGAAGAGTTTAATGTATATTTCTAAGCTTATTTAAATCGTGTTAGCATACAATTTTCTAGAATTTTGAATTTTCAAATGAATATATGAGTAGAAGCGACTTTATTTATATCTTACACAAGGAATTAGGTACATAAAACAAGTAATATAAAAAAAATTAAGTCAATTCCTATTTAGATCAACAAAGAAAAATTTTATTGTAGCTCTACTTCTTATTAAATAGTTATAATTAATATATAAACCTAATCTCCATATGACAGAATTATAACATTAAGCGGTAATTAATTTTATTATTTATCATTAAAATATCGTATTGTCATCGAAAACAATCGTGTATATAAAATTTCGGTGCAACTGAATGCTTTAAAACGGGAGAAAAAAATCATTTAAAGTTTTGACCCAAGTCGCCAAACATAAAACCAACATGGCTGTGTCAATATTTCTGTAAATAATTAGTTTTAGTCAATTAATTTTAATTAATTATAATTAAATTATTGTATTTTTACCCTAAACAATAGTGTATAGAAAACTGAAAATGTGAGAAAAAAAAAACCATTTCAAGTTTTGACACAAGTCGCCAAAAGAATAGCTAACTCGTCAAAAACGATGCCAACGTAGCTGTATTTTTAATTCTTTTAATAATTAGTTTTAATCAAATAATTTGTATTAATTGTAATTAAATTACTGTATTGTCATCCAAAATAATCGTGGATATAAAATTTCAGCTCAATTGAGCGTTTTAAAATGTATTTTATTAACAATTAAAAATTGCACAAAGAAAAATAAATAAATATATAGAGAGTGCGAGCTAATAGTAGGAATTAAAAAATAGAATCTCAAAAATTGTACTGCGTTTAAACTCGTGGTGACGATGAATGCAATTTCATAAAATTTTGTTTTTGTTTCTTTCGATAAATATTCTTAAATTAATTCTTTGTTGATTATATGGATGCATACTCTTTGTTTCACAAATATATTTATAAATTTTAAATATTAACCTTTTGAAAATATTTTTTGCTTAGGGAATTATAGCTTCAAATATAAGCAATCATATTCAGTTTTCAGACTTCAACTTCTTAATGTAAAAAATAGTACATGATGATTTAAAAGAAATTAATAAATCTTAATCTTGCTATTCAAAATGTCTGTTTCCACTATCTGGTGGATTGTTCTACTTTAGTAAACCTACAAATATAGAAAATCATGAAGGAGAAAATATATCTTGACTACAATATGCTCCCAATTTAAATTTTTCCTGTTTGAAACTTAAAGAAAAAGCTAGCTTTATGATTCGATGATTTGTGGAGCTGCCATTTTTTATATCTTATTGGTGCCTTCTGAATTTTCTTCCTATACAATGTGGGTGCTCTCAATTAATAATGAGGGTTGGTGGGCATAAAAAAATGATAAATTATAGGAACTCCATTTCAAACTTTTGAAAGCTTTTTTTTTTCAAAAAATCGAAACAATTTCCTTTAATTTTCTAAAGATTGTCCACCTTAATCCTTTTGCAGTTTAATTTAGTAAAAACGTTCCCTTACTTCTCAAGCCTGTATAGTAGAAGTTTTTTCAAGACAATGCGACATTCTTTTTTAAAATGCAATTTTCAAATCTGGGCATAAGAAAACATTTATTTTTCTCTATAAATGAAGAGAATTAATAAAAGTGCTATTATATTCTTTTGTTAGAATATTCCATTGACATTTCTTTTTAACCGGACTTTGTGGGTTATGTCTTAGCAACTTATATAAGAACTTTAAATATTTAGTTAGATTTTATTTTAAATTATGTCACTCTCTAAATTATACAAGGGTTTTAGCGTCCAACTTCAGTGTTTGATGTGCAAATCAGAATGTACCAATCACTTGAGTTCTTGGTCTCGAGGAAAATTTTTTAAAAGGTAACATTTACTGCACGTGGTTAAGGTGCTCTTCGAATAATTTACATACATGTGCACCGAAAGAAACGATAAGACATATTTGTTTTGTTTCGAAGTGGAATTGAACTACATAAAAAAGGGATATTTATTCGCATTTTGTTCGACCTCCGCATCTTTCCGTAACATTTTTTTCAGAATTGTTCATCATTTTCGAAAATTGATAATAATTCCAATGTTATCTTTGTCATTTGACAGCAATTTAAATTTACCTTATGCACACTAACCCTTCAAGCTCTCTTGAAGTTAAATAATTCCAGGACTAATGAGAGATCATGGTTTTTTAATATCGCAATAGAATTACCGTCTATGTTTTTAGCCTGAGAAATCATAATTTTGAATCATTTCCACGTAACGACGTCAATACATACGCTTATATCACATATTGCCTTTGTTCAAGACACACTGAAGTACTGAAAGTATGGTCTGAGGGATCTAGCATTCATTAAACATAGTACTAAGCGTCCTTCAGATCCGTGGAATCAAAACATGCAACTCGTCTGGTTCTAAAATATTCGCCTTATAAAGGATACCGGTGCCTCAAATCAAATAAAATTAACGTAACAACACAGGAGAGTTTTCTTCATTATCATAAAATTGTCAAAAAAAATGAAGCATTAAGTAGCAATACAGTTGAGTATCATAATTTTTTAAATTTTAATAATAGCAGCGTTCGTCAAAAGGTACTCATACTATATTCAATCCTTAAGAAGTAGAACCGCACACTACAGATTTTTTAACTGATAAAATGTTTAGATATTCATATATAAGACATGTTCCTTTGCTGCAAGTTAGGCTGATACTCAAATTCAGATTTTATGGCTTCAGATTGCGCAGTTCAATGAACCTAATAATACAATTTATCCTCTCATCATATCCGGCAACGAAGTCCCTTGTGTGCCAGTGCCTTCCTCTTAAGATTCATCCGTAATGACCTCTTGTTTACTTTTGTTCTCCTAGTTTTCTCGTTCATAATCTCTAAGTGTGATTCCAATAATTCTCCCTATCTCAATCTTGATCTTTTACGCTATTGAATTCCAGTGACTTTGAATTACAGTACCTTTTTAACACAATTATCATCTAGCATTCAAATTATATGGGCCGTCCAATTCATTCATTTTATTTTTATTTATTTAATTAAGAGAGGTTTATTAAAAATTCTATATAATTCAAAATTATATCCTTCTCCAGCTATTGTTTTTGTTTACACCTCCAAGTATTTTTCAAAGTGTTTTTAGGGCTGCGGTAACTCAGTGGTCAAGGTACCGGTTCATTGCCGGCACACACGTGTCAGGAGTTCGAGCTCAGTACCATTAACGACCCCACCGTGTAGGGGAGCGATGCATGTTAAATCTGTTGAGAGCTCAAACGTCCTCCTTTTGGTATGGTGTGGTAATTAGGAGAGGGGTACCAGCTCAGGTGCCACCACGTCATTTGACCATGCTTTAAAATTACGTGGTCCGTCGCCAAAAGCCCTCTGTGGCTGAACAATGCGACGTTAAAATTCACTCACTCACTCATTGCAAGTATTTTTCTCTCAAACGATGCAATTCGATTTTCTTCCAGTTTTGTTATTGTCAGCCGCTTATGTCAGAACTGCTCTAATAAGAGTTTTGTAAATTGAAAATTGTGTATTTCTTAATAGAAATTTTGATTTTTTAAAACTCCTTTTCGTTCTGTTTTGTAATCAGGTTCCTTTGCTGCCAATCAGGCTGATACTAAATTCGAATTTTACAGGTACAGACTACGCAGTTTGAAGGATGTCCAAACAACTATTACTGTGGCTGAAATAAGGGCTGCAGTATGTTAGTGCTTAAAAGCAGTGAATTCAAATATTATTCTGAGAAAAAATTAGTAAAAAAAAGTCGTAGAAAATTTTTAGGCAAATTTAGATAAATCTGACGAAATCTAAAATTAAAAATCGTAAGCGGAAGGAATTATCGGATGTTTTTATTTTCTGAAAGAAAACCACCAGATTCTACTGTCGATGCTAAAGGATCCCTATTGAAACAATATGAAGTTTCTTAAACTGGAAAGTAACATCGACAAAATAGTATTTCCTAAAAGCCTTTAGTTATCGAACTTGCTGGAGATGAAAGAAATCACGCCTAAAACCTCAATGATAAATTGACCAAAATGAAATCTCTTTCCTGTCAATTATATCTCAACGATATTAACTACTGGCGTATCTAGTCCTGAGTGGGTGCGTATCAAAATTCTTTGGGCGCCTTTTTTGGGACCCCTTAGTATTTCACGATTTTTGCTTACATGTTTTGAGGCGCCTGAAGCTTAGAGATTCCGTAGCTCTGATGAGGTTGATACGGCGGTAACTTCGCCCCTGATATCAAAGATTTTGAATATCACAGAAATACTAACGGTACAAATATTATTCTTACATGTATGTTTCCTTGTTACATTCAAATGAAAGGTTGCATTTGGTAGAATTTTTTCTTAGGTTTGGAAAAATGTTAGTCTTGAATATTTATTTATTACGTGTTAAAGTTTGTACGGATATCTGACAACATATAAAATAAAATGATGTTTACTTAAAAGTATCAAACGGGGAACCTAATTTTGTAAAGGCACGGAGCCTGAAGAAAATCCACAGCATCCCTTAAATGTTCAAAATTGAAAAAAATCAAATATAAAAATTTAAATTATTAATGAATTTAAAACTCTCTGACATTGAAATATTTTGTTTTTCTCCTTCAAAAAATTAAAGAGCCATAAAAAGTAATTTTTCAAGAATTTATTACTAGATAATTTTTTACAAATGCACACACAATTTAAAACGAAACTGTAGTAAAAGAAATCTGCAAAATTTGCTACTATTAAAAAATGTATTAAAACGTTATCTTTATATATAAATATCATAGTCTAATAATGTAAATTATGAATAATTTTAATGAAAGTCATATTAAAACTTAACTTTTTGAAAATATCGTACGCATTAACTGAAAAGAAGCAGGCGATTTACTAATTAAGCAATAATTTCCCAAAGTCCCTTGACCCCAATTCTTCTGTCCCGGAATCGATTTAACTATTTAAAGGTGCAATCATGACCCAAATGATTACTTCATTTTTGTATCAACAGCAACGGTTGATCGATGTAAAGATGGCAAATTGTTCTGAAGATAAATTTATTTAATAGTGCATAATTTTAATTACGTTAGCTTTAATTTAAATCTTCATTTTGAATCGAGTTGGCAAATTGTTTGTTTCTTGTTGTTGTCGTGTGTTTCATAATGGGATACATAAGAAAGACGAGAGATAGATGAATAGAAACATACAATACAAACCAAGAAGAATATAGATTTTTATTGCAAACGATGATCCCAGCCTAGAACAGAAGGGTGGTCTGCTTTCCATTCAAGACGGGAATCCATTCCAGGCGAAAGTCCGACTTCTTTTCCCGAAGAAACATCTTTACCTTATTCGGGATTCGAACCCAAGCGCACTCCATTACGTTATAACCAGCATACTAGGTGGGGTGGCGTAAGCTCACTTGGGTGGGGCACTAAAAAGTCACGAGGCAAAGAAGTTATTTCATTGAAACTCTATTTGGAGGAAATTCCACTGTACATTTAAAGCATAAACTTGGGTATATTTCAATTAAATGTGTGGAGTCCAGATTTACCAAGAAGATGGATTTGTAGTGGAAGGAGTTATATTAGCGTCCCTCTGTAAAGCAACTCGAGAGCTTTTGGCAAAGGTCGTTATACCTTTGAACCATGGTCAAGTAATGAGGACGACACTTGAGATGGGACCCCTGCGAACTCCATACCAAAAGTATGACGTTTAACCACGATATGTTTCACATTTATCAGACCATCAAGCGGCGCATTTTCATTCGTACTGAGACTGGATCTTATAACATGTCCATCAAAAGTTCGTGAGAACAAACGCTGAGCTACCGTGGCCACCTACATTTAGGACATAAATTAAGGCTTATATTTCAATTAAATATTTAGTATCCATGATCATCAAGTACGATGGAATTTTATTTAGATCAGGGCTCAAATCACCAGATCGACTTGAATATCTTTACCCATAAATTCAAAAATTTTACCACAATCAGTTCGCTGTCGTGACCCATCAGTCTTCTGAAAAATAAATTTAGAATAAAATAGACATGCTTTATGAACTGCATCCAACAAACTTTTAGCATATTATTTTCGTAACAACTTTAAAGCGTTAAAAGAGAATGTTATCGACAATTTCCTTGAAAGAAAAGTATATCTGTTATGTGTTAGAAAATCTAAATTTTGTATAATTTTTCTCAATTCTACGATATTTATTCAGATTTTGAAGCTAGGGTTTGAAAAGGTTCTACTTTTGTAATTACTACATTAGGCAATGAATTTAAATGATCTCACTGAAAAAAATACATATTACAAAAAGAACTAATCCGACAAAAGAGGAACGGTGTTCTTAAAGCAAAATATAGAGATGCAAGTCAGCAATTTAGGATTCAAAAAGACATACATGTTATTTGTCCCGGATTATGGAGCATTGTGAAAAAGTTTTTTAATTGCTTTTTCTAGTGAGAAGGATATTTGGCCTGGTTGTCACTCACCAAAATAAAAAGATGAAAGATAGAAAAAGACTGGGCACTACTATCCAAGGAAATTTAGGATTAAACAGGACGAGATTAAAGTCAAATGTTGAAATTCATTTTTTGAAGCTCCAGATTCATCATTCCTATTATAATAGTCGAAGATCCCAGGACCCCCAAATGTTACTTATTTTCTAACAAATAAAATATATAGGATAAGGTAGTGCTAGTATAAACTTTGAGTGCGAGCATAAATGCTTGCTTGTCCCGACGGCCAATTTACAGGTAATAGAAGTTAAAGCCCGGTAAAAACAGTACTAACTTTTCTCAAATTCTAAAAGTGGATTTTTACGTATGTCTTAAAACACATCGTTAAAAATTAATAATCAATACTGCCAGACACGTTCCATCGGCGTAACTTTAACGGACGCTTAAAAGCTTCCAAAAGAAACGTGCAACTTTTCCTATTTTCTAAAGCTTGATATTTATATATGATACTCGGTGAACTATTTTAATATCCAGCGGGTTCTGTGATGGTTGACCGGTATCGAGATGAAGTCCTGGAACCCATTGTGAGATTGTACGCTGCAGCAGTTGGCCTTACTTTTGTTTTAATGGACGATAACGCACGTCTCCATAGAGCTGACATCGTCGATGACTACCTGGAGAGTGAAGGGATTGCGGGTATGACGTGGCCAGCACATTTGCCCGACCTTAATCCCATTTTGAAAATTTTTTGGGGCCCTTCTGTATCTTAAAGTTTCCCAATCCAGCCACTCTTATTGAGCTGGAAATTGCCTACAAAGAAGAAAAAAGGGATTGCTTAATTTGCGGTGGTTGACCATCTAATTGAAAGCATGGTTTAGAAGGGTAAACTTTGCATAAAGATGAGAGGATCACTTCCCTTTTAAATTTCCCCTTTTTTTATTTTATGCTGTTTATTTTACTTTATACATAATTCTGTTTAAGTCTCCAGTATAACATTATCTGATAACTTACAAAAATTTAATATTGTTTTCATTTCTGTATATAATTATTGATTTTGTTTTATGTATAAATATATATGCTACTTTACTGCCAAATTCTGTGTCAATCAAAGCAGTATTTGTTTATTTTTGCATTTTGCATCTTCGTGCTTAACTTTTGGAAGTGAGTGTATTTTTAGTTCGGAATATAATGGGTGGACATTGGAGGACAACCAATATCATATTTCAACTGGTTTGATGTGGACCAGTTACTAGCCTTTGTTAGTGAATCACTTCAAGGTGAATCAGATATTCTACTTTCCTTTTGAATTATTTACATAAACTTGTAAAACTATTTCATTTTTAACTATATTATTTATTTTACAGAGGACACTAAAGATGCTGATGAAGATAATGATGATATTCAATATCAGCATTGGATTGATGATGAGATATTAAACTTCAATGATGATAATTGAGATCGAAAAAATTTTTAAAATTTGCAGCTAACATACTTTGAATAATAATTATTATTTAAATGAATTATATTGAAACTTTCTAATAGTAAAATTTATATTACTTTGCTTCTTACCAGATGCCAAAAACACTATTATTTTATTCAATTGATTGCTGTTTAAAACGATAAATTTTCTGAATATTGAATTTAAATTACATTCTTCTTAAGTCAGCAAAAGTTTGTTCATAAATATCATTTTGAGTTCAAATGTACTTATATTTTACTATGCAGTAATCATCGTTATAATTAAGCGTGAAATATTACTTAATTACTGCTGAAGTCTTCCATTAGATTATTAATAATAATAATTTATAATGCTTTGTTTTAAAACTATCTAACTATCACGCTGCGCTAATATGCATTGCGAACGTTTAGGTATGTCTGGTGGGATGTTTGGCCCATCCAATTGGTCTGGCAGTTAAAAAACATTTTAAAATAGCTCACCGAGTATCATATATAAATATCAAGCTTTAGAAAATAAGAAAAATTGCATGGCTTTCTCGGAAGCTTTTAAGCGTCTGTTTTTAACAGACGTCGATGGAACGTGTCTGGCAGAACTGATTATTAGTTTTAACGATGTGTTTTAAAACATACGTAAAAATCAACTTTTAGAATTTGAGAAAAGTTAGTACTGTTTTAGCGGCCTTTAACACCTGTTACCTGTAAATTGGACGTCGGGACAAACTAGCTGGTATGTCGTACTCAAAGTTTATACTAGCACTACCTTATCCTAAATATTTTATTTGTTAGAAAATAAGTAATGTCTGGAAGCCCTGGAATCTTGGTATATAAACATTTGCTTATTAATACGTTATGTGTTAATAAATTTTAATATAATTAACATGTGTTTCTTTATTTTTAATATTGCTACGCTTCACTACATTTAGAAATTTAAATCTTTGAAAGTCAGTTGATCTATTCCAGCTGTCTAAAACACATTTAAGTCAAAAAATTTGCAAAAATTAAGTATTAGGTAAGCAGGTGTCTAATTATAACAGTAACACACAGCAAGAAATAAATGAGACAAAAAGTTTGTGAACCTCTTAAGTAAGCGATTAGAAAATGTTTGCGGAACACTGAACTAAAATACAAAACACCGAGATCGGTGCAATGATGACAAGAATTCAACACAATTTATCAAATGTGATCGTTTTTCTGAAAGTAGGAAAATATATTTTGTTTTCCTAAGCACTTTAGAGAATAGATAATCAATAAATTCTTTTGTCAAATATTGTTCAAATCGTACTTTCATATTTATGATCAAAGAAAATCTGCGACATTATTTCTGTGATTTCAAATTTTAAGACATGGACATTTTTATTCATATAAATGATATTCTTGATAGAATATATAAATGAAAAATGTTTACAAATTCATGAAATTAATAATTAATTTTATAATATTCTAATTTGTCTGATATTCATTGGATAGCTAATTGCAGTTTCATATTATATACACAATAATATATAAAATTCCTTAAACCCATTCCCAATAGATCATTACACTTCGTAGGATATATTAAGATGCAAAGAGTAAAATATCATGTATAATTACTAATTTATTTGTTTATTTGAAGATATCTTGAGTCAAATGTATTTAGATTGACCTTTAGGAATGATTGTTAAAATAATCTCCAGCAGCGGTCAGTTAAAATTTCGATCACTATAATTCAAACACGAAACATTCTTTATTTATATAACGAATGTTTAAGTAGTTAATCTTATTTTTATGTTCTCTTTAGTAGATTACGTATTACATTAGAAATCAAATTTTATAAGGTTAAGTAGATATAAAAATATGTAAAGGATGTCCTTGAGATTTTCTACTATAAATTCTATATAATTAATATTAAAGTAGATTCAAATCAGGTATTCACAACTAGTGATAAAATTTGTAAAATTCATAAATTATTTCCAGATGTAGTTTTTTTTCACCTAATTTATATAAGAATATTTATTTCCTATCATTTTTGGTACGACTCTTCTTACAATTTTCTCCTGTTCTGCATCGAAAATAATTCTAATAAGCATTTCATGTTTAAGTTAAGCAAAATTAAATATTTTTGCATCGCTGAAATATTTTGGATAAAATTGCCTTTTAAAAGTATATTTTAATAATTTATACCTAATTTTAGCTCTTTCAAATGAATTTTAGACACTGAAAATTATTTCTTTCAACTAAAGTTTATGCCAGCATATAAGAAATACAAATTTAAATTCAATACATTTATCTAAAGCAATATAAATTTAATTAGAATAAATTTAATATCTTAGTTACATGTTTAAAGTTATTTGACGTAGCATTTAATCAGAATTTTGTTTGTATTTACTGAAAGAAATAAACCAAAACCTTGCGTAGAAATTTGTCTACTAACTCTAAATGTAAAAAAAGTAATAATAGTGATACATTTCATGTTCAAGTGAATAATAAAAAATCATAAAATACTAATCATTTAAATTCTGAAGTAATAGCTATTTTATATTTAAATTTTACTTATGTCCACGCATTCAGCTTTCATGCAGGTTAAATCTTTTTAGGCTCAAAGTCCTCACACTATTATGGTGGAGAGGTTGGTTGAATAGGTAGACAAATCAGATGTTTTGTTCCTTCCCTTGAGCGAGTTTCAAATGTACCACATCCTTTGTCTTTTTCCTAAGTGAAACTTTAAAGTACGGTGTTAATAAAAATTAAACTGATCGAGCAATTAAGCTAGTAAGTGCTATTTACTTAAGTATAAACAAGATTCACATGAAAATAGATTGCGAAAAAAATAACACAAACCTTAAAGAATTACAAAAAGTTCATCAATATTTAAAACATTTTTTAAATATTGATGAACTTTTGGTATGAATATATTCACGGAAGTTTCGCATACCTAAAAAGCCCTTACAAAAAACAGGATTAAGAAATGTATTAAACATATCGATATGAAATGAATACAAAATGAATTCAATCTTTGAAAAATGCTGATTTATTCTAAAATTAGGAAAAAGATATCAATAAAAATCACTCTCAAAAATAAAAAGTAAGTAACTAAAATTACAGAATTCGAAAATCGCACGAAATGAAAAAGCTGTAATATACGTGAATTTTACACAAAAAAAGCTTGCAAAAATACAAAAAGAAACAATTGCATCAATAATTTAAAAACAGTTCGCATTTGAATCAAATTTCGTTAAATCTAAAATGTCTTGCGTAGTTATTTCACATATAGGATATATAAGGAGTATTTTTTCAATCACATACAGGGTATGTAGGATATCACAATCCCATACATGATATTATATAAAATATTATTTCAAGCACAGACTCTTTTATAGGTAGCTTTTGTGCTGTTCTCATTAAAAGAATATAAATCCAAATGAAATTTGCAAATTAATTTGGAGCACTTTATATTAACTCAGTTCAAGAAAACTTTCTTTTAATTTGAACGATGATTCATATCTTGCTTTTACATCTTATTTTAAAGTCGAATGATATTCTGAAGTAAAAATCTTTACCGAGTGTAGATTAGCTTTTTAGCAAATATTTTCTAATTGTAGATATGCCATAATATTAATTTTGGGAGTTTAAAGGTTCATCGCATTTATTAGTCATTTGTCAAGTATGTATGAACAAACTACGATTCATTTCATGACTAATATTTCGCTCACATACGAAACTTAAGAAAAAGAGTTCTATACAGCATGCATCCACTTACGGCAATCAACTTTTTTTTATAAAGTCTCAATGACGCACCTCAGTTTAAGGTCCTTTTTCCGTAAGTGTAATATTACATGCAAAAATATATCTGTATCAGAAATCTTCATTTGCATTCACCAGAAGAAACATTTCTTTTGTGTATATGCTAGCTTGCGGTTGTGTAGACCTTTTGATCAAAAAAAATCTTTGTTCATGTATAATGCCTTAAAGAAGTTTTTTTCCAGTGAGTGTATATGCAGGTACTTAATAAATTAAGTTGTATCTCAAAACTTCATTAAGAAATTACTCTTAACAGCTAACTGTTTAGTACGTGTATCAATATGTCGTTTTAAGATTATATAATGGTGAAAACTTCTTACAAGTAGAACAATGTAAAGGTTTTTCTTCAAAATGCTCGCGCACTGGATTTTAAGAATGTATTTTCGAAATAAATTTTTCCCACATGTATGACACTAGAAATACTTTCCTCCGGTATGAGAGAACTTATGCCTCGTAAGACTTTGACTACAAGAATACTTTTTCTCACATATATCACATTGGAATGGTTTTTCTCCAGTATGGGAGCGCATGTGATTCGTAAGATCTGATTTTTGAGTAAACCTTTTCTCACATAGATCACACTGGATAAGTTTTTCTCCAGTATGAAATCGCATATGCTTTGTTAGAGTAAACTTATGTTGAAACTTTTTCTCACATATATCACACTGGAATGGTTTTTCTCCAGTATGGGAGCGCATGTGATCCGTAAGATTGATTTGTGAGAAAACCTTTTCTCACATAGATCACACTGGATAAGTTTTTCTCCAGTATGAAATCGCATATGCTTTTTAGAGTAATCTTATGTTGAAACTTTTTCTCACATAACTGACACGGAATGGTTTTCTTCAGTATGATTAAGCATATGTCTGTCAAGACGTGATTCGTCAACAAATCTTCGTTGACATAAAGAACACTGGAACGTTTTTTATTTGAATGTTTAGGCTTATTCTCCGAGAGATAACCCACTTGAGAAACGTTCAATTCTTGTACGCCATACTGAAAGTTCTCCTCATGAGAATGTATGCATTTTTGTGCAGAATTTTCAGATTTAAATTTTTTGAAATAAAGAGGGCGATGAATTTTTGTTTCAAAGTTAGAATTATTTTCGTTCGTAGATAAATCGTATTCTTCAACAGCTATTCCAGTGTTAATGCAAGATTGTGAGGATATCAAACCACTGACAATGGAATTCGGCTTCCTTTGTTTATGCTTTGGTTCTACGTTTTCAAATTTCATTTCATTCTCCCTACCACTAACCGCATCCAATAAAATTTCTTTAGGCAACGATGTTTTTCTTTTTGAATCAATAAATCAGTTTGTGAAGAAGGTAAGGATCCATATTGACTACCAGAACCTTCTGGAACGTAATTATTATTCCTTGAATCCATTGCAAATCTTATGTCAGATGTAGTTCCTACTTTCCATCCAGGTGCTGCTTCTTCAAATAATATTTCATCTGCTGTATTTTGCTTAAATTCTACGCTACCACTATTAGGATCAGTGAAACGAAAAGGCAAATTAGACTGGTCTGCTTGAAAGTTATCTAAAAACTGTAATAAATCATCTAGTGCACTTGAACCATTTCCTTGCGCTTCTATGAAACTATCTTCTTTCGTTGGACTGTCTCTCGGTGCTGTGTTCCCGGAAGGAGATCCGAATATCGCCATTTTTCTAATTTCTGATTCTACGTTTTCACATTTGCTTTCACACTCCTCACCACTAATAGAGTCCAGCGATGTTTCTTTAGGTAACGATGTTTTCTCTTTCGAATGGAATAAATCAAATTGTGAAAAAGGTAATAATCCAAATTGGCAATCGGAGATTTCTGAAGGGCGATTAATATTCCAAGGAAGAGTTTCAATATTTAGATCAGATGTAGTTTCAATAATCGATCCAGGAGCCGATTCTCCGAATAATATTTCATCTGTAATATTTTGCTTCAATTCTGTGCTATTTAAATTAGGGTCACCGGCCTTAAATTGCATGTTAAATTGGTCAAAGGGAAAATCATCTGACCATGGGGTATAAGGATCAAATGCGCTCGTATTAATTTCTTGATGTTCCATATAATTGTCATCTATGTTATAACAGCATCTGGGTGGTGTGTTCAGTGAATTATATCCCCCTATTTCAACATTTTCAGTTGGCTGGTCTTCAGTTTGAAAATTTTCTGGTTCATTTGTTTTTGCAAGTGAAAATGATTGCAAATACTTGAATTTCTCTTCCTCTTCAATTTCTTTGGTTTTTGGCAATCATTGGATAAATTTTTATGTTCCATTCCTAACAGTTAATATAGAAGTAGAAACGGAGAAATAGACTTTTTTAAACTTTCGTAAAAGTGTTTAGTTTAATTTCATACGGCAAATTTCTGGTAGCTTTTGTATTAAAATTTATTTCATTTGCCGAGTCAATTTTATTCATTTGTTACTCGTTTCTATAAAAATTAATTAATTCTTTGTACTAAAAATGTTAATTAATTTCTTACTTTCAAACCTTTACCAGATTCTTCAACTAGTTTTCGATAGAAAAAAATAGTACAGGATCTCACTTCTCTCAACTTTAATTCCGTTTCTTGCAAATCAAAAGAATTTCTTTCGAACAGACACACACTTCGTTAATTTTAAAGTTCCATTTCCATCAAAGTACACACTTCGATATGCAACCTCAAAATTTCTTAATAAAAATCTATTAATAACGTTGACAGAATTAGGTTCATTCACATTCAAAGTGTTTAATCGAGTTGGGTTGCTTATATCTCCTGGGTAAAATTTCGTATTTAAAAGGATTTGATTGTTTGATTGAGGTACTGAATTATATAATGGTCTCTCAGATATACCATTCATCAACCATAATAATAAACGTCATTTAGTAGTTTAAAAACCAAATATGCAACGTGTCTGGTTCAAATATATTTGTCTTAGAAGTTATACCGTTCCAAAGAATCAAACAAAAATTAATATAACAATAAAGGAAAGTTTTATGGATTTTCAAAAAAATTATAAGCTATGATGAATTAAGTAGCATATAAATAAAGCATCATATTTTTAACATCATTTTAGTTGCTGTATATTTCAAAATATATTTATTTTATGTGCATAAAAAGTAGCACTTTTATATCCCTCTGTTGTAACCAAATAATGTTCTGATATTAGTTTAGAAGGTAGGTTCTTTTGCTCAAAATTGATGGTGACAGTCAAATTCAGATTCCGTAATTCAGGGATCTGAGCAATAAATCGACTAATAAAATTTTTAATTCAGATTAAAAAAGTTCATGGTATCCTATGGTTAAAGCCATGGACTTTTTCATTCTTGTCATGAGTTAGAGCCCTAGAGCTACTGAAGTCTAGGACCCTAGTTTTAAAGCTGCTGAAAAATGTTAAATCTGTCGAGGTTGAAAGTGTTCCAGTTGCCATGGTGTCTATTTTGGAAGAGGGGAATTCCAGCTCGTCCTTGTCATTTGACCGTGGTTCAAAATTACGAAATCCCTTGCCGATGGAACTTGATGGCAAGTAATCTTTCTCTCCGATAAACTTAGTGAAAGGTAACGATTTTTTTCATTGATTCCAATAAAATATTGCCTTTTTCCTTATCGTTCTTCCTTGTCATTTATTACGACGTTTAACTATATTTTTGTAGGTAAAACTAACACTTCATATATTTTTCTGATTTTTTGATGCAGAGTTTAATCATTTGAATAGATATCAGCATATGTTGTAGATCTGTATTGTCCGATATCTCTCTACATGCAGTTCCTCCATTTCCTTATGTTATTTTCATAAACAAACTCAGCAAACAATGCTGCTCTAAAAACATCTAATGTGGACGAATTCCTACCGCAAGGTTATGTTTTTGTGCAGCTAACAAAATAATCATCGTGTTGTTGTTGTTACTAATGCCACCTGATGGGAGAAGGCCAGATCAAGGCCAACGCAATTCATCATGGCAAATGGCTGTCTGTCGTTAGCCATAGCTTTTAGCACCATACAGATGATAGAATGATTTAGCGTGGTTTCACCCCAATTTAGAGGGAGAACACCTGTCTTGCCCTTCCACCAGGCTCATTAGAATACATGCGGCTCGACGGCTGTTTAAAGTACTCCCATGCCGTGAAAGCAGTATACATTTGCAAACCATATCTCCACCGAGATTCCAACCCAGTCCCAACGGCACAGCATTCAGCGTCGCTAACCACTATACCGGATGGGCAACATAATCATCTTTAATAAACGAATATGAAGCAGCCGTAAGTTTAAAAAATATCTTAATTTCTACAGTACATAAACTAATGTTTTTTAAGCTTTATCCGAGGTGAAGAAACATTTGAATATGATTATAATTTCCTAGAATAAACCTGAATTCCCCCCTTAAGAAAAACAAGTGAACACCGTAGCCTGGTGGTCAAGGTAAAGAACACTTCGCCGGCATGTCATGAGTCCAAGTGTCGCTGAAATATCTTGTAGGGGAGCGATGCAAGGTAAATCCGTCGAGAGCTCAAACATCTTCCAGTTGGTGTATTGTGGTAGTTAAGAGAGAGGGGTGCCATCTAAGTTGACGTCCTCGTCACTTGACCATGGTTAAAAATTACGAGGTTCGTCGACAAAAACCCTTGAGATGCTAAACTGGGTGACGTTAATTTTCCTTCACTCACTTATTCAAGAAAGTCAGTGAAAAAAAGATAGTGAGCAAAACACAGATATTTTTGAGGAATGGCAAAGGAAGTAAAAGAAATAAAAGATAATCGATAAATGAACTCCCCTAAAAAATACAAGAAAGATTTCTTGATTTTCAAAAATTATAAAAAGAAACAAAGCTCTAAGTAGCATATCAATAAAGCATCATATTTTTAATACCTTAAAACAGTGCTTGTCAAATTTTCAATATTTGCAACTCCATTTCTAATCATACTTTTCATCGCCCCCTTTGAATGCAATAATAATATATTTTGACACTAAAGCTTTACAATAGAATTTTAATCACAAACCGTAATAATTATTAAAATAAGTATTATATTTTCTATATGTGTTATTTTTAAGTAATATATATTTTAAGAAAGTTATATATATATACTTTTAAGTAATAGGATCAGTGCTATGATTGAACAGTGGTTTATAAGATCAGTATTATGTTGAAATTTTTTTGATAAATTAATTCTGAAATGCATTTTGTGTAGTATGTGTGTGTGATACATTTATAATTATATTATATCATAGAAGATGTGCATTGTTTTTTATTATGTCAGAATGTATAATTCTTTTATTTCCTACAAGCTAATAATTTTTAAATAAACTTTTATTTTCGATTCTTCGATAGGCCTGGGCCCATCTATAGGGTTTTCACACCCCTATGGAGGAGTGCCCTACAGTTTAATAAAAACTGCCTTAAAAGCTGCAACTTTTGTAAAAATATATATTATTCTATGTCAGTGCTTCTCAAAGTTCCAATATTTGCGACCCAATATTCAATTATAATTTTTATAACGCCCCCCTCCATACAATAACAATATATTGAATTATACTTTGATGCTAAGGCTACAATTAGACTTAAACCTCTTAAGGGCGTATATAAACGTCTCGCTCAGCCAAATAATTATTTCAACTGAACGTATATATACGTCTTTCCGAAGTACGATTTTTTCAGTACACTGCTATTCATTATATTAATCGGAAGGCAATGGAATGTGATAAAAGGGACTTGACAATGTTTAATAAGGATTTACTTTATTTAAGTTGGATTTGCTTATTTATTCTATTTTCCCCCTCCCCCCCCAATACATTGCATGCTCACATCTATCTGGAACACGGTGGCATTGGGGAGCGAATTGCGTAACCTTTAGTCGGCAGTTAAGGGTATAATCGTAAACCGTACAAATTATCAAGATAAGTGTAAATTTTTACATATAATTTTGTTTATGACAAACCCATGGGGTCACTGGTAATTATTAAGCTTGTTCTTAACTTAGTATTGCTAAATTAATTATAAAACATATCGTGCAGTACTGATGCATATATAAGTGCATTATATCAGTGTAAATGTGTCTTTTATTTTTTATTATGTCAAAATATATTTTGTTTATTTCGGTAAATTTGTAATTTTCATAAATAATCTTTAGTTTTCAATTTTTCAACGAGCTCTCGCTTCCCTTGTAGAGTTATTACGACCCCCAAGGGGGGAGCGCCCCACAGTTTCAGAAATGCTGTTCTATGTGCATAAGAAGTAGCACTTTATACCACTTTGGTCGTAATTGATAAAATATTTTGATATTGGCTTGGAAGGCACAGGTTCTTTCACTCAAAATTCATGATGAGAGTCAAATTCAGATGGCGTAATTCAGGGAGAAGAACAATCTCAACTGT
>BMAV01027395.1:0-38636 GCA_019973955.1 Trichonephila inaurata madagascariensis | reverse complement strand
CAAAAGGCGATGGCGCATGTCCCCAGTTTTAAAAGGTGTAGTGAAATGAAGTAGCAGTATTTGTGACAATTTTGAGTGAACTGGATTAGTGACTAGATAAACTGGTTTTTAAAAACAAATAATCTAATTTTCAGTCGGGCTTCAGTCAAAGCCCCTTAATGCCATTTTGCACTTCATACTTTTTTTAAAAAAAAAAATAAGAAACGTCAAAAAAATTAAATTATCAAATGGCAATGCAGCTTTTTTTGTATGAAAGTAGAAAGTAAACTAGGAACTTGGGCATAAATGAACGGGAACTGAAAAATATTTTTATGTTTGTTTCATAGAGATTAAAATTAAAACCCCAAAAAATAATTCCTAATATTTTGATCAATTGTCCACTTTTTAAAGGGTCCAACATTCCCCCTTAATTTTTTTCCTTTAACCCATTTTGGGGCCCGCGTAAAACATCTGCCATATGTATGCGACCCAGCAGGAAAAAGGTTGAAAAAACTCCTGAACAATATTTTTTTTTAAAAAACACGATTAAAAGGGGGTTTCTTTTCCCCCTTCACTAATCCTCCAAAGTAAAATTTTTTTCTGTGATTTTGTTAAAAACATTTTCCCTGTAAAAATTTTTTAAAATGCGAGTTTCTATTTAAATGCAGTCGGGGTAGGCGGGATGTTCGTTGAAAATCTGATATAAAAAAAAGTATAATGTTAGTGACTGGTAGTCGCATATTTAAATTCAAGGAAAAAGATTAAACAAGTGTTGAAACAAGAGCGCTCAGGGGGGGTGTGTGTATATATAATTTTTACAGATAAGTACTTTTTTTTTTACTGTTAGATTTGTTTGATTGCTCCTCGGTTTTTTCTTAGGGATTCCAGGTTTTTTTATAAAATCTAATAAGTGGGGGAAAAAGGGAAAAAAAATTTCTTATATTGAGAAATGTCTGGGAATTTTACTGAACCCTTTTTCCCCCCGCGGTCAAAGGCCGCACTTATAAATTAAAACATGGGTTAAAAAATTTTTTAGTCTCGTTTGAAATTACCCGACCACAAAAATTTACAGGCATGATCTCTTCATATCGTTCTGCTTCAAAAAAAGAAAAAGCATTGGGTGCGTTTCCCATTTTAAAACGAGTTCGTTTTGTTTTCTTTCGGTTTTTTTTATTCCTTTTGTATTTTTTTTAAAAAACAAACAACGTGAAGCACATGTACGAATTGACTGGAAATAAAGGGGTTGTGTTGTCCTTTTGTGACTATGACGTCACATAAATTTTTCGACATTCCCCCCCAAATTTTTTTTTTAAAAATTTTCATTGCAGGAAGTTGAAGTAAGGAATTTACTAAGAGGTTGAGACCTTTTTTTTTCCATAAAATTACATTAAAGTTCTCAATTTTCAATCTGGGAAATTTTACAATCCGTTAACCATTGTTATAGGGGGTAATATATGTCATGAAAATTTTTTTGTAAAACAGTTCATGCAAAATCAAAAGCTTCAAAAAGAATCAAAATTAAAAATATTAATTCAATTGCTTTTTATAAAACACTACGTCCGGGTGTAACATAAGAAACAAAAGGTAAAACGTGCATTACTGAAATCGATATCACTAATTATGATAAATTTTAAATTGCTATTTAGATCAGCTTAAAATTTTCCATGAAATTTGAAACTACTTTTATTTCAATCCCATCAAGACATTGCCCGAACGCCCATTCAACAAATGCTGTAATCAAAGCTACAATATCCAAACAAGGGATTACAATTTAAATAGGAGCTTAGCTGATTTAAGGTAAACTATATAGGAGTCTTGTGAAGAGAGGTATATAGACATGCATAAAATATTGCTTCCTCGCAATTCAGTTTAATGTTTAGCCAAAACTAAAAATATTTTTCTTGATAGCTCCACAAACTTAATATCCTCATATACACTAATTCTCTTGGGCGTAAGGTCAAAGGGAAAAGGAGAAAGGGGTTTACGTAGGATTATTTATTTTAATGACATGCCCTCTAGAAGTTTAGGAAATCCACAGTGGAGATGCCCACTAACAAAACGGCTAATTTAATGTATTTTCCAAATATATTGCGTGTGTGCCCTTAATATTTTCGATTAAAAAGGTGCAAAATAATGCTCGAAAAATAATGGTACTAAAAAGCCGATTTAAAGGATAGCAAAACTAAAAGAAATATTTTTTTAAAGAATTATTTGGACTTAGAAAAGATCTTATAACACGAGAAATTATTAAATTCTTGAGATGATCTGCTGGAATATAATACACACTAGAATAATTTAAAACTTAAATACTTATAGTATTTCAAGTATCAGCTTAATCAATATTGGTTGGTTCTTTCTTTATTCTTTCATTTCTGGTAAAGATTATTCTCTTTAATTCTTAAAAAAATAGCATGGAATTTCGAGGCTGACCGTCTAATATAACTCTCGCTTAAGTTTCTATTCCGTCAAACAGTCTTTCATCTGATGTTCGTATATTTTGCACATTAAGCTTAAGGTATCCGACTACGTTTGGAACCATGATTTTGAAAAAGCGTATAACTGGATAATATTTACGATATTTAGTGTCACTAAGATTAAAAAATGTATATAATATTGTTTTAAGAATATTTCTACAATAAAAAATTATTTAAGTACAATATTCTGACAGAAAATGAACATAGAATGACCCATTTTCAAAACATTCTCCTTTTGTGAAAAATGCTTCTATTATTCTAATATTTTGCCTGTATATTGCTCAGATCTTTGTACAGAGACTCAACAAGAGTTTTTGAAATATATAACTTAGAAGTGGATTTATCCATATTTTACTACAACAAAGGGGAGAAAATTTAAGAAAAAAACGCCGATAATTATTTCAATGGATTGTAACTCTGAAAATAATGTGAATTTTTCAAAAATCATAGTTGAGCCTCTGTACAGAGGTGTGAGCTATAAACAGGCAAAATATTATTATAACAGAAGCATTTTTCACAAAAGGAGAACATTTTGAAAAAGGTTATTCTAAGTTCATTTTTGGCCGAAATATTGTATTTAAATAATTTTTTTTGTCAAAATGTCCTTAAAACAATTTTATACATGTATTCTAATCTAAGTGACACTAAATATCATGAAAATATCTATTATGCGTTTTTTTAAATCATTAACGTAGTCGGTTTACTTAATGCTAAACATGATGGATACAGTAGCACAAGTAGCACAACGGAGAATATTAGCCCCTGCAAAAGTCAGCCTGATTTTACAAAGGGTGGTAACTTACTGTTGACACCAAGTGGTTTTTAGGTGTCAATCACCCCCCTCCGCTATGGGGGTGTACGTTACGCACTGGATAGCCCAATGTTAAATACAACATGTGTTCTCCAATGAATTCTAAACTGACATAAGCAGTGCCGATATAAGCTCATTTTGGGCCTTGGGCGTATAAGATCTGCAGGTCCCCTTGGCACTGGTGTGTGGATCGAAATTTATAAACAGAAAATCTGATTAAGTCTCGCTTATTCGGGACCTTCCGGGCCCCTGGGCACCCGCCCAATGGATAAACCGGCACTGGACATTAGACGTATATTTGTAAAATTTAAATAAAATTTTAAATTTGAATTGGGTCGGAATGTTCAAGCATTTATGTTCTTCAAAAAGTTTTTTTAAAAAAAAAATCTAACATATTTATGTATTTTTAAAACAATTGCATTTTGTTTCCCTATTTTCGTTATTATTGTTAATGTATTCTTTTTAAAAGAAAGTCTGCATAAAGCATAGGTTGGCAATAGCAAAGCGCATGAACTGATTGGCTGAAAACACGGGATTCCATTTATCATTTGACTGTGACTTCACTTGAATTTAAGAACTAATTGACTGAGAGCACGTAATTGCAGTTATGATATGACTATGACGTCACATGAATTTAGCCCATTCTGTACATTCTACTCAAATTTCATATAGGCTGCTTCCATTTTCTATTTTCAGCTTCAACTTTATTTGCAAATCTTTGCTAAGAAAATTATGAAACATTATAAAAGCTTATTTGAACTACTTTTTATTTAGTAAAATTTTGTATTTGTTCCAATAGAAATGGAAATTTTTGTTTCTAAAGTCAAGAAAAAATTCGCTTTATAAATATTATTCACTAATTTAATATATTCTCGTTAAAAAATATACTAAAAAATATATCATATATTTCTCATTAAAAAAAACTCAAATTCAATTTTGTATTGATAATTTTCTTTACATCAAAAACATGTAACTAAAACTTCTCACGTTTCTTCTTTATTCTTTTAAAACCTAATAATTACTTCTGTCATTTCTCATATCTTTGTAATTTTTTCCTAATTATTTCAAGCAATTTTTTTGCCATTTTTTTCACATAAGAAAGAAAAGAAGTGTGCGTATATTGTGCAAGCATATTATTTTCTGTTACGAATTTCCCTTCTAACGAAGACTGAAAAAAAAGTTCAAATCTATAGTAAAAGTCTACGTAAAATAACCAATTCATGCTAAAACCTAAAGTGTAGGAGAAAATTATTTTCACAAAAATCTTCCTTCTGTAAAGGTTTTATTCATTAAAATAAAATGATTTTTAAATATATTACTAGAAAAGAAATCTAGTCTAGAAATTTATGTATTAACCAGCAATATTTACATTTGGTTTTTGAGTAGAAGAACGCATTACTCGAATTAACCTTCCCGAGACTGAAAATTCAGAGTAGAAATTAGTATTTCATGTATCTAATTCTCTGACACTTCGCGTCATGAATATTTACCTCTATATAAATGAATTAGGTTTTGATACATGTAATATTTGAATGAGGGAGATAGTGATAAATTTAACCTTAATCTAATTAAAGAACTGCGTGCATAGAATCGAGTACGACTTTAATTTAGGGAATTTAAGAGGACATGTAGACAAGAGGTTTTAAACACAAATGTCGACATTTTCAGCGATTTATTCGAATATTGTATAAATCTGCTAAGCAGATACAACACCATAAAACTTACCTTACGAAAATAATAACATCAAATTGAACAGTATTCAAGATATCCAAATTTCATAAAAATAATAATTGAATTTTAACATACCGATCTTCATTCCGAGATTCGAACAACATATCAATCCAAAACAGACAGAAAACACTGGTGCTAGATACTTAATTATATATACAATGCAGGTAAAAAAAATTGTTGCCAAATATTTGATTGTCACTCCATTTAAGTAAACAGATGAAATTGATTCAAAGCAATATTGAAACATTGAATAAACTTAAATTCAGTTTACAATCAAACAGAGATTAAATTAAATGATTTGGAATTAACCGATGTATAACGCACGCTGTACTTCTAAAACTGCAATGTAGATGCCTCCACATTACGAAAAGATTTGGTACAGTAGCATGAACTTGCACTACAAAGTTTTTACCATCAGAGAGGGCTTGGATTCCAATGAGTGAGGTCTCCCACCTCGCTGTACAATCCTGGAGAATATATTTAAGCTAATTTGCTTTAATTTGTTCCTCTAAATGTTTACCTTTATTTGCCTTGTACCGTCTAAGTATTCGTCCTTTAAAACTGTGGTATTTTTATGTTATTAAATGTATTATTTTACCCCGAGAGATTTCGTTCTCTCATTACTTTTAGTCTTAACCCAGTAATGATATAATCAAACGGTTACATCGAGATATTTAGGTAAAAATGTTTAAAATCGGTTCGCTTATTTCATTTAGTTACTTTGAGTAGAAAAAAAGTATTCAATTAAAAACGTACATTTCGAAGTATTTCACATATAAACAGGAAATATTTTAATAAGATCTTTAAGAGAATTGTTAAATATACACTAGAAACCAGCATCAGTTTTAGTGTATGACAATTCCTCTATACTCGCCTCTATTTTTTCCTCTATTTTTCTCTCTGACAATTCCTCTATTCTGGATTCGCCTCAGTTTTCACGCTTCCAAATTTTGAAGATTATTACGAGATATTATGTAACTTTATTTTTGGATCCATTAGCGTAATTTATTTTATAATTTCGTATACTTGTCTGAAATTACGTAATGAATATTTATAATACGCACAAAAATTTGTGGAATAATGTCATGAACAGAAGGTACATTTTCATTTAATTTTTGATAATACTTGCACTGTTTCCATGTACTTTATCTTTTCGTGGTATCAATTACCGGTGTAAAGTGACGGCATTAAAGCATATTAAATTTTCATTCAATAGCTGGTTCTCTTGTGCTTCATCTCAAATATGAAGTAATATTCCCAAATTATGTTTGACCTTCAGTCTGCGAAAAACACCAATAATTTTTTTAAATATGTGTACTTATATAGCGTAAAAATGGATTACTCTGATTTTAATCCAAGCGTTCATATGTAACCGCGCAACCACACCCCAAAAACTCCAAAACGTTACTCAAATAACTACTATTTCAGCATTAACCTTCTGAAGTGTATTTTTAGGCGAAACTAATTACAATAATTTTGTTGCAGCGAACGCGTTTAATTGGCAAATACTTTTCTCGACTTAAAATCTTTTATTTGTTTCATGCTTTACGATGTTTGCCAGTGAGGGAATATTAAATATCCTATGCATAATGAATGCCTGCTACAGAATTTATGTAACAAATAATCTCTACGGTTTGCTACGTTTTATGAAGGACATTTAAAATTTTAATAAGGAATTCTATTTATCAATCTATCATTATAAAAAACTAATTTTGCTATCATAAAAGAACAATTTTTTTTGTGTTTTAATGGTTCAGATGCTTACAAATTAGTAAATATTACTCTTGTTTTGCTACAACTAGGCCTATATTTGGCCTATTTCTATATTTGGATCATGGTTTATTATTCTTTGATCACATCATAATCTATCGAATGCATCTTTAAATAAACTACCGTTCTATTTGTAATGGATTCATAATTTCTATCCATTATTTCTTATGGGATTTCGATCAGTATTATAAACATAAAGGAGTAAGGTTGACTTGCCTTAAAAATGACTAAACCCTACTTTTATGCTACTTTAAAAGCTATCCTCGGACAATATTTATAATATTGTATCAACCATCGTATTAAGCTTACATAATCTCAAGAATATTTTTTTATCTTGAGTTTTCAAGCCATTTCTTAGACTCTCACAAGTAGAGATTATTAAAAATTATATATATATAATTTTCGTTTTCCTTACACAAGTGCAGATTATATTAGACGTTTTACGAAAACGTCTGAATTGTTCATTAATATAAAACTATCTTTATCTCTCTCTTAAGAGTTTGAACCAGAAAAAAAATTATAAGAAAATAACAAAAAATGAACTCCTTCAAAGTAAATATCTTTTAAAATATTTTGTATGTTTTTCTATTCATTCAATTCCTTTTGTATTATTTCATACTTCACAATGAAATATGGCATTGTGAAAACGTTTTTTTCTGGGGGGGAAAGGAGCGAAGAATATTGTCCGAGAGATCTTGAAATATCAGAAGTCTGTCTAATTGTCTTCGTGTTCTCTTAGAAACGTTTGATACAAATAGATTTTTGTGAATTTTGTTCTTTTTTTAGAAAGTTAAATAATATAACAAAACCCACCAGTATTACAAGCGCCTTATGTAAAAGAAGACATTGTTCCAGACAAAAAAAATGTCTGGCTTGGAGACAAAAATTAAGGGCAAGGAAGTTTTTGAAATAAATCCTATTACTAACAATGAATTTATTACTAAAGGTTGTAGCGACCCTACGTTGGCGGGTGAAGTAAAAGACACCGAATAATTAGCCATTTTACTAAAATCAATAACTTTATTTTATCTATCAATTTACTACAGTAAAATGTCATAAGCCGAGGGAGTGCTCAACTTAATTGCTATCCTAAGTTTCTAGGATAAATAATTACATTACTCTTATCTTGCTTACGTTCCGATGTAACAACACTACTCAGGGCTTGACCGATATTACTCGATGAATTGGACTAAAGATTATCTTCACGAATTCCGAGGACTTCAGATATTTTTTATAACTTTATAATTTTGATAATTCACTTCAATAGCAGCCAAACGACTGACTCCTACACTCACTTCATTAGAGTCTGAATAGCATTCAAATTAACAAAAATAACCATTTTTCTACGAAAAGTGATTTTGTAAACATCCAACATTTAAGAAATGAAGGCGAGGATAGAACCCGTCACAGTGTAGCAACCTATAAAAACTTTATTTGAGCATATATCATTAATATGATTCGATTTAAAAGTAAATTTCATATTGTATTTATTTCCGGAATTATTATTTATTAGTGAGTATTGTATTTATTTTCCCAATTTCATTAAAAAAAATGGGTGGAATTACATAATTAATGGCTTTACTTCTGTGGAATCAAGAACGGAATTGAAAAAGTCTCATAAGGTCAAGTGAGAATTTTCAATAAGATTCTATTTAGGGCGAAAACTAAAATCAATCAGTTATGCTTCTCAAAAACATTTCAAAAGGAAGAAACATCCGTAATATATTTCCTTATTCCGAGTTGTTCAGTTTCAAGCAGACATTGCAAAATTTTCTTCCTTTAGTTTTTTAGCAGTCCAAACCACTTAATATTTAAAACCACCAATAAAAAAGCAACATAAAATCGGACGATAATGTTACATACAGCAATCGATTGAATAGCAAGTAATATAAAAAAAATTAAGTCAATTCCTACTTAGTTAGAAAAATGCACTGGCGTCATCTGTTGCAGCTACTTGTAACTATGACAGAAATATAATTCAGATAATAATCTCTTATACTCAGATAATACCAGAATCTATAGCACGAGTTGACACACCACTTCCAACTCCCAGTGAGTTACCAGAAAAAGAATAGAAATATGAAGTGATATCGGAAGCAATTAATTATGGTACGAATGATAAGAAGTGACATGAAAAACAAGCTAAAGCATTCTAAATTGTTCACATAATAAATTTTAAAATGTTATTGGGAATCAAATAATAAAATGTTATAACATATATAAAGTGTGTGTGTGTGTGTGTGTGTGTGTGTGTGTGTGTGTGTGTGTGTGTGTGTGTGTGTGTGTGTGTGTGTGTGTGTGTGGGGTTTTTTGTGTGTGTGTGTGTGTGGTGTGTGTGTGTGTGTGTTGTGTGGTGGTGTGTGTGTGTTATATTCCCTCTAGTATCCTTTTGTTTTAACTCTTTTACTAATATTTAAACAAACTTTTAATTCTTTGTGTTTAAAAAATAACACTGTAATCGTAATCGTCTAGCCCGAAATCCCGGTACCGCCTATTCTCTATCCAATTAGAACTACTATTACATAATAATCACGCGCTTGCTACTGCCGGTATAAAAAGCGAAAATCTTGTGTAATCGCTCTTTTTGTCTTTATGTTGTGTCCTCCAAGATGTCGTTGCTGCTTGTCTCTTGTCCGCTTTGCTTTATAATCGTCACGTTTGTCTCGTCAACGTGAAAATGTACCGCAATTTTGTCCTAAGCTTTTGATGCGTGCGTCACAATAAAAAAGATGAACGTCCACTGAAGATGTTTTCTTGAAACCCTACTAACACTCGACAAATACCACACTCGACCAATATGTTACGTATATATATATATATATTGTCTATAGTAAAAGTTGTACATTTTATTACCAAAAATTCTTAAGCATAATAGCTGCTTTTCCGAAGTTTCAAAATAACAACGAGATTCGACTTCGAATAACTCGAGAATTTAAATTAAGGGATTTGGAAGCCAAATTTAAAATTATTTTTTAACTAATGAGACATAGCTACCTGCATAAGCTATGTCTACGGGATCCGGTAAGCTGAAGGTGTGAAAATTTTCTAATAGATGAGACATTTTAGAATTTAACACAACTTTTATTAAGAATAACTTAAATTACTTAATTCTAAATAACAACTTTCTTTAAGTAAGAATAAGCCACCAATTAAACTGAATATTCAAGTCAGATCGCACAACTAGATCACTTATCTTAATTATATTTAATTAACTGTCTAATCTAACTTCCTATACAAAAATTACCTTTATAGAGTCACCTTCCTTCCTTGGTTGAAGATTTTCCTATTAAGCTATTTGTAGGTGAGAATACTCAAGTTTTATTAAAACCCTATAATTAATTTATTAATGACGATGAGTGTATCCTTCTTCCTGAGTTGTAGGTCGTCTAACACTTGTTCCTAACGTTTCCACACTAAGTTATCTCTAGGCTTGCCGTCCTATCTCACCAAACCCTCTATCCTTTAAGTATATCATTTACACTTCGTCCTGTTTCTCTTCTTGGTATTGGGTTGGAAAAGTTTTGCCATTAATCGTGGCCGTCAAAGAACTTAGGAGTTATGTTAGAAGAAGAACGCGAGAGACGTCACACTAAGACTGTCATGAATATAAATTAATAGAAAACTACTGCAATGTTTGGAAAGGATTACAAGTTAATAAGTGGAAATGGAAGAATGAAATACGTAAGCTATAAAATAAATTCAGTATTATATGATTGGATATAGTCTTATTTTCCAAATTGTGGCACCGTATATTTTTCAAACACCCAAGATAAAAAATTTATATATTAAAAAAATTTAATTTAAACAGTTCTACATTTTAAAATTCTATTATCCAAACGAAAAAATATCACAGGTTGTTTAGTTTTCTATTATAAAAAAAAAAACTATTGTAAGAGGTTTTCACCTCTCTCTCGGGCACCTAGATGTGTGGGAGGTAGAGAAGAAACACTCGACATGATCCAATTAATCTATTTATTTCCACACAAAGAACAGACACTATTTCAACTAATAATAGTAAGAGAATGTCTCAATGCTAACTGTGAAAGAGGAACAATGACAGTAAAACGCTAACGATTAGGAGACTAGCAAACTTGATCCTTACTTTAATAAAGGATCAAACCTATCATCTGATTTAATCTAATATCAAATCAATCCTAGTGAACAATCGTCACTTTAAAGTTTCCTCCTAATAAGAATCAAATCACTCTAATTCTAATATTATACTTCAGTAGCAATCTCACCTGACTCGAGTATATCTTCTCTTTCCTTCTCTCTCTCAAGCTAGAAAACCTCGCCTATTAATAGTAAGTTAATTAACATATCACGATTTTCTTCTTCCGAAGGGTTGGTTGTGAATAACGCGAATTGATAGCCCAAAGATTTCCCAAGAGGATTAGTTGGAAAAACGCGTATAGATCCGTCACAAATGTGTTGCTGTTTCTGTTCTTTTTCTCTTCTTCTTTGCCTCATAGCTTGCAACAACGGCATTTGCTACCCTGCATTTCTATGTAATTCCGAGGCATCTGTGTACCCCTACACACCTTGCAAGTTTGTCGTTCTGCTAGCGAATTCCCCTGTATAAAATATGAATTATGCACTTCCTGTTTTATATTCATAGGTTCATCACACGCTCTCTTATGAAAAGAAGTCTTTATGATAAAGCAGAGAATCTAACATAAGTAAAATCAAAAATAATTTAAAAACCATCAAATAAAGAAAAAAAGAAAATAATAAAGAAAAATGTAACACACACAAAAAAAAGATGGATTAATAATAATACAGAAATGAAATCAAAATTACAGGAAAATCATTTAAATAATAAGTAATTATGGAAAGAATGAAATATGTGTATTATTTTAGTAAAATAAAAGAAATATATATATACATAAGGTATTAATGGATTATTTAAATTTATGAATAAATTGAGCATGATTTTGTGTTTCGTGCACTTGTCAATTGCATTATTCATTGTTCGACTTTGTCTTTGTATTTCTATTTCTCAGTTATTTATATCTTTCAAGTAAAACTGCTAATTCCGTTATATATATACTCCCAAAAGTTAAGCATGGAGAGGAAAATGCTAATTTCCGGAAGACAATCAGAATTGGATGCAATTGGATGCAGAGGTAGATGGAAGAATGCAAGTATTTCAGGTAACAGCCAATCGTGCTTTCATGTCAAGAAATATGCAAAAAGGGCAGTCTTATAAGAAGCCAGCTTTATGAAGGGTTACAGAAGTTGATTGTAAGTGCTGATAGAAGGTGTTTAAAACTTTCGTACAATTTGTTTTCAAGACATACGTGTTTCTATGAATTCCAGAAAACGAATGGAAGATTCTGAGCTCTGGCGTGTTGTGGGGCGCATTGAAGCTCTTTTCTTCGGTGTTCATCATTCTGCAATTTCACGTTTATGGAAACAATTCCAAACCACACAGACAGTTGTTCGAAGGCCCGTAGGCTGTCACCCAAGGGTTACAACTCCCGCGAAAGATCGATATATTGCTATTGTAGCCAAGCGGAATCGCAGAGTGACCTCCACACGTGTGACATCTATAGTTACAGCGTCCATTGGTAAGGCTATATCTGCAGCTACTGTACGCCGAAGATTACATACAAATGGACTGTATGCCCGGGTACCTCGAATTTGTGTTCCTCTTTCCGTCCAATCAAGAGGGGCACGATTAAAGTGGTGCCGGGAACATGGCAATTGGACTGTGTCTGACTGGGTCGATATAATGTTTACTGATAAGTCAAGATTTTCTCTGAAGCCAGATGACAAGTGTATAAGGATATGGCGTAAACAAGGAACACGCAATCAGCCCCAAAACATCACCAAACATCACGCATTCCGAGGCGGAAGCATTATGGTGTAGGCAGGGATTTCATTAGGATACCGCACCGACCTGCACATCTTTAAACGGGGTTCTGTGACGACTGTCCGGTATCCAGATGAAGTCCTAGAACCCATTGTGAGATTGTGCGCTGCAGCAGTTGGCCCTACTTTTGTTTTAACGCCCGTCCCCATAGAGCTGACATCGTCTATGGCTACCTGGAGAGTGAAGGGATTGCACATATGGCGTGGCCAGCATATTCGCCCGACCTTAATCCCATTGAAAATCTTTAGAATGCTCTCGACCGTGCTGTATCTTCACGTTTCCCACTTCCAGCTACTCTTATTGAGATGGAAACTGCTCTACAAGAAGAATGGCGATTGCTTAATTCTGCGGTGGTTGACCACCTAATTGAAAGCATAGACATAAGGTGTAATCTTTGCATACAGATGAGGGGGGATCACATACTCTTTTAATGTCCTTTTTTTTCATTTTATGTTGTTTATTTTCACTTTATACATAATTTTGTTTATGTCTCCAGTATGACATTATCTGATAACTTACAAAAATTTAATATTGTTTTCATTTCTGTATATAATTATTGATTTTGTTTTATGCATAAACATATATGCTACTTTACTGCCAAATTTTGTGTCAATCAAAGCAGTATTTGTTGATTTCGTTTTTGCACTTTACATCTTTGTGCTTAACTTTTGGAAATGAGTGTATATATTTGTTCTTTTGTAATTTGTTAATGCAAACCTAGTGGGAAAACTTTATTTCAATTACTTAAAAAACACAGCTGTGTGTTTCAATTACTTTTAACTAGATAATAATTCATATATATGTGGGGAGAACACAAGAGCTTTAATCTAAACCATGCAAAAAGCAACCATTCTTAAGAAATAATTAGAATAACTTCAAATGCGTAAAAATTTAATTCCATTTTTAAAATATAACATGGAATTTTTTTTCTATTTCTGAAGAAAGTTCATCTAATCCAGACATTTCGTTGCTGTAGTTATAAGGACTTTTTAAAAAAATTAAACATACACCCATTTTTCTCTCCTTTTATAATCCTAAAAAAATGCCTTATAAAGGGATTAACTATAAGAGCTCGGCGAGGCTTTTTTTTAGTTTCATCTAAGTCAAGTGAAGAAAACGAAAGAGGAAAATATAGGGAAAAAATATTTTTGTATTCAATTAAAAGAGCTTCTAAGAAGCATTTGCTCCGGAAAAAAAAATTCTTTATGAAAAAGGCGAACATTAAGTCATTTCCAAAAAAGGAATTTATTTTTATACAAATAGGAGAATGTTCACGCAAAAAGGAAAATGTTTCAATCGAAAGAATCAAGGGACGCTAAATAAACAAAACTGAGTAACTTGTTCTGTTATTATATTAATAAATGGAGATATTTTGAACTCAGTCTTTGCCATAGTTTTCGCAAAAGTTCCAGAAATACACAAAGTACAATAAAACTTTTTATTTAATTAGATCTGTTCCTAAATTTCACAATTTGAAAAGTAAAAACCAAGAACATGTTCGATTAAATACTTATTGAAAATTAAATTTATTTGGAGTCTAAGGTCATCGTATTTAATATTAAACCAGTGCTTTTCTCAAACTTTCAGTATTAGTGACCCAATATTCAATCATAATTTTCATCGCGCCACCCTTCCATACAATTACAATGCATTGAATTCATTAATACTATACTTTGACACTAAGGCTACAATATGACTTAAACTTCTTAAGTGCCTCCGGCGTATATAAACGTCTCACTTAGCCAAAGCGTTAATTTCATCGGACATATATATACGTCTTTCCGAAGTACGATCTTTTCTGTGCACTGTCATTCATAAAATTATTCCGAAGTCTTTGGAATGCAACAAAAAGGCCTTGACAGTGGTTGCAAAGGATTTACTTATTTCAGAGGAGATTTGCTTATGTATTCCTTTTCTCCCCTCCCCCTCCAATACATCATATACACACTCCTGCTTGAAAAACGGTAAAGTTGGGAAGTGAATCATATATCTTTGGATCAGCAGTTATGGGATTAATTACAAACCATTCAAATTATCAAGAAAAGTGTTATTTTTTGCATATAATTTTATTTATGACAAGCCCATGGAGTCGATGGTAATTATTAAACACATTCTTAACTTAGTATTCCTAAATTAATTGTAAAATATAGTGTGCAGTACTAATATATTTATATTATACATCAGTGTAAATGCTTATTTATTTCGTGTCATAATGCACTTTGTTTGTTTACTTTCAGTAAATTAATAATTTTTTAAATAATCTTTTGTTTTCGACTTTTCAATATGCTCGCCCCCTCGTAGAGTTATCACACCCCACAGAGTTTGAGAATTACCAATTTAGAGAAACTGTTGTTGTAGTTACCAATAATATTTAGAAAACAGCGTGGTTGGAGATATGCAACCTCTGGCAATAAAAATCGGTTAACAGTCCTGTAACATTAAGGTATCCGACTACGTTCGGAACCGTGATTTTGCAAAAGAGTATAAATGGATAATATTTATGATATTTAGTGTCACTTAGATTGGAAAATGAATATAAAACTGTTTTAAGAATAGTATTACAGTAAAAAATTATTTAAGTACACTATTTTGACAAAAAAATGAACATAAAATGACCCATTTTCAAAATAGTCTCCTTTTGTGAAAAATGCTTCTATTATAATAATATTTTGTCTGTCTATAGCTCAGACCTCTGTTCAGAGGCTCAACTAGAATTTTTTTAAATATATAACTTAGAAGTTGGGTTTATCCATGTTTTACGACAACAGAGGGGAGAAATTTTAAGAGAAAAACGCCGATAATTATTTCAATGGGTTGTAGCTCTGAAAATAATGTGAATTTTTCAAAATTCTTAGTTGAGCCTCTGTACGGAGGTCTGAGCTATATACAGGCAAAATATTTTTATAATAGAAGCATTTTTCACAGAAGGAGAACATTTTGAAAAAGGTTATTCTAAGTTAATTTTTTGCCGAAATAGTGTATTTAAATAATTTTTTTGTCAAAATGTCCTTAAAACAATTTTATACATGTATTCTAATCTAAGTGACACAAAATATCGGTTAATTTATGTGCTTTCCCAATATTCTATTTTAAAATAGAAAATAAACGAAAATTACCCACTCTTTTCGAAATAGTCACCTCCCCACAACCATGCACCCTAGATCTGCTATGCATGTCCTGGAAATTTTTAAAAGTCTTCTTTTGAACGGAAAAAGCCCCCAACGTTTCTTTGGGATGTTGAATTGGTAAACCCTTTTTTAAAGGTTTTGAGTCGTAATGGGAAGATGTCTGGAATTGAGATCGGGAGATCTGTTATTGAATGTTGATGTTCAATTTGCACCACCATTTTTTTTGAAAGAAACTGTTTGATGTTTCCCCTGGGGGGGTGGAGTCGTAACAAAAACCGACCTTGTTGTGTATACTGGGGTCACCCTACATATCCAAGACTTTTTTCTAACCCTAAATACTGGGTATGATTTGTCGCACCACGTTTATGCAGTTCATAAGCTATCATGCGCATAGTCAATTGACGATATTTCGTATTAATTTCACTTTCCAATGTTTTGTTGACGGAGGTTGCCGGTTTTCCCCTACGGGTTTCGTCAGAAACATTTTTCCGGCCTTCGAAAACGGACGAACCCTGTTACACACTTCATGGAAAGCCTTATCTTTAAACACGTACCGAATCGCAAAAGTTTCCGGGTTCGTCGCTTAAACAAATCTTTAAATTGATTTTTTGCCCCTTCAGTTTCCTGTTTTCGGTTGGGCCCCGCACTGAGCAAACTTTTTAAATTTTTACATGGCACAAACGACCTCAACCGGGGGGAAAAACCCAACACCTGCCGCTACGCATGCGCAGTGTTTTGTTTCGCCAGTTTTCCGACGGCTGTTCGCTTCATTGACCGAACTTACTGTCGGGAGGTTGTATACCCATTTTTGTTGTTGTCGAGAAAAAAAAAAGGGGCATTTCCTTAGGATTTTTAAGAAGATAAAAAACGTTGAGGGTGATGACTGAAGGAAAAGGGGGATGGAACATAGAAAAAAACAGATACAAAAATGGTGAAAAAAATAACACTAAACAATAGAAACTTTACAAATTATTTAACCTTTAAAATAAATTCTAAAACTATTTTTTTTAAAGTGAAGGCTATGAAATTTTAACGGATACCGTTTAAAAAAAGAAACATTTTATAATAAACTTTATTGCTAGTAGTTTACTCTTTTTAACCGTTTCGCCACTGTGGTAAGAGAAACATACTCACCAAATTTAAAGTAAATTAAAGTAATCTATATAATTTCCATAATGGTTCCGGAACTCGCATTATGAGTGTTTGAGAGAGATTCACATTTCTCTTATATATATAAGAGCAAATGATATATTTCAATACAAATTCAGAATATTGAATAAAATAATCGTGAAAAAACATGAGCACAGACGATAACTAATAAGTAAATCACGAAGTTAAATCAATAATGATTTAAAGGGGGCAACGCGTTTTTATTGGTAAAAAGGGCACGCTGGGGTTTAAAGGAACAGGTTTTTTTTGAAGGGGAAAAAGATAAGAATGTGGGGGGTGGATATCTATATAAAACTAGTACCAACATCACGCGTTGACGATCGTTTTGGCGGATTGGTTACGTATTTTGCGTTCGGAACGGAAGGACCAGAACGAACCTTCTTCCCTCATTGGTGACCCTGGCCGTCAAAGGAACCGCACTTCACGCGACGCAGTCGGCGCCATCTATCCACCTCACAAGCAACTGCCGTCAAACATTGACGCAATTTCAAAAGTCGTTTTCCACACAAATGACGCATTCAAAGTCGTCTCACAAATGACAATCTAAAGCCGTCTCGCACGAATGACGCAACTGCTTACATACTCGCCACGAATATGGTATCGTTGTTCGCCTATTCGCCGAAACACTGGCGGGGGAGTATGTGGCGGTGGATATCTATATGAACTAGTACCAACATCACGCGTTGACGATCGTTTTGGCGTGATTGGTTACGTACTTGCGTTCGGCACGGAAGGTACCCAGAACGAACCTTCTTCCTTCAAAATGGATAAAGATGGGGTGAACAAGATGTCTGTATAGTAGATTCATAAGATTATATTCATCGGAGTTTGGCACAAATACAATATTTTTGTTCGATCATATATGTGAAAATCTGCTTATGTAGGTATTTAATTTAGGCTTCTTTTAGCATGATTTGCTCATAAAGTGCTATCTAGAACCATATTATACGTAAAAAGTAACAAATGCCATTATTTTGGAATCCCAAAATTATGAAGAGACTAATACATATAAGCTGACACTTCACTCTATTAAATTCTACACTAGATTTCGACTTTGAAACTGAGCTTCACTTCTTCCTTAGTCCTTTGGTAACACTCATTGTTCCATATAGAGGTCTTCAAAGTAAACGAATTTCCAGAAGATGACCTGTCAGCAATTAAACAGCTACTTATCAAAAAGAGAAGGGGTATTTTCATTTCGAGCAACGTAAAAAATATTTTCATGTTGTTAGAAATGAAGTACTCCGATACTTTACGGAGTAACAACAAATATGATAAAAAACGAGCTTATTTTTTGTTTTCAAACTCACATTAAGGTCAAAATAAATTTTTGTGCGGCTAAATAGCAGATGTAAGACGTAAAAGTAAATGAAAAATATATTTACAATAAAAAATGCTTATCACAGAATGCTATAAAAAGCTATGCTTGTTTTGTGTTTCAAGATATTTTTATGAAAATAAAAAAGTACAAAAAGCAATCAAAAGGAAGCTTTTTTCATCAAAAAGTTTACGAAAAAAATCCATGCCTGAAAATTTTGCAATTGCGTTCTAAACATATTGAAAAGGCTTTGCAAAAAAATTTTAATTAAAAGTACAAAAATTTTGTCAATTTACAGAAAGTAGTATAAAAATTGCTTATGAATGGCAATTATCTGTTAAGCAATGTAATGCATTAAATTCATGTATCGTCATTATCACGTGATAAATACTATCAAGTGTTCTCAGCAATTATTTCATAAGTTCATGTTGCGCCATAGTTACTTGATATATGCTATCAAGTGTTTCTAGCCAACCTGTTCATAAATTATTGTGACGCCATTGTTAAATGATAACTTTCTTTTAAAAAGTTTATATTAGTTAGAAATAATAACACATTAGGTAACAAAATGCTCTTGATTTAAAAGTGCATGTGTAATATAAGAATTTGTTTTATTTTAAAAAATTATTGTTGCATGAGTCTCTCATACATGTTATAAATTTTAATATTTGTAAATACAGTTATAAATTTGTAAATGAATCTTATTTTTAAATGATCAGCTTTAAAAGGTCAGCTTTGAATTCATTTGAAGACACTTGATTACATTTATTATATAACCAACATGAATTTAGTCCATTGTGATTTTTCATAACAAAATCGTTCTTCTATTGAAAAGTCTCAATCGTATGTTTTATTTTTTAGTTCAGCAAAACGTTTCATATAAGTAATAACATTTTCCTTTTAATATTTTCATTAGTTCCAAATGTATTATCGTCTGCACCTTTTATACAATATTTTATCGATCTGCAACAAAAATTTTTATTCTGTTCCTTGAATAAATTCTTTTGAAAAAAAACCAGTAAGCATTTTAACAGTTTTCATAATAATATCTGATTTTAATCATATTCATATATTTCCATCTCCGCCTTTTTTCAGTTGCCGGATTTTTTTTTTGTTAAAGAAGCGTAGCTTTTTAAATTTATTTCTAGTTTCTTTTTGTAGACATATCGCAGCTAATTAATGGTTTTTATTCTCTCAACTTCCTGTTTGCTGTAAGAGGTGGATCATTGCCTTGTTCTGGCTTGATAGCCATAAAACATTTTCATGATGAATGATTCTACCGATTAAAATTCAATTTTTTTAAACATAAAATCATTTTTAAATCGCTATTGTGCTTGGGAAATTGTTCCCCATTTTTTATGCATTATTTGATGAGAAACTCCGTTTTTATGCATAAGTTGAGTTTATATTCGAAAAATGTTCAAAGGGCTTTAAGAATTTCGTATGTTTTAGAACGCTTACAAGTTTAATTCTTTAACGAAATAATGTGTTGAATAAAATTTTTTTAAAACCCAAAAATTCCGCAAAAATAAATTATTACTTTGAAATTTAAGCTTTTGTTTTATTTCGTATTCTAATATTTTAATTTAAAAATTGCTTTATTTGATTTGCGCTTTTATTCTATTTTGTTATGGTAAGTTTTACATTGTATATGCGATATTAAAAAGAGTTGTTTTAAAGTGAGATTTAATTGTGTAATATTTCACTGTTCAGCTTACAATTTAAATTTCCAAATAAGTAATCTGTAAGTAAAATGTACCTTCGTTGAATGATTTATCTTGTTTTTTAATTAAGTAAGGTCGTGGATGAATTTTACAGAATATTTAATTTTAATCAAAAAAAGAGAAGAAAGGTTTAGTTAATTTTTGATTTTAAGCTATATTTTCTTAAAATATTTACATTCAAATTTTTTATAATTTACCTGCATATACCGGCGCCTTTGCCGGTATCCTCTGAAAACCATTTTGCCCTTCTGGCCTAAAATTTTCTACAAATATAGATTTATATATCATGTCGATGGCACCATTCAAAATTATTTCGTCGTTTTAGAATTTCATATGTTTCATCATCGGTTTCAAAGAAAGTTGTGGCTGAGCGCTACGCAGTTATACTTTTGCACAAGACAAATTCTAATCTTTAGTGTGCCCACCCAGTGGTTTTAAACATATTTTAAATGTCATGAAATCCAGCTGTCCTAGAGGCTCATGCATTTCAAAGGAATGCAAACACCATGGTGGATGGGCAAGGAAATGGGCCATTTTGAGTAGTGGAGGCCTAGTTGGAATTATTCCTCAAGTCCTGCTCATGTTTGCATAAGTGACTGCTCCTAAAATGGTAAGTGGTGTCAGCGGTGTATACTGGCCCTGCTTACTGGAAAGTTCCTGAAGTCCCCTACTCGGGCAGCATAAAAACAATTTCGGTAACACCAATCTCGTTCCTGCCCTGCATACTTCGGTAATGTTCCCTGGCAACGCGTTCTCTGACGGCGGGCGGTAAGTGAGCTCAGCGGGTGGTGCTGGCCTCGGCCGCAGATTTGAGAGGCACCTTCGAGCCTGAATTCCGGGGTGTCCCCTTCTTCAGGAAGTAGCCAGGGCGTGTATACCGGTTTATTAGAAAGAGAAATGATTTCTTCTTTATGGAATTCTCGTAGCGGCGGGAATGATTTGTCCTGTTCTGTATGTTTTAGACAAACGATTCGCACCTGTGATGGTGTGGGTGTCACATCCGTGACAGTTTGTGCGCGCATTATAAAATTTACTCCTCATCCCCTACTTCTAATGACTTCAAAAGAAGTATATAATCCCAAAGTTTTTAAATATGAAAAGAGAAATTTAATCAGCGTAATAATAGGTTATGGAAAAATTGTGAACCCATTTTAGCCCGAGAAGTTAAGTACCTCGATGTTAACGTTAATGTTCAAGCAGGGGCCACAGAGCTACCCCAAACTTTTGTATATTTATATTTTATTGTACAAAAGATCGTAATTTCAGTAAATAACCAGTTTAAAGAAATGTTCCTGCATACCTTTTAAGGAGGTTTTTCCAATTTTTCTCTTGATAATTTGAGAAAAAATCCACTGAACGAACAAAAGTTTCCAACTGTGCGGAAGATTTATGAAGAACACAAATCACAGACACTTTTCTCTAACATTACAGGATGATATTTGCAGGTAAAACTGTCATATTTTATGCTGCTATTATAGTTTTATTGTTCTTAGATGATCGACCCATAGCATGTTGAACTTTTTCTTGCTTGTTTATTTTAGATATGGAGCAATGTGTCTTGTGTGTAATATGTCAATTGTGGCTTTATATCTGTTTTGATGAAATTCTTTAGATAGCAATTGGAAGTATTACTCGACTCAAAACGATTCTATGGCATCGCGTTTCTCAAATTTACTTTTGCTATCATGGATTGTGATTAACATTCTTTTATTTCACCAGGATTTTTCCTTTCTTGATCAATTTCTATTTCCGAGGTTTTCACTTCATCAAATAGAGATCGCAGATGCTAATTTCATTTTTAGATTCTGTTCATTTACATTATAAACCTTAATGAGTTTTAAAAAATATCAATCAAAACCACTAAATTATTCACTGGTAGAAAATGTAGCTAGTTCATTAAAAAATATTTTGGAACAAAAGTGGTCGCGTGGAGAACTCAATCTATCCATGTACCTTGATTGTGGTTGTTGTTGTTACTAATGCCACTTGATCGGCAAAGGCCAGATCAAGTCCCACGAAATTCATCATTGCAAAAGGCTAAATGACGCATGTCGTTAGCCGTAGCTTTGGACACCATATAGGTGACAGAACGATTTAGCTCGTTTTCACCCCAATTTTGAAAGAGAACACCCTGGGGGCTTAAGATAACAAAAATCGTTTGCAGCTTCCAAAAAGGAGGAAATATGTAACAAATACATATCGTTCATTCATAAATAAAACAAAATGTAAAACACCTTTTCCCAGAATTCAAGATTTCAGGAGTCTGGTGGGAGGAGTCTATGCCCAATACAACCTCTAGAGCAGTGCTCCGCAACCTTTTTATCGCTGCGGACCGGTCAATGTTTGATAATTTTACGCGTATTCGCTGAGGGACATTGATTGTTTTATATTTTAGATTATTTTGATTTAGAGAAAATGTATTTAATTGTATTTAATACATAAAGAATATAAATAATTTAATAAAGAATTTTAATTCCTATTTAAATATGCCTCTAAAATTAAATTGGAAGTTACACCAAAAAATAAATAAAGCGATTTAACATTTTAACTTACTAGAACGTTAAATCAATGAGAACCCTGAGCCGTTTCTTGGTAATGAGATTTTGTCCATCTGGGGTAATTGGGGAGACAATGACACCCAAGTGTGTTGCTTATGTCCAGTTTATTCCGTTGCTTTGTTTTGTTGCTGTTATCGCGAAAACCCGGCCATTATGACAGATAGGTTGCCAGAAATGGCACAAGGATTTAAGTGCTGTAGTGGCAATTTCTGGGGTATTCTGCCATGACTTTTATTCCAGAACACCAGCAGAGTTGTTGCCTCGAACGCAGTTTTAAGGCCGCAGTCATTTGCAACTCCAGCAGTTGATCTTCTTGCAAAGACATGCTATATTCAATCTCGATTGGTTGACAAATGGTCGTAGATCCATTCCTTAACAGTTCATGGGTCTTTTATAGCTGGGAAGTAGTGCTCGAACTCTTTTAAAATCAAAGACAGATGATCGTGAACAATTGAGGGAGAAGGAATATTCAGGCTCACCTCGCCTATCATCCCCGGCTAATGTCTGCAAACATGTCGAAAATGCCTCTGCTCACACGCCCTACAACTCTAGTTTTCTACTAAATGCAGCTACTTTGTCTGCCAACTTGAGCCAGTTTTCATTTTCCCCTGAAGGCAAAGATTGAGTTTATTCAGCAGGGTTGAATACGTCACACAAGTGTTTCAGTTTGGTGACCCATACCGTCACTATAATGTGCTGTCATGGTGACTTTTCTAAGAGAAAAGCCGTAATGGCTCTCTAATTCAAGTACTCTGGAGGCGCATTTCCCTGATAAATCCACCCTTATTCTGTGTGTAACAGAAGACATCTGTACTCTGTTTCCATCTCCTCGCTTGCCTTCAAACGGCGCTAGAGTTAGGCATGTGCTTGATGTGTAGTTAGCCAACTTTAACGCATTATCAATCAATACGCTGTTAAATTCCGGTGACATTTTCGGCTTGCTAGCACTTCCCCTGTGAATGAGACAATGTGTAGATTCACTCTCAGGTGCAACTTCCTTTTATCCGAGCAGTTAACCAGACAGTCGTCTGTCATGGCAGGATCTCGGCCCAGCATATGCCTACACATATTAAGGGACCATTTTAGTTGTCTTGATTTATATAACTATCCAGTGACTTGCTCAGCTCCTGCTCCTGTGGTGTTAGTTGACAAAGGTAGTGCACATAACAAATCCTCATGCACATCCTCCTGATATAGATAGCGCATAAGCAAGAAGTATTAACTTGTTGTCAATATATGTAGATTTGTCAACCTGGAGTGCGTAAAACGGTGATGCATTAATCCTCTCGAACAATTGCGCCTCAGTAGTATAAGCAGGTCCAGGGGAGAACAATAGAAGGGGGCGTGTCACCTGTCAATCATACTCCCCCGCGCCAACAGAGAGCCATCCTCAAACAGCAGGGTTTTCCTTCCCCCCTCCCGAGCCATCGTCCAATAGGAGGGTTCCCATCTCCCCTTTCCCCTTTCAACCTGTTAGATAAGGAGGGAGGGCCAATCCTCCTTCTCCTCTCTCATCGCACCACGTGTAACAAGAGGGGTTTCTTTGGAGGAGTTGAGGGGTATACAGATTCTGCAGTTTCTGATTGATGTCGATATGACGTAGATGCCTCCCTCTTCATCGTGTAAGATGCACGTGGATGCCTTCGCGCAGTCCAATCTTGTCGTGAACAGGGATGACTTGAGTGTGGTAATCAGAACGGAGTTACACTTTAGATATCAGCCCTACTTTTCGTAAAATATTTCCAATGGGAAGTCTATGTTTTTAAAAAAATATTATCGATTGGTCAAAGTTTTCAACGATTCACCTTTTTAAAATTTGTTATTACTTCCAAAATTAAATAAAAAGTTGGCCTTGTTTTGTCAACCCTCTAATTAAGTTACAAGTTTTTTTTTATCCAAAGCAATGAATTACAGCCTTTAAATACGAAAAAGTAAATATGTTTTTTGCAAATACGTCTTAAATATCAAATTATGAATAATATACCTTTTCAACAATTCTAGAGAAAACAAATATTTATAAATTATGAGAAAAATTCAAGTTATTTATAATCGATACACAAAGCAGAATCTATTTGAAATTTAGTGTAACTTAGTTTTATTCTAAATCTATTAATTTCTTATTTCTTTTAATAATTTCTACAGAAAAAATCACCGCTCATATTTCGATCAAAAGAGTATACTGAATTTTTTGTTCAAAATATATTTATTCACAGCTGGTTTAGTATGGAAAACACAGATTATTTCTATATTTTTAATTATTATAAAAAAGATCATTTCCCACTTTTTCATTACTTTTCTTATTGTAGTTGTAAGTTGTTTTTCTTTTTAAAAGCGATTTAAAAATTTATGTTCATATATGCGCGAGTTAGTGAATTGTATAAGAAAAATTCATTCTGCTAACCTGGGCGAACGTGTTGACAAAAATCGAGAATGAACCACGTATAACGAATTTAGAATTCTCAAACAACCAAAACAACAGGGAAACATCACGACTCCTAGAAGATAGGAAACCGGAAAGAGGTGACTGTGAATACACTTCTTAAGCAAAACCACTTGACTAAATAGAAAAATTTGATCAATCAAAAGTTCATTAGAGATATCGACAAATGTATCTTAATGTGAAAAGTTTAAAATAGAATAACACATTTTAAAGAAAGTCTAGAAAAGCTAGACACATGTATACTCCAATATGCTAATAAATGTTTGCTAAAATTTCTGCAATTTTTAAAAATTTTATGGTTTTATTAAATAAAAAAAATATTTATTAAAAAATATTGTTTCTTTTAGAAAAGCACTTTTATTTCCTATATTATATTTGTGTAAAATACTAGGTATTTATTTCTAAATAAGATTAAAAATTTCAAATGAATAATTCGAGGACTTTTTTATTTTGTACGGATTATATGTTTAGAAAAAAAATTAAACCAACTTCAACAACAATTACAGTTGTTATTATAGTTTACATATTTTGAATATCGATGTAAAAAAGTACAAATAGGATTCGCATACACTCAATGAACAGAAGTTGATTTATGAGTTCTTTGATCTATAGTTTTCTTAAAAAGGTTAATGTTTGAAAAAAAAAAAATGTATAAATATCAAAAACTCAGAATATATTTTTTAAAAAAATGTTTTATTACTATAAAAAGTTGAATATCCTATCAACAATGAAATTTTACAATGTGAAAATGCTGAGAAAGGAATGTTTAAGAAATTCCTCTTGCAAACTTAAGAAGGTTTTAATCAACGCCGGAATGATTTATACAAAAATCATAGTCCCTTTAAAAAAAAAAAAAAAATAGTAGTATGAGATTTGCTTGTAGATCACAACGAATAAAAACATGGTCACTGCATTTGATACTTCAGGACGTAAAACAAGAAAAACAGAGGGGAAAACCGTTTTCTTTTAAACAGAATCATTATTATTGAGAAATTGTTTTGAATTGTAAAACATTATACACATGTGAATGTACAGTATCGAGTACACACCGCATTCCCCTCATATGTAAAATATCAAGAAAAATGATGTATCGTTGAATTTTATTTTGTAAATAGAACTGCAAAAATTTATAAATTTACATAAGTTAATATACATATAGCTGAAACAATCCTATATATTTCCCAAAACTGTAAGGTATAATGATTTTTTTTCATTTGTCGTGTAAATGTACGCGTTTTATACTTAATATATTAAAACGAAATATGATAGTTTTCTTTATACTAATCAGAAAATTTTACGAATTTTCTTCGTTTAATAATTTTGCTGATTTGCCAGGCACGAAACATTTTTAAAAATTTTATGAAGAAAAAACAAGATGGCAATTTGCTAAATTTTTAATATTCTAACTTATAAGAATTAAAAAATCCTTTTCACATTTTGAAGGAAGTCAAAACATGAAAAACGTCCGTGTAAAATGAAATTGAGTGATGATTTACACAAATAACCAATTTTAATTTTTGGTAAAAAACTTAGCTAGTTTCTACACATTAAAAACTATTTATCTGATCACACGCACTTATTCTCCAAAAGTCTATACCTTTTGAAAATCAAATTCAAAATATTAAAACACTTGGAGTATTAAATGGTTGCACATTTATAAGTTTATTTTAATGTCAAAAAAATGTTGCTCTGATATTAATAATTGTTGAATAAACTACCGTTTTTCCTATAACATAGAATAATAATAAATACTGTCCTTTCTTTCTATGCATCATGAAAATTTCAAACATTTCTTACACTTAAGAGTTAAAAGTTAAATATATATAATATCGAAATATTAAAAAAGTTTTATTATGTAAATCAATTAAAACTGACAATTTTTTTCCAATAAGTTTTTCGCTTTGAAATTTCATAACATGTGTTCTCTTGCGCTTATATTGCCTTTACAGTTATAATTTATATACGGTCAGATTACGGTTTTATCAACTAATATGCTTACCGGTATTCTTCTTAACCTGTACATACGCCTCTTGAGAACTGACACATGGGCTACTAGTTGTTACAGAATTTCACACAATGAAGTTTCTGATAAATCTTATTCGTCCTAATTTGCCTGTCTTTTTGTTTGTTTATGACTTGCCCGGTTCTGGGTTGTGACCAATCAAGTTGGCAGTACAACTACTTACCTTATCCTGTCTTTTCTGCATATATCGTATAGTCATTTCTAATGATTAATAAAAGATTATTGTTACTATTTCATTTGGTTGTAATCATTTCTGAGTATTTATAATAATTTACCCGTATGAATATAATAAATAGGCATATACTGTATTTTAATTTGTCGTATGTAACATCAAGGAATTATATATCATTGAATTGAATTTTGAGGATAGAGTGCAAAAATAAGAGAATTTTACATAAGTTAGTAAGTATATCTACAGAAACAATCCTATATATCTCTAAATTGTAAATGTAAAAATTAAATTGATATATGCTGTATTTGTCGAGTAAAAATTCTGTACGTATCTCTATACTAATACAATTAAAACGAAATATGATAGTTTTTGTCCTAATCAAAAAGTACTGAATCCCTTTCTTCGTTTGTTGAGACAGAAAAAGCTTCTGTTTTAAAAAATTTCCATTAAAAAAGAAAAATAATTAAAAATTTTTAAATTGTCAGATTAAATTTTTTGATACAAGAAAAATAAAATCACTTTTATTACTTGAAAGAAGTCAAACATTGCAAACGTTAATTTAAAATAAGATTTGAGTAAATGCAAAGCACAATAAATCCATTTTATTTTGCAAAATTTAGCTGGTTTTTAAAAACACATTAAAACTATTTATCTGATCACTTACCTATTCTCTGAGGAATCTATATCTTTTGAAAATCAAATTCAAAATGTTGAAAAAACTTGGAGTATTAAATGTTTGCCTTATTTCTATGGTTATTTTAATTTCTAATATTTTGCTCTGATGTTGAAAATTGTTAAATGTAGTTATAGTTTGCCTAAATAAAATAGAATTAATTATAAACATTGAATATTATCCTGTTTTCTATTCACCACGAAAACATTTTTACACTTAAATAGCTAAAAATCAATACGATTCCCCCACGAAGGGTTATCACACCCTGTACGGATTTTTGAGATTCGCTGCGTTAACATATTTTACAGTAATAATTTATATATATAAGGTCGATTAAGTTAAATCAACTGATACGCGAAGCAGATAGAGTTTTCAACCTGTACACACAATATCACCTAAGATCTCTCTAAGACTCCGGTTACATGCAATAGTTAATAATAGTTACAGAATTTCACATAATGAATATTTGACAAAATCTTATTCCGTCCTCGGACTCATATAATAAGGGCTAAGAAGTTCTCTATTTCGATGTCAGAAAAACACGTTAGTAAAGAAAAGTTGTTTCCAAAAACTTTTTCTTATTTTGAGATTGTAAATTAAAGTACTGGAGCAAGGTTTCTTAAAACAACCTATACAATGTAAAATGAATTTGCATAAAGAAGATATTAACTATACCTTTAAATAATTTAATAAATTAAAAAATATTTTAAATTTCATAAAGCGTTTATTTCCCTGGAAAGTGTTTTAAGTAAGGTGTCACACATACTTTCTTTAAACTACTAAATATACTGTGTAATTTTCCCAAAATAGTTTTTCTTATTGTTTTTGATGGCGTGTTTTGATTACATTTCATTATTTTCTATAACATACCTATTGTTCGGTGACGCAACTAAACGAGTCTTTTTAACACTCAATTACAGCATGTTATGAATTTTAAAAAGAATAAGGTTTAAAATATAATTAAATATTATACTTTGCTCCGCGTGTATCACATGTATTTCTTCATCTTTACAGTTCAGTTGAAAGTTTTTCGATTTTGAATGTAAGAAAACGTCTTTGCAGTTTGTTGGAGATTAGATTGAAAACAATTATATCTGTGGTTTTAAAATTAAATTCGAATTAAATTCGATAAATTTTATTCGAACAAACTATAACTTATTTAACAATTTTCAACATCAGAGCAAAATATTAAATTAAAATAACCATAGAAATAAGGCAAACATTTAATACTCCAAGTTTTTTCAACATTTTGAATTTGATTTTCAAAAGATATAGATTCCTCAGAGAATAGGTAAGTAGTCAGATAATTAGTTTTTAAAAACCAGCTAAATTTTGCAAAATAAAATGGATTTATTGTGCTTTTCATTACTCAAATCTTATTTTAAATTAACTTTTGCAATGTTTGACTTCTTTCAAGTAATAAAAGTGATTTTATTTTTCTAAGTATCAAAAATTTAATCTTGACAATTTAAAATTTTTTGTAATTATTTTTTTTCTTTTAATGAAATTTTTAAAAATGTAGAAGCTTTTTCTGTCTCAACAAACAGAAAGGGAGCCCTGTACTTTTTGATTGGGACAAAAACTATCATATTTCGTTTTAATTGTATTAGTATAGAGATACGTACAGAATTTTACTCGACAAATACATATATCAATTTAATTTTACATTTTACAATTTTAGAGATATATAGGATTGTTTCTAAGTGATATATACTAACTTATGTAAAATTCTCTTTATTTTTGCACTCCCATCCTCAAAATTCAATTAATGATATATCAATTCCTTGATGTTACATACGACATAGAATTAAAATACGGTATGTGCTATTTGATATTATATTCATACGGGTAAAATGCAAAATACTGAAATGATTACAAACTTCAAGTACAGTAATAAATAATCTTTTTATTAACCCGCCAGGAAAATGACTATGCGATATATAATATGCAGAAAAGACAGGGATAAAGGTAAGTAGTTGTACTACTTAACCGGATTGAGATGCAAACCCCAGAACCGCAAGTCATAAAACAAACAAAAGACGAGCCGTGGACGAATAAGATTTTATCAAAACTTCATTGTGAAATTTGTAACAACTACGCGGCCGTTCTCATATTTATGTACAGGTTAGGAAGAATACCGGTAAGCGTATTAGTTGATAAAACTTAATCTGACCGTATATAAATTATAACTGTAAAGTATGCGCGTATGCAAGAACACATGTTATGAAATTTCAAAGCGAAAACCTTATTGGAAAAAATTGTCAGTTTTAATTGATTTACAAGTATAATAAAACTTTTTTAATATTTCGATATTATATATATTTAACTTTTAACTCTTAAGTGTAAGAAATGTTTAAGAATTTTTTCATGATGCATAGAAAGAAGGACAGTATTTAATTATTATTCTATGTTATGGGAAAAAACAGTAGTTTATTCAACAATTATTAATATCAGAGCAACATTTTTTGACATTAAAATAAACATAAAAATATTGGTAAAACTACTTAATACTCCTAAGTAAGTTTTAATATTTGAATTTGATTTTCAAAAAAGGTATGTAGACTTTGGAGAATAAGTACGTGATCAGATAAATAGTTTTAATGTGCTTAAAAACTAGCTAAGTTTTTGCAAAAATAAAATTGATTATTTGTGTAAATCATCACTCGAATTTCATTTTACACGGACGTTTTCATGTTTTGACTTCCTTCAAAATGTGAAAAGGATTTTAATTTCTTATAAAGTTAGAAATATTAAAAATTTAGACAGGTGTATCTTAATTTTTTTTCTTGTTCATAAAAATTTTAAAAAAAAATGTTTCGACTTTTTTAATGACTCAACAAAAATTGTTAAACAGAAAAGGAATTCGTAAAAATTTTCTGATTGGTATAAAAAGAGCTATCATATTTCGTTTTAATATATTAAGAATAAAAACACGTACATTTACACGACAAATGAAAAAAAAAATCTTTATACCTTACAGATTTTAAAGATATATAGGATTGTTTCAACTATATGTATATTAACTTATGTAAATTTCTCTCATTTTTGCAGTCCTATTTACAAAATAAAAATTCAACGATACATCATTTTCTTGATATTGCATATGAGGAAATGCGGTGTGTACTAGATATTACATTCACATGTGTATGATGTTCTACAATTAAAAAACAATTTCTTAATAATAATGATTTTTTTTTTTAAAAAAAAAAACTTTTTTTTCCTCTGTTTTTCTTGTTTTACGTCCTGAAATTACCCAAATGCAGAGAACCATTTTTTTTATTTTTTAAATGTTTCTCCAAGAAAATTTTATGCTACTTTTTTTTTAAAAAAGACTATGACTTTTGTATAAATCTCATTCCGAGGAATTTCTTCTTTTCCCTTTTTCAGCATTTTCACATTGTAAATTTCATTGTTTTGATGGGATATCCAAATTTTTAAAGTAATAAAACTTTTTTTTAAAAAAATATATCCTGGGGTTTTTTTTATTTATACTTTTTTTTTTTTCAAAATGCTTTTTAAACCCTTTTAAAAAGGAAAAACTATGGATCAAAGAACTCTTGGAATCCCCTTCTGTTCATTGAGTGTATGCGAATTTTTTTGTATTTTTTTTTCCATCGATATTTAAAATTTTAAAATATAATTACAGATGAAATTTTGTAGTTGAATTTGGGTTTTAAATTTTTTTTTCTAAACATAATCCGTAAAAATAAAAGCCCACTCAGTTTCTTCATTAAATTTTTTTTTTCCATCTTATTTAGAAATAAAAAAAATTTTTACAAAATATAATATAGGAAATAAAAGTGCTTTTCAAAAAGGGAACAATATTTTAATAAATATTTTCTTTTTTAAATAAAAAAGAAAACCATGAAATTTTTTTTAAAAAAAATTGAAGAAATTTAGAAAAGCATTAGATTTTGGGAAGTATACAGGGTTCAGTTTTTTTCGGGACTTTTTTTTAAAAAATTTTATTCTTTTTTTAAATTTTTTCACTTTAAAAGATAAATTTGTTGATATCTCTTATGAACTTCTGATTGATAAATTTTTCTATTTAGTCAAGTGGGTTTTGCTTAAGAAATTAATTCACAGTCACCTCTTTCCATTTTTTCATCTTCTAGGGGTCGTGATGTTTCCCTTTTTTGGGTTGTTAAAATTCTAAATTCGTTGTGGGTTCTTTCCCCCGTTTTTTTGTCAACCCGTTCACTTGAGTTAGCAGAATGAATTTTCTTATACAAATAATGCAAAAAAATGCGAAAACAACTCACAACTACAATAAAGAAAATTAAAGAAAAGTGAGAAATGATCTCTTTTTTAATAATTAAAAAATATGAAAAAATTTTGGGGAAAACTAAAAACCCGCTGGGTAAATATATTTTGGAACAAAAAATTCAGTAAACCGTTTAATCGAAATATGAGTGGTGATTTTTCTTTTAGAAATTATTAAAAAAAAAGAAAAATTTAATTTGATTTAGAATAATATGAGATTTTAAATTTCAAAAAAAGATTCTGCTTTTTTGTATCGATTATAAATAACGAATTTTTTTCATAATTATAAATATTTGTTTTCTCTAGGGAAATTTTTGAAAAAATAAATTATTCCCAAAATTTTATATTTACGACTTGTATTTGTAAAAAAATATAATTCCCTTTTTTATTTAAAAAGGGGTTTAAATTTATTGCCTTTTTTAAAAAAAAAAATGTAACTTTAATTAAGTTGGCAAAAAAAGGCCTTTTTTATTTTAATTTTGAAGTTTAAAAATCAATTTTAAAAAATTTAATCGTTGAAAACTATTGACCAATCGATAATATTTTTAAAAATAACTTCCCCCTTTAAAATATTTTTCAAGCGAGGGGTGAAGGTAACCCGTTCAGACTCCCCTCAAGTCATCCCCCGTTCTGACAAGATTGGGGGACGATAAAGGCATTCACGGGATCTTAAAGAAGGAAACGGGGGGATCTACGTCATATGACATCCAATCAGAAACCGCAAGAAGCTGTATTTCCCCTCAACACTTTTTTCTAATCAAAAAGGGAAACTGTATACCCCCCAACTCCTCCAAAAAAACCCCCCCTTGGGGAAGTGGTGCGATGGGGGGGAAAAAGGGGATTGGCCCCCCCCTCCCCTCCATCGGGGTTTGGGGGGGAAGGGGGGAAAAGGAAAAAATCCTGTTGGACGATGGTCCGTTTGGGGGGGTGGAGTTTGATTGACAGGTGACACGCCCCCTATTGTTCTCCCCCTGGGCCTGCTTTTTTCTACTATGTAAATCCATAGTAAAGGATATGCATAATGCAATCCTTTACTTTAATTTTTATGATTGTTTGTTTAAAATTTTTTTGTAATTTTTCAAATATACTGACAAGGGCCCCCTAATTTTAGTTTTCCACCCAGAGCACAAAAATAAGAAATCCCACCCCTCACCCTAAAGTAAAAGCAAAAAATTATTAAAAAAGGATAAAAATTGTTTATAGATACACAACTATAAAACTTGAATAGTCCTTGCGAATAAAAAGCCAGCATAACAGTATATATGTAAACTAAATTTTTCAAAACTAAAATAATCAAGTCCGAATTTAACTTTTTTCCCCTGACAAACCCACAGGTACATCTGTACACAGCACGCACAAAAGATAGAATAGATTTACACCAATTTTAATCTATGGAAAATCATAGTTTAAAAAAAAACTAAAAAACACGCTTTCATAGTGAATCGAACTAAAAAGTAAAAAAATAATTCTTAATATAAGAATAAAATGATTAACGAGAAAATTGATGTTTTTTAGTTTTTTAAAATTATAATTTATTTTTCATTATTTAGTTCAATCTACAATAAAAGCTTGTTTTTTAGTTTTTAAAACTATCATTTATTTTTTGTTGAATTTATCCTTGAGTTTGATATTTGGAACCGGAATTACGTGGCTGCTAGAATTAGTCTTGCTCTTCAATCTATATTAATTAACGAGTCTGAAGGGTATTTATTCTATCCATGTACGGGGCCTCGGATGAGTCCTATATCATTATATTTCGAAGATTCCGTCTCTATAGATACAGGTCTAACTAATAAAAGTGTGTTAGGAAGAAATATTAAATGTCAATCGTTTTATCACCTTTTAAACGCATTGCTATAATGTTAATTCGTTTCATCACTTCCAAACGTATTGCTTTATCAAAATAAGAAAGATATTTAGCAGAACATACATTTATCACCTTTTAAGCGTATTGCTATAATGTTAATTCGTATCAACACTTCTCAACGTATATTGCTTTACAAAAATAAAAAATATTTAGCAGTTAAAACATAAATTTTTTTTTTCACATGCACGAGTCTTTTTTTTTTCTTTATTTCCATTTTCAGAAAAACTAGACTTGTATTATGGTAAGAAATTGCTAACCCACCCACCCTACCCTTTCTCACATAAATAACACTTTTTTTGTTTTATTTGTATTAACCATAAGCCTATAAGCGGTTTTAGGGTTGCACCTTAATCTTTTAGTCAATAATTCTGGAATTAGTCGCCAAATCTTGAAACGGCATATGGAATTAGTCGCCAAATCTGAAAATGGTTTACGTAATAAGTCACCAAATCTGGAAGTGGCATATGGAATTAGTCGCCAAATCTCTAAATCGTATTCCTAATTATCCTAATCAGAACAATGGAACAAAATTATGAAATTATTGTATTGTCATTGGTCCTTGACAAGTGTGAAAAATTTCAAATTAATCTGACCTTTTAAAGTGGGTAAAAATCGAGTTCAAATATTTCGTTACATACAAACAGGGGCGTAGCTACCGCTGTATTCAGCCATATCAATGATACGGGGCCCCCAAGCTACAGGGGCCCCAACATGTGTAACTACAGTGCCACTAACATAGCTCCCATACCTAAAAAAGGGTGCCGAAGGAATTTTGAAACAGGGCCCCCTCACAGCTAGCTACACCAGTGCATACAAATGAAACTTATAAAAGCGTGTTAAAAAATGCTCTACTTATACAAGTTTCACGGAGAAAATACTTTCCGTTAATTTTATTAACATATAACACTAGAAATTAATAATCATAATAAACACTAAACCTAACTGTAATAAAAATACACACAAAATAAAAAAGACTGTAATAGTAAAAAAAAAAAAAACTATGTATTTTTTCCCAGTTCAATAAAATTCTGTCTTTTAACTTCCCCCAAAACCGTCATTTCGAAATATTTTTAATAACTTTTAAATTTTTAACACATGCAACCCCCTTTAAAATCTTTTATGATGAAACAAAGAATATTACTGAATTTTTCCAAATTTTTTGATTAAACAAGTAATAAAAAAAATTTTTAAGTCAATTTTTTATTTTGGGAAAAAGAAAGTATTTTTTTTGATTGAAAAATTTTAAACAAGATATATATAAAATTTTTATTGTGTGTGTATGTAATGTATGTATGTATGTTTTGGAAATATAGGGATAAATATATTATATATATATATATATATATATATATATATATATATATATAATAATATTATTATATATATATATATTGTTGTTGTATATAAATTTTTTTATTATAATTAACCACGCCCCCGAAGGAGTTGACCGGTGTTAAAAGAAATTTTTTTAGAAAAGACATTTTTACCGAACATACAAATGATTAAAAAATTTTGGGGCCAATGAATAAAGTGGGGGCTACAGGGATCAACCTTACCCGAGGTTTACCCGAAGCGAATTCCAAAATCTGGGTTAAATTTTCATTGGGGATTTAGGATACCTTTCAATAACTGAAAAAGTGCCTCGCCGAACCCAGCTCAAAAGGCCACCGCCGAGTTTGAAAGAGGTCGTATCATTGAACTGAAAAAAGGCAGGTTGGGCAAATGGAGAAAACGCTCGTTTTATGGGTCAACGATGCGGCCATTAAATGCCGGCAAAAAGGGGTGGAAAAAGGCGAAATTTTAAGGGGTCAATGATGGTAGCGGTCGACTTTTGGCCCAAAGCAGATCGGGAGGACAGATTTTGTCGATCAGCTTAATCGTTGATTCACGAAAACCCATCAGACGTCTTGACGCACAGGGTTTCCCACCATGACCACCACAGACGGCTAAAAGAGAAAATTTTCCCCTCGTACCGACCGTTACGCCCTTGCCATTTCCCCCTGAAATTTTCGACCCAGTTTAAATGATTTTTGCAGATCAGTTTGGGAATAAACTGATGGGGACCATAGTTTTAGCGACGAACCTGCTTCGGGCCCCCCTGACGATCATCGAGGACGTGTTTGGAGAACCCCAGGGCAGCATCCCGATCCTGTTTTTCACTTTGAACACCACACAGGCCCCCAACCGGGAGATTGGGGGGGGCCCCATTTTTTGAAGCCGGACCCCTTTTTGGTTGTCATTAACACACACACAGCGGTAGCGCGACATTCTGAGAATTTTTTTCCCCCTTCCTTTAGCACCCCCCTGGCCTCATTCTTCAACAAGAAAATGCCAGAATGTACGGTAGGATGAACTGCCCTTGCCTTTGTCAGCCAGATTCTCTCCAATCGAGATGTCTAGGATATGGTAAGGGGCTGCATCAAAGGGAAAATGTTCATGACCTGGCCCGACAATTGGAAAAAAATTGGCCAAGAAATAACAAAAGACGGCCAGGGTGTTTTATCCTCACTCCCCCCGTGGGGCCCAAACCCAGGCTAGAGGTTAACACCTTCGGAGCTCGTTACTTTGTAATATGTCCCCTGAAATAAACCATTCAAATTTTCTGAAATTTTAATCATTTTCTATTCTGTGCATAATCTTTTTACCCCACCAATTTTTGGGCCCAAACGGACGACTCGTTCTTGGGGCGCATTTTTTTAACGTTATAGAGTTTTTTTTTATATATATATATATATATATATATATATATATATATAACTTAGAGATATATAACTTAGAAGTGGGGGGTTTTTCCATATTTTTCGACAACAGGCGGGGGCAATTTAAGAAAAACGCCAATAATTATTTAAATTTGTTTTAAACCCGAAAATAATGGGGGTTTTTTAAAATTTAGTTGAACCTCTGTAAAAGGTCAGAGCATATAGAGGGGAAATATTATTTTAAAGAAGCATTTTTTACAAAAAAGGGGAAATTTGGAAAAATTATTCTAAGTTAATTTTTTTGGGAAAATATTTATTTTAATTTTTGTCAAAATGTCCTTAAAAAAATTTTTTGATGTATTCTAATCGGGGACCTAAATATCATGAGAATTATCCATTTATACGTTTTTTTAAAATCACGGTTCCGAACGTAGTCGGATACCTTAAGCTCATTTCGGGTCTGGGCGCAGAAGATCCACTCGCCCCCTTGGAACTAGCGGATCGAAATTTATTACTAGAAAACCTGGTTAATTCTAGCTTATCCCTTCGAGCCCCGGGCCCCTGGGTGCCCACCCCAAGCGCCCAATGGATAAACCGGCACTGATTGATACGATGCAACTTAAGTAAGCAAAAGTACAACTTTTTTCAAAATATCTTTTGTATTATGGCAAGTGAGCACTGATTTTTTTATATATATTTATACACTCAATGTCTACTTTTTTTTAATTCAGTATGTAAACATTTATGATTTTTGAAAGTATAAAGTTATTTCTTATAAAAAATACTTTTTTCCAGGATTCCCAACAGGAACCAGAGGAGACGGCTTGGAATTCTCGTGTAAGGGATATTTATTATATTCATATGCAAATGCAATGCGTAACGATAAAAAAAAAAGTTAATTTTTATATACATTTTAACTTGATAGAAGTAAATTCTAGATTTACAAGAAGCCACATTTAAATGAGGAATCTCATAATTATCTGTATTTTTCCATATTAATTGGAAGTTTTAATGGTAATATTTTTTGCGCATATATGAAATTTATATTACTAGAAATATAAAGAAAACCATAGGGATGCAGTGGAAAGGAGTAAAAATTATTAAATCGATACATTTTGTTTTTTCTAAATCATGTACCAAATCTACATTAATGTTGAATCTACATTTAATCATAAATTATTTGATGAATTTTGACTTAATAATATTTGTCCAATATGCTTAGTTAAATATTAAGCTATATTTTTAATATAATTAGGAATTGAGAACTTTATCTTCTTGGTCTTAAAATTCTGAAACAGACAATGAGACGCAACTTTTCTTTATTATAGGTACATATCCAAGGTAGCATGATCTTACTTTAAAGGGTTTAGCTGAAAAATAATTAGGTAAATTAATTTTTACAAAAATTAAGGAATAGGCATTTTTAGCAAGGGATTTTTCAAGTAAGTGAAGACATTAAAAAAAGGAAATCCTTTTTATGGATTGTGGTTCCTGAAAAATTTGAAATAAAGAAAGATAAACTAATGATAGCCGATTTTTTGAAGGAACATAATTTTTTTTATTTGTGTGTTTTTTTCGTGAATTTTATCACAATTTATAGAAAGATATTTTTGCTCTCAGAATTTTTCGCAATTGAGTCTGTAAATAGTAAGTAATTTTCCCAAGAAATAATTCGTGTCAAAGATTTGACCAGTTATGCTTTCATTTAAAAGTCTAATATATTATTGAAAAAAGTGTAATTTGTATACTGCTTGAAATTAATATATAATTGAATAATAATTCTCATTGAAATACGTTTTATGTGAATTTAGCGTGTTTATATTTATATCTGTTCTTAAATTAAAACTATATTAAAGTGAATCAAATTATTCTATAAACGTGATACTTAAAATCCCATACTTGGATGTACAATAAATGCTTTTGCAAAACAAATGCTCTCTTTTGAATTAATTTGCTTTTTA
>BMAV01027394.1:0-141303 GCA_019973955.1 Trichonephila inaurata madagascariensis | reverse complement strand
AGAAAATAGCCTTCGAAATTCGTGCTTATTTTTTTTATGCAATTAAGTTTTAATTGCTGCTAGCAGCGTTGGCTTGTTGATAAGTACTTGTTTACTACTGGGAGGCCTCGGTTCGAAAAACGCGATTGGTTTTTTTTAAATTCATTTAAATTTCTTAACAATTAAATAAATTTGTTTTAAAGAAAGGATTATTTTAAATATCAAATGATATTTTAGATAGTTATTTTGTATTTTCAAAAGTAAAATAATTACTATAATTATATAAATATTTATATTTCATAAATATTAATATTAATAAATAATATTTATTATAAAAATGTATCATAATAAATATTAAATGATATTTTAAATAAACATTTGTTACAAATAGTTTTATAATGTGAAAAACAATACATTATGAATAAAAAATTATATAAAATATTATAACAATTATCTTAAAAAAATATTTTATAATTAATATAATAAAAAAATATATATCTTGTATATTACATATTATTAATTTAATTAGTTTATAATTATATAAAATATATAATGTCTTTTTTCAAATAAATTTATTTAATTGTATAATAAAATTTAAATGAATTTAAAAATTAAAACAATAACAACAACAAAAAAAAATAAAAAAATAAAACCAATCGTTAACCGATTATAATATATTGGGCCTATTAAAGGTCTGTAGAAGGCCTGTTGGCTTGGGTGCTCTCAGCAAAATAAAATCCTTGTTCAATTTCGCATAATTCGAGCTCAGGTGCCTCACTCTGGTGAGGAAAATTTGCGTCAAAAGTTCATTGCGGCAATTGATATCCACCTATACGGTGTCACACTAAAAAGTAATACTAGCTCTTGGGGAATATGCTCGGCCTGCAACAGTATTTACATTAGCAGCATTATTTAAAAACAAAAATTATCTTCTACAGCCAGGACAATATATCGAATGGTTACAGTTACGAACATAAACGGACAGTGATTCTGAAACCTAATGCAGCGTTTCTCAAAATGTGGGGCACGTCCCATAAGGAGCTTGATAACTCTAATAATAATTTTTTGGATAATTTTATGGATAGCAGTACACAGAAAGGTCGTATTTCGAAACGACGTATATATACGTCAGGTGCAATGAAAGCTTTGGTAGAGAGAGACATTTATATACGCCGTTGGCAGTAAAGGGGTTAAAGTTATATTGTAGCTTTAGTGTCAAAGTAAAGTATTATATTCAATTCAATACATTGTTATTGTATGGGGGGAGCGCGATGAAAATTATGGTTGAATATTGGGTCACTAATATTGAAAGTTTGAGAAGCACTGACCTAATGTGACCTAAGCCAGCGTTTCTCAAACTATGGGGCACCCCCCTTGGGGAGCGTGACAACTCTACAAGAAGGGCGCAAGCTTTTTGAAAAGTCAAAAACAAAAGAATATTATTTAAAAAATTATTAACTGACTAAAAGTAAACAAACAAAATACATTCCGACATAAAAAATAAAATACGCATTTACACTGAGTATTGCGCTTGTAAATATATCAGTGCTACACACTGTATTTTATAATTAATTTACCAATACTAAGTTAAGAACAAGTTTAATAATTACCAGTGACCTATGGGATTGTCATATATAAAATTATATACAAAAATTAACACTTATCTTGATAATTTGCACAGTTTATAATAAATCGCTTAACAGCCGATTAAAAGTTACGGGGAGAAAAGAAATAAATAAAATCAATAAAAAGGGGCCTCTGAAATGAGTAAATTCAACGCAAACACTGCCAAGGTTCTTTTATTCAATTCCAAAGCTTTCGGAATAATTTTATGGATAACAGTGCACATAAAAGATCGTACTTCGAAAAGACGTATATATACGTCCGGTGCAATTAGCGCACTTGAGGGAGACATTTATATACCCTGTGGCACTTAAGAGGTTAAAGTCGTATCGTAGTTTTAGCATCAAAATATAGTATTATTGAATTCAATACATTGTTATTGTATGAAGAGGGTGCGATGAAAATTATGATTGAATATTGGGTCGCGAATATTGAAACTTTGAGAAGCACTGACCTAAGCTATCATATCATAAAAAAAAGTCATGGAAAATATTCAGGAACGAGAGAAAACAATTTTCGAATGTCAGGCATAGCCTCGTTAGAAACTCATTTTCAATGAAGCATAAGCTAACGAGCGTCAAAAAAATTTCTCAAACTATGATGAAAGATTCTTAAGTAATGAATCTCAAGATCGCGCGTTTCAATTTGGAAAATACTTTAGACTGACACTTTCTGTTGCTGACAGGAATCATGTGAAGCACGTGGGACCCTTCAAGTATTTGTTCCAAAGAACTGCTCACATTTGAGCTTTTTTTCTTGATATGTGGAAAAAGGTTTGATTGATTTTTCAGTACTTGACATTTCTAATTTCTTTGGTGTATGGATAAGTAAAAAAATTGTTGAATAAAATTTTTTGAATGATACTTTAATTTTGTGAATCTTGAAATGCTTACACAAGCATACACGCGAAATTTCTGATATTTCAAATATTCGGTTGTATTTGCATATGTTTAGGTGTAAATATTTTGGAACTCACAAGAAATTAAGGTATCCGACTACGTTCGGAACTGAGATTTTACAAAAGCGTTCAAGCGAATATTTTTTTTTTAATTATTTAGTGTCACTTAGATTGGAATACACGTATAAAGTTGTTTTAAGGATATTATTACAACAAAATCTTACTTAAATGCTATATTTTGGCAAAAATTGAGCATAGAATTACATATTTTCAAAATAGTCCTTTTTTTTGAAAATCGCTTCAATTATAATACTATTGTGTGTGTTGTGTGTGTGTGTGTGTGTGTGTGTGTGTGTGTGTGTGTGTGTGTGTGTGTGTGTGTGTGTGTGTGTGTGTGTGTTTGTGTGCCTATATATAGCAAAGACTTCTCCAGAGAGCCTGAACTAAGAACTTTAAAAAATTCACATTATTTTTAGAGTTACTACCTATTGAACTAATAATTGGTATTTTTTGCTAACATTTCTTTACTCTGATGTATTAAAATATCGATAAATCCATTTCTCTAACCTATATTTTCCAAAATCCTAGTTCAGACTCTATATAGAGGTCACAGTCATATATCGGTAAAAAATATTATTATAGATGCAGTTTTCGTACAAGCAGAATGTTTTGAAAATGGGTGATTCTGTGTTCCTTTTTGCCAAAATATCAAATTTAAGTATGTTTTTGTAGTAATAATATTCTTAAAACAATTTTATACAACTATTCTAAGCTAAGGGACATTAAATATTAAAATAACTTCGTTGTGTTGTCTTGCAAAATCATGGTTCCAAAAGTAGCCGGATACCTTAAAACATCTTTCCCGAAAGTTTTGATTTAACAAAGTTCATAAGGAATATGAACGAAGTGTATTTTGGTTTGACATGGATCTTTATTACAAATGCATATGTTTTCAAGAAAATACTTATTCTCTTACTATTTTTAGTAATCTAAAGAATGTGCCTAGTAGCAGTTTATTCCATTGTACTAGTCATTGCACATCCGCTATGCTCGATATTTTTTATGTTGTATGTTATGTACTCTTCTTAAGCTTTTTAGAAATACGTAAGTCTTAATGTTAAAATTTTCGATTGCAATAAAAACATTCTTATTGCAATAAAAACATTCTTATCTCTCAGTCTGAAAAAAGAGACTAATTTCAAAAGGGGAAATTTATCTCTTATTCCCTCATAACCATTATTAATGATCAATTCATTCAAAACTTGATCTTAGCATATCTTTGCACAATAAAAGAAACATGGTTGCTAAATTTCAAATCTCTAGGTATAATAGATCGAAAATTGACTCTTTTTTTAAAATCTATAACGCCCTTTAACGTCTTCCCTTCTTCGGAATTAATTTTTGAAAAAAAAAACGTTCTTAGTGGATCAACTCCATAAAAGAAACATGCTGGTCAAATTTAAAACAAATTGGTCTTTTCCCAAGATATTGCGATGTATGCGTCGGTGTGTTGTATTTTTCACATATATATCATAATATGTATTCAATTTTTATCATAGATCGGTATATAATGCACAGTTTAATAGTCATTTCTTACAAGCATACCTAACTCCTATCTTCCATTAAAAAGACCCATTTTGTTGTTATTTGTAGTTTAAGACTAAGTTGTAAAAAAATGGAAAGATAATTTAACTTGTATCTAACTTTAAATATAAAATAATTGAAAAATATTTTCCGAGTTTTTAATTTCAGATAATATTGTCTTTCGTAAGCCATATACATTAAAAAATTCTTGGTTTTAGTTTATGGTTGTGAGAGGCTAGCACCTCTCTCTTGTTCACTAAATATGTAGAAGGTAGGGAAGAAGGAAGGGCCGTGATCCAGTCAATCTATTTATTGACCACACAACGAAAAGATACAATTTCAACTAATAATAGTAAGAGAATTGCTCAATGCTAACCGTGAAAGTGGAATAACGACGGTAAAACGCGAACGATTAGGAGACTATCAAACTTGATCCTTACTTAATAAGGGATCTAACCTATCATCCGATTTAAAGTAATATTAATTTAATCTCAGTGAACAATCGTCACTTTAAGACTTCCTCCTAATGAGTTCTTAATCACAATAATTCAAATATGATACCTTCAGTAGCACAATCTCGCCTGATTCAAGTATATCTCCTCTCCTATTCTCTATTCGAGCTAGAAAATGTCGACTATATACAGTAAGTTAATTTGAATATCACGATTTTCTTTTTCCATAGGGTTGGTTGTGGATAACGCGAATGGATAGCCCAAAGATTTCCCAAGAGGATTAATTGAAGGATCGTGTATGTATCCGTCACATGGTCATTACTATAAAGATGCAAAAGAATTTACTGAATTCTGTGGAATAACTAAAAAAACAAGTTAAATAGAGTATTAGACACAGAAAAAAAGGTAATGGAACTCAAGTATTCTTCATTCTGTGAGGCAAACGTTTTTAATTAAAAAATGCGTTTTTTTTTTAAAAAATATGTATTGCCGCTGTTTTACAATTAAAGAAATGTTAAAAATAAAATGAAACATCTTTCTAAACGTCAAAAATTAAAAATTACATAATTTTTATTTTTGTATACATATATTAATAAAATAAGTAAATTTTACTCATTAATTTAACATATTTTCTTTTCTTTGCAATTTTCTAATTAAAATGTTGTGAAATTGCATTTAATTTGATTACTTAAAAACTTCTCATAGTTATAATGCCACTGTATCTGAAAAATTGATAAATATTTCTTCTAACATCTTTATTCTTATATTTAGCTATTCCATGACGACTTATCAGACGCATGCGTGCGTGCGATAAAGAACAATACATCTTACAAAATACAAAAATATTTGGGAAAAATTTCTACTTATTAATATATAATTGTCCATTATTTATGTTTAATTTATATAATAAAGAGTAGATCATCCCGACTACGTTCGGAATCATGATTTTAAAAGTACATAAATGCATCATTTTCTATGATAGTTTAGTGTCACTTAGATTAGAATAATGAACTTAATGGCTTCAGCGTGCCTTCTTTTTGTAAAAATGCTTCTATTGTGTATTAATATTTTGCCTGTATATAGCCTTTCGTGACCCTGCACATAGACCTCAACTAGGGAGTTTTCAACAATTCAATATTTTAGAGTTGCCAAACTATTTGAAATACCTATTTCCGGCGTATTTCTTTGTGCCTTCTCCTTCTGTTTTCGTAAAAACATGGATAAACCGGGACTACTGCTATAAAAAATCTCTAGTTGAGCCTCTGTGCAAAGGTTTGAGCAATATATTAATACAATAGAAGCATTTTTTACAAAAGGAGAACATTTGGAAAAAAAGGTTATTCTAAGTTCATTTTTTGCCAAAATATTGTATTTAAATAATTTTTTTTTGTCATAATGTCCTAAAAAATTTTATATATGTATTCTAATCTAAGTGACAATAAGTATCATAAATATTATCCATTTACACGCTTTTGCAAAATCACGGTTCCGAACGTAGTCGGATACCTTAATGATTTGAAAAATGAAGCATAACGCTCACATAAATAACACTCACCAAAAATAATGCATATAGAACACATAATTTTTTGTTTTTTTTCAAACAAGAAATATTGAAAATAAATATGTAATCCAGACAAAATTAAAGTATTCCGTAGTTTATTTCTCACAAATTGAAACTCTGTATACTTATATAAAATTTTTAAATCTTATTAACAATTCATGCCATTTTGAATCAGACCAGAAATAGTTTCTGCGCATAAGATTACGCAAGGAGCAAACAAATTCGATTATGTTCACATTCTCTATTCAAAAGATCTATACGTAAGATAAAACAAAATGGTTCAAAATACTTATTTACAGATTCCATACAAATTTTAAAAGAAGTGCAGAATTGGACTGTTTCAAGGTTTTGTAATAAATATTAAATATACATGCATGTTTCTGGTTTCCAAATTTAATTAAAATATTTTTTTTAGATGAAATGAAATGCTGATAAAAAATATTTGGCATTTCATATATTTATGGATCACGAATAAATCAAACGATATAAAAAATGCTGAGTAGATTTCCTGTGTATTTCAAGCAATTTTCTTTACAGAAATATTCAGATAATAAAACGTACGCAGTTACTACAAAATTTAAAAGGACAAAATCTAATTTGTTCATGTTTCTGAATTAAGAATTTAAATATGCATGCATATTTTTCTATTTTAAAAATAAATAGGCTTTTCTAAATGAAATTAATGTCTTGGAATTATAAATGAGACATTTTACTTAAAACCTTTTCATCATCAATAAAGGAATTAGAACAATAATCTGCAAAAAAAGTATATTTGATAAACAAACATATAGAGGGTAGAATTCAATCGCCTTTCAACCTTAATGAAACGTACGAGTAAGGAAATAAAGAGTTACAATTGACTCACCTTAATTAAAAAAATACATTTTATTTCTAAAATACTTGAAACTTAAATTTATTTCGAAATGAAATAAAAAGCGTTTACAAGTGGAATTGTGTGTTCACAATTATTTTCTTAGAACTCTCTCTATATAAATTGTTTTCAATCATCATCTTCTGTTTTACTGATTACTATTATTTAAAAATGAAAGGAAAAGGATTTAAAATAAATTTTTAGTATATAAAAATAAAAATATATTTTACGGTATAAACTCTATCGCTTATATAAATTTATAGTTTCAAACATTTTGGGCAAACCTTATAATAATGAAGTACGTTATGTTTATCAAAGTTCCTTTATAATTTCATTTTATCACCTTTCTTATAAATTAGTAGAAATCATGAAAAAGATACCGATTTTCTAACTAGTGAGCAAATACAAATTTTTGCGAGAAGTTAATTTCTTTTCATTTTGCTATTGTGAAAAGCATACCTTTAATAAAAACGATGAGCCAGCGCAAAATGCCTTAACACTCTATTTCAAATGATATTTTAAGATTTGCTGGCAGTGCCAGCATCTTTAAACATCTCACTCTCTCTGACGTACCGGTATTATTCTAAAAATTTTTAGGATCAAAAATAATAAATACTACTTTAAAACAAAGACAAATAAAAATAGTAATAGAAATTCTTATTTAAGCATGGCCACCTACCCAAAACTACAGACTGCATCTGGGCTTATTGAGAAAAAATTCTATGCTCTTATTTTAAGAGCTCCCCTGTTTTAGCTTTTTTTCTAATTTTCATTTTTGTTTTATGTTTTCCGAAGTCTGTCTCAATTTCCATTATATTTATATTTTTGCAGTTTTTATCTCCACCTCAAAAGCTGAGTTTTATCTAAAGTCAGCGCCATTACTGACTTCAGGAAATGACTTAAATGCATTGAAACTCAACTTTATATGCCATTAAAAATAACACAATTTCCATACATAACATTTACACACATAAATTATTTTTATGGAATACCTAACAGATAACACCATAAGCCCTCTTGTGTAATGAATAATTCATCACGTATTAGTTCAAAGACTCTTTTGGAAATAAATTTCCTCATGCGTCCAACACATACATCTCAAATATTTTATATAACTTTTTTATACTTAACGATGTTTTATTTCTTAAGAGCTAAGCTAAGTAAATGAAAATGCCTTTTTTACAAATAAATCTCAGAAAAATAAACGATACACTTTCCACAAATCATGGAGTAAATGCAAATATTATTTTCTTTTTCTAAAAATATTAAATGTTATCGTATAATAAAACTTCCTCTCTATATTAAGGGTGGCTGCGGTAGCCAATTGGTCAATATATGGGATCATGGCTTGCCTTTTGTCCGGGGTACCACTAAAGCTAAACGCTGTGGCGATGCAAAGCTAAATTCCGTAGAAGCAGCTCAAACTTCTTCCCGTGGTGTGGTAGTTAAGAGGGGGATGCCAGCTCAGGCACCAACCACGTCACATAACCATGGTACAAAATTACATGGTCCATCGCCAAAAGCCCTCGTGTAGCTGAACAGTGCGACGTTAATATTCACTCACTCTACATTAAGGTATCCGACTACGTTCAAACCGTGTTTTTATGTGCTACAAAGTCGGATAATATTTATATTATTTAGTGTCACTTTAGGTTAGAAAATGTATAAATTGTTTTAAGAATAATATTACAATAAAAATTATTTAAGAAAAAATTAACATGAATTATCTCAATTTCAAAAAATATTCTCATTTTGTGAAAAATGCATCTGTTATAATAATATTTTACTTCAGAGCAGTTCAGGACCTCTCTGTACAGAGGCTGAACCAGAATTTTTGGAAATATATAATTTAGAAGTGGGTTTATCCCTGTTTTACTACAACAGAGGGGAGAAATTTTAAGAAAAAAACGCCGATAATTACTTCAAATGGTTATAACTCTGAAGATAACGAGAATTTTTCAAAAATTATAGTTGAGCCTCTGTACAGAAGTGTGAGCTATAAACAAACAAAATATTATTATATTGTAGCTATTTTTCACAAAAGGAGAACATTTTGCAAGCCACTCAAGTTAATTTTTTGCCAAACCGTCCTAAAACAATTTTATACATGGTTTTAATCTAAGTGACCATAAATATCATGAAAATTATCCATTTATGCGCCTTTTTAAAATAACGGTACCGAACGTAGTCGGATACCTTAAGCTTAACAAAAACTTTTAAATACCTATCGTCGGCATATTATTCGAGTTTTATAATTAATATGGGGGGGAGTACATTAATTGCTTTTGTGTATATCTTAGAAAATGTATCTTCGGTAATTCTATTTGATTAAATTTTGAAAGTTATCTCGAGAAATAACATTCTATATAAATTTATTTAGGTATAGAAAAAAATAAGTTTTCAAGCAAAAAAAAAAAGTATTTGGATTTACTTTATATTCTTCGCAAAAAAAGGAATGTTTATGATAAGGTTTTGTAAGTATTTCGACCCCAGATGACGAGTCTTACATCATTTTTCACAGAAGTAGGCACATGTCTTTTCTAGAAAATGGGTATTTAATAACATATATTTGCAGAGATTTCCACATATCACTTTTGCATGGAAATACAGTTCTAATTATTTCCCTGCAATATCGTCTTTCTTGTCCTCCACAGTTTTTTCTGAGATCTAATGCAGATGGTAAATCAAACAAAGACCAGATTTAGGAATAAATGCGTGTAAAAGAAATGCATGCTTCTAATACTTAATCATCTTTGCAAAAGCACATGAGTAAATTGCTGCATTCTATGGTAAAATAAAACTTCCAGAGAGAGACTCTTTCGAGAAAAAAAATGTTTCTTTTTCATCATTTCCTATATAATATACTATATTGCTTGAAAACGGTTTTTGTTCTGTCTGTATGCAATTGTACTATTATTAGTATAAATTAACTATTCAGTTGAGATTAATTAGTAAACACGATTTTTTAACTTCAGCATATATAGATAATTGAGAAAACATATATTCATTCATATGTAAATTTAAGTGGGAACAAAGCAGCAAGTAACTCAATTTTCAGGCCTGGCTATGAAGTTAAATTCGATACATTTATAAATCTCTGATTACTTACACTGCTCTAAAAACGCATTGATTTAATTAAATTAATCAAGTATTTCTTCTGAAACGTAAAACATAAATAAACGTCCATAGTCTATTGTGTAACAGAAAACAGAAGAAGCAAACTCCTTATGCAAATAAACGTTCATAACGTCAAATACTAGAAAAAAGTTTATAAGTCGCGATTTTGTAGATGCAATGGTTTTTCGTTATCTCAATAATGAAATTCGACCTTTCAGATGTTGTTTTGAGAAATGGTGATTGGAAAATGTTATGAAAACGGGATTTTCTGGAATTCGTGGCTAGGTGCGGCCGTCAAAAGACGTAACTTCAAACAAAAACCGTAAAAACGCTGCTGGCGAAAGCGCTAAAATGTCACGCAGCGACTGGCATGGCGTGACAGTCACTGAAGTGGATAAGGTCAGCGTACGCTTTCGCATCAAATAAGGACCGATGTATCATTTTAACAGCTCGTAGAGACAGAACATTCAATGCAGTGTAGATTCAAAATCGATTTTCTTTGGAAACAGAACGAAAAAACTGTAACTGCAAGCAGTCCGAAAAATGCTTCATGGGGGTGGACTGCATGCACATAAAAATGGGTTGTATTCTGTTCATCGCAAGACACCATGGTGCTTGAAGAAAGTAAGTTGCTGAACATCGAGATTGGATGCAAAATTAATGAAGACAAGGGCTGTTTGTGGATTAGTCACTATTTAGTTTACAGTGTGGCACCAGACATGTTTTGTTATGGCGAGAAAGGAGCTCGCTCCAAGTAACCTTATATTCGTTCAGAAAAAATCTCATTACAGACTAAATGGTTTGACGATATGTGTTGGAATCTTCATAAGTGGACGTACTGACCAATATATGTATCATTCTGAAGGATCTGTAATGTCAGTTATGTAAGATTTTGTTTTGTCTTCCATGATATATATGGTCCTACACGAACACTCCTCGATATATATTGCACAGCTGTTTTTGTACCTTGCATCCACGCTCACCAAAAATTAGAAACCTGGCAATAGTCTTTAATAGAAAAAGTTCGCTCAGGGCTAAACATTTTCATGTAAAATTACGTGTGTTATACTAACATTTTTATTCAAGTCCTCTTAAACAAATATGACGTGGATATTAGACATTAACCACTTTAAAAAAGAATAGCAAGTCGTACCCATGAACAATACCACCATATTTTTTGATAATCACGTATATGAAGTTTAAAACTTTGTCATTGCACTTTCCAAAACATCGAAACATTTTAGCATAATAAATAAATGGAATTTTGTTCATCTTAAGGTAGAAATAAAAAACGTGTTTTGGCAATTTTTCCTAAATATTACATTTCAATTTGCCTACGCGTTTACTCAATGTTTCTGAAGGCCTAATTTGCTCGACTTTATGATCAATTAAATAAATGAAATACATTTCTAAAATTTTAATTATCTTTATAAAAGAAAGTCCGCGTCGTAACCCATGCAAACTTAGTTCTGTAAGACAAGTTTATTGATTTAAATTCTTATCCTTAAAAAGTACAACATTTTTTTTATTATTTGCTGTATCCGACTGAACCGAAATTTAAAAAGTGCATAAATGATGTAATTTTATGATATTTAGTGTCACTTTTGATTAAAATACGTATAAAATTTTTTAAGGACATTTTGGCAAAAAACAATTATTTAAATACAATATTTTCCGGTAAAAAAATTAACTTAGAATAACTCTTTTTCAAAAATACTCTCCTTTGTGAAAAAAATTTTTATTATAATAATATTTTGCCTGTATATAGCGCAGACCTCTGTACAGAGGCTCAACAAAGAGTTTTGAAAAATTCACATTATTTTCAGAGTTACAACCAATTGAAATAATTATCGTGGCTTTTTCTTAAAACTTCTCCCCTGTGTTGTCGTAAAATAAGGGATAAACCCACTTCCCAGTTATATACTTAAAAAAATCATAGTTGATCCTCTGTACAGAGGTCTGGGCTATACACAGGCAAAACATTATTATATAATAGAAGCATTTTTCACAAAAGGAGAATATTTTGAAAATGGATCATTCTATGTTCGTCTTTTGTGAAAATAGTGTACTTAAATTTTTTTTATTGTAATACTATATTTAAAACAATTTTATATACATTTTCTAATCTAAGTGACACTAAATATCATAAATGTTATTCATTTATACGCTTTTGCGAAATCACGGTTCCGAACGTAGTTGGATACCTTAAATGCAAATATAATTTTACTCATGATAGATATGCATAATTTAAAGCAATTTTTTAATAAATTAAATGATTTTTCAAAGAAAAGTTTCTCTATATCTTTTCCTTGGAATAAATTGTTAATATACGGAAGAATGTATTAAAATGTTTTAAAAAATAATGCTTAAAGATATTTAACCTTTTTTTTAACATAAATGTTATATTTATTTAAAATTTAAAAGTGAATTAAAATGCGCATTTATTCGGAAATCTTCTTTACTGTAATATACACTTACGTCCAAAATTTAGATCACAAGTATTGTTTTAGACATATATAATTCTAAATTGTTACAAGTAAAATTGATGTCATTTGTTTTTTATATATTTTGAAGACATTTGGTTTAAGAAAAGAAGCTGTTTAGCGTTAGTTTTTTTCAGAGCTACTGGATTGAAAAAATTTAAGCATCTTGGATTTAAACTGCAGTTTAGTGAATATTGCATTAAAAATAATGAGTTAGTCTTTCTGCAGTGACAAAATGAATTATCAAAATCACTTAGAAGATTAGTACAGACGGAGAGCCTTTAGAAGGTTAGAAGCTTGCTAATCTCAAACGAAGATGGCTCCAAGGTTATAAATAGGCACCGAAATTAATTCCCCGCATGTGGAATCAATTCTAAACACGCTCTACTGTCATCAGGAAGGTCATCATAGGCCACCGCAGAGCAACGACAAATACATGTCTTCTATATGAGTAACGACAAAGCACAGCGCTTTAGGGATGAGGTACTGAAGCCTATGGGAAGTTGTCCTGGGTTGCTATGCGCCCAGACTACAACTTTTTGAATCATAATGCACGGTCATACAGAGCTCATGTTCTTGATGACTTTCTTGAAGAAGTGGATATTCACCGTATAAATTGGCCCTCGAGTTCTTCAGATCTCAATCCTATGGAAAATGTTTAGGATGATCTAGAAGGAAACATTTCGCAAGCGTAGCTTCCCTCCCAGGTTATCCCAGGAGTTAAGAGACGCGCTTTTAAACGAATGGGCTTTGGTTACCACAAACATTTATTGACCCCTCATAAACATTATGGCAACTCTGTATGAGGCTTGTATAGAAGTGCATGGTGATCATACTCGATATTAGATAGACTTTTCTCAAGATAGTGCCTTATCTCTGATTCCTGATTATACACTTTTAAACATGCCCATATCTTAACCCCATTAGGCACGCGAATCTCTGAGATGCATAGTAAAAATTGTTTCGGTGCTGCTTCCACATGATGGGACCTTCTTCTATCTGTCTTTCGTCACACGTTCTAAAATTAAGTGTCACAAACGAGTGCAATTTCTTCATATTTCGGGTGGCACGGGTGATTAAATCTGATAGATGCAGCGCACTCAACAACGTCAGTTTTTGTGGCTTTATGCTATTTCGTTTTAATTTTTATATTATTGTCTTGTAAAATAGTGTAGTTTTCAGTTTTATACGAAAATATATATAATTTTAGAATGCATTATACGAAAAATCCATCTTCCTTGAACATTGTAAGGCAATTCGTGAAGACTGCAGCAATGAATCTTGAAATGTAAACAGTGGTGACACGGTGATAGCTAACCATTATCTTTTGGATGTGTTTTCGTAAAAAAAACCTCAATTCCTGATTCTATTTTAAATATTATTTTATGTCAATTATATTTTGATGTCAAATCTCACCAATGAAATGATTAAATCATCTTCACACATAAGTATGAGGTAATGCATCTGAAAGAAGCCGCGCGCCTACAGATATAACTTTTTGAAGTGCACCTAGTGGAACAATTGTTCCCAATTATAACGTTTTCCTTATTGTAATGTTGCTGTATTCTTCCTTAAACTGTTACCTGTCTTAGTGCCAAATTTTGTGGCAACACACGGAATAGTGTATCAATTTTCCCAGGTTTTATGTTTGTGATCTTAATTTTAGACATGCGTCTCCTTTTAATTATACATACTCTGCGCTAGGAATACGTTTATCTCGATTTAAATGAAAGACTATTGTAGTGTGGTGCATATTTATTTAAATTTGGAGAACAAATAGAGACAATAGGATGAATTTGTTCTATGCATCCAAATTAATTTCGAGCATAAATGATAATTATACCGAGGGAGAACTAATTATTAGTTCCTTTTCCTTATGGTAAGGAATTATTCGGCTAAATACATTTCGTCTATGGGTTCATAATACAGGCAAATTCTGAGTTAAATCAGAACATCATGATTCCCTTTACGATTTAACTCTTCATTCTCTTGAATGGAGGTTGTTTATTCGCTTATTTGCTCTGAGAGTAGTCGCAGTTCAAATCCAACGAAACGCAAAATTTTAATTTAATTTCAAACAGACTTTGGGGGAAACAGAAAGGTCGACATGTGTGAGGTGGAAATAATTCTTAAATTGAAAGGGATTTTGAAATAAATGTTTAAAACAAACATATCCTTTAAAATCAAATGAAGCAAAACGGATAGTAAAAATTAAAATGGAATGTAATTTTAAAAATAAAAGAAAATAAACCATTGAAATTTGTATAATTTTGCTACATTGTATAAAATTTCTTTTAACATTTGATGTAATATAATTATCTTTGAGGTCATGTTTGTGTGTAACTGTTTTTAAATAAATATTTTAAGCTAAAAATAAGCCCGAAAACATTCTCGAAATAGTTGTCTTAATTGTTTAAAGTGGATAATTAGATTTAATGTTTTGGTAAAAGTTTTTTGTTGTTGTTGTTGTTATAATTGATTTGCTAAATCTTAGGATTTCACACAAAAAAAGACCAGAAAACCAAAAACTTCAATAACTAATTATTGATTATACTCTAATTTGACACTAAATAATACTAGTAAAAGTTTTCTGCTAAAAATTGGTTTTTAAACTTAAGTACCTTAAAACTTTTTAGAACGGTTATTTTAATAAATCTCTGAACCCTTACCATAGCAAAATAAAAATACCATATTTCCCATTATGAAATACTTAATGCATTATAAATAACTAAATATATGGGTATTTAAAATTATTTGTACAATCACATAGAAAACTGTCTAATTTAAAGAGTGAAAATTTATTCAAATATTACTAACTTAAAATGTATTCAGCATTCTTATCTCATACATATTAAAAATCCAAGATAAAGTTTGAGTTTCCCTGCAGGAAACAGGCACTTTCCCATGCACTCAATACCTATCGTACATAAAGATACATTAGATTCTGAACATAATGGGTAACAGGATGCCTTGTATTAACTTAATAAAAAAAAATCTTTTCCTAGAGCTGGAACGTAAGACAAAAACATCGGTCTTAATATATAAGAAACGTAATGTTGTATTTTGTACATTTTACACCAAATTTTTAACATTTTTAATGCATAGAAAAAGAGTAACTTATCAAGCTACATTTATAATGCCATCTTACATCCCTAAATGTCATTACATCTTTAATTAGACATACAACTTTATTAAATATTTTTAGCATTCAAAAAATTAATAATTATATATGAACAACATTTAATCAAAAACCTGGAACAACAAAATATTTTAGCTACAGAGTGATCACACACTACCTTACGATGCCTTATCCATCCTGCGCAATCTTGATTTACCTATTCAGAGAAAGAAAAGAACTCTGGCGGAGCATGACATCATAGGAAAAGTGCGAGATTTGTAAGAGATTTTACATTACAAACAAAAAATTACAAAAGCAAGCTTTGTTTGCACAATATGAAACATGATCCGCATAGTATCGCTATAAATTTAAGTATTGTTTTTATTAATGCACATAAACACACACGCATATACTATACTGTCCGAATTAATTGGGACAGATAGTAAAAAAACGATTTTTTTTTAAATTTTAACTTTTAATCATTACATACCTTAAATAGAAAGGAGAAAACATCTATATTAATACGAAGTTTTTCCTCTTTTCTAAGGCCCAGTGGTTGAATGGTAGCGTATCGCGCATTCACACCACATGTCCGGGTTCTATTCCCGGACTGGGTAAGATCAACTCAGCCTTTCATCCAAACTGCATTGAGTCAATAAAAGAGTACCAAGGTTGCCTGGGGATTTAAACACTGGGGGTCTCGCTTCAGACTGACAACTTTTATCGGGACATTTGTTCATGCACCTCAGAGCTCAATAGTCACGTATAGTGGCATGGGCACAATAGGCCCTGGCCCTCATGGACTGTTGTGCACAACTGAGTTTGAATTTAAGTCCTCTTTTAGTAGAAATGACTTCCTCAACACATATTGGTATTGACTGAACTAGTGCAGCGCACATGTTCTTCATGTTATTGATTTCATCATCGTGGAACCACGTTGTATAGCAATTTTTATCTTTTGTTCTGCAACACATTATAGCTGAACCATTCTTGAGAATATGTTAAGGTATCCAACTGCGTACGGAGCCGGGATTTTGCGAAAGCGAATAAATGGATACGATTTACGATATTTAGTGTCACTGAGATTAGAAAATGTATATAAAATTGTTTCAAAAATAGTATTACAATAAAAAATTATTTAAGTACAACTTTTTGATAAATAATGAGCATAGAATGACCCATTTTCAAAATGTTCTTTTGGGAAAAATGCTTCTATTATAATATTTTGCCTGTATATAGCTGAGACCTCTATACAGAGGCTCAACTAGAATGTTTGAAATATATAACTTAGAAGTGGGTTTATCCATGTTTTACGACAACAAAGGGGTGAAATTTTAAGAAAAAAAAACGCCGATAATTATTTCAATGGGTTGTAACTCTAAAAATAATATGAATTTTTCAAAAATCCTAGTTGGGCCTCTGAACAGAGTTCTGAGCTATATACAGGCAAAATATTAATACAATAGAAGCATTTTTTACAAAAGGAGAACATTTGGAAAAAAGGTTATTCTAAGTAAATTTTTTGCCAAAATATTGTATTTAAATAATTTTTTTGTCATAATGTCCTTAAAATAATTTTATACATGTATTCTAATCTGAGTGATACTAAATATCATGAGAATTATACATTTATGCGCTTTTTTAAAATCATGGTTCCGAACGTAGTCGGTTACCTTAATTGATAGAATGATTTCAATAGGTACAACGCTATTTATAAATTATATTTTAATGGTTTAGTTAAAAGAAGTGGATCACATGACGATTTTAGATTTACTATTGAGTCAATTTTGTCTTGTGATGATACAAATACTGTTGACTTTGAAACAAAAGAAAGAAAATATTTATTTATTATTATTACTTCGCTGACAAGATCTCCTTAAAACAATATACTTACAACCGTTAGTGATAGCATTTGATATAGACCAAATTTAATCTCTTGTATTATTCCTTACACATTGTTATACCACGAAGTTTACTATAGTCAATGCTATGGAATGATTATGTATATGATCAATTTTGTAGTACATACACTGGAGCAATAGAGCTCGATTAATTATGCCGTAACTAGTGGCTGAAATCAGGAATAAGGCTATGATTGTTTGATTAAGGAATGGATTTGGTATGGATTACTGGAGATCCAACAGGAAAATTTTAGATAAAATATTGCAAAGATAATTTTCATCTAGGTTAGAAGATCCCGTGACAAGCAATATATATAAAAAAATGTAAGTCAATTCCTTTTTAGGTCAACAAAGAAAAAAATTCTCTTAGTGACTTTTTATTCAATAAATACAATTAATAGATTCATGTATATACATATGATAGAATCACAATAGAAATGAATTTCCCTTACAATTTTTTATTTTCCTTTCTATGTATGGTGTTGGACGATTTTCTTTGTTGCAATTTATTCATTAATTAAATTTTATTATTCCAATGAAATAGAGTATTGTAAAAAGAAATCACAATCTCAGAAATTAGTTCATCCCAGTTGGGATTTGAACCCACGACCATTCTATTAGAAATCCAACCAGAACTATAAAGGACACAACAAGCGTTTTTCCTTTTTATATATGGTGTTAGACTATTATTTCTGTTTCTTTTTGTTCATTAATTAAATATTATTAATGCATTAATATTTTAAAAATCCATATTAACATCAAGTGCCATCCTCTACAAGATTAAAAAAATGAGTATGAAGAATGGATGAACAAAAAATTTTATTAACGATTCAAAATTTGTATAAGATATAGATAGGGAGAGTGTGAACTAATATTAGGAATTGAAAAAACAACTAGAAATAATAGTATTATGAACAGATATTGCTTCTGACAGTGTATAAGACTTTAACTCATATTAATTTTTCAAAAGAACGATAATTAAATAAACTCCTTACATGAACGATTTGTGTTCAACAGTTCTTATAACCGTATTTACTCGAATCTAAGCCTCACTCCTTTTCCAGCATTAATGCTTCAGAAAATAAGGTGCAGCTTAGAATCGAATACAAAAATTTATTGGATGAGGGATATTGAGTTTTCACCTTTTCCGAATTAAAAGTATGACTGTTCATAATGGCCACTTTCTTCGATGATTCATCTCATTCTACAGTATTTAGTCTAAACATGGTTGTCAACTTGTATTTAGGAAATTTTTTTGTGTAAGCTTTCTTTTAATTACTTAAACATCAAAAATAATGGTGATAGCACCAAGACGAGTTCACTATGAAGCAAGTAAGTAAAAAGGGAGGCAATGAAAGCATATCAATTGAACGTTTTACGAGGAAGAAATATACGTTGAAGGAGTAAACGAAACATGAATTTTGCTTGTAAATGTTCAACTGTTTTCACTAGACCAAAAACAGAAGATACTCTCAAGTAGATGATAGTGTTGATCAAATTGAAAGGAACACTCGATATAAAGCATTGCAAATGCAACTGCTGCAATGCAAGCGAAAAGAAACCATTCAAGAAGGGAAAGTGCTTCGAAAATTGCAGAATAGATAACTTTCGCCAGGAACACATTTTTCCAAAATGACTATAATAAATTCTTTTTAAAAAACGTTACATAACAAATGCATTGGATGGTATGGTTGACGACACTATTTTGGAAAAAGGTTATGTCTGCACCAGTTCCAAAATCAGCTGTGACAAATTATTTTTGGAACATGATACTGAAGGTTAGAGCAAGTATAGGTTCATGTAGGCATTTGAAAGTTTTTAATACAGGTAAAATAAATTAACTGTTCACTTTTTTTATTTCTCATTAAAACTTTTTTTAAAAAAAATTCTTAAGTATCTGATATCGATAAACCTTGTACACATTTTTTTTCGTAAAAACTTGTAGAAAATTAGAGGTGAGTCTTAGAACTGATGACAACATTTTTCCACAAAACGTTTTGAGAATTTGGATTTAGAATTGAAGGTGGCTTAGATTCATGTAAATACGGTAGTTATTAGTATAATTTTTTCGAAGACTATATTGTTTCATTTTCTGACACAGACGTCACTGAAATCATTTATACATTTTAAAAGGAATTTAAAGAAATATATTTATAACGAATTCTTTTGTTATTTTGTTAATTTGAAAAATTATCACTCTTATGTACTTCCCAGTACTTATTTCATCCATCAACAGAAATATCTGATCTAGGTCCGCGAAATTTATAGTGGTTACGAGGGAGGACCAGATTAGGCTTGTCGTTTGGCCGCATATTTAAGCTTCATGTAGGCCGTAGTACGCGCGATTCCCTTCCATTTCACACCACTTTTGAGGAAGATCTCCCCTGGATTCGTTCGTAGATATCCCACCTTTCTTAGCTTACCACCAACTTCTCGGGAGAACTTTTTGACTTAACAAACATTAAAAGTGCCCCCATGCCAAAAATACACTATGTATTACAAATATCCATGTTTTCCCCGGGATTTGAATTCGGCCCCTTCAACAATTAGATATATTTTCTCTACAGTGTTTAACAATGCTTTAAAAACTATCAGTAATTGTCAGTACCTATTAAACATTATTTCTTTTCATAAACTATGTGTTTATAAGTACTTACAGGCAATGGCATTTCTTTGTGTAAACAGTGGTATAACGCATACCCGCAGAAAGTTAAATGGAAAAATACTAATTTTTAGTTCAGTTCTTACACTTAAATACATTTTTCAGTTTATTTTTCCATAGTCAAATATCGATACTGAAAGTAGAAGGTAATTGACAAAAATACGTATATTACATATTACATGCCTTTACATCGGTGTATCTCACACTTTCAATACTCGCGACCCAATATTCAAAGATATTTTTCATCGACCCCCACATCTTAGAATAACAATGCATTGAAATAGATAATACGATACTTTGACGCTAAATGTACTATACGACTTTAATCTCTTACACACCACCGGCGTATATAAGAGTCTCACTCATCTAGTGCGTAAATTGTGTCAGACGTATATATACGTCTTTCCAAAATACGATCATTTTTGTTTATTGCTATCTATAAAATTATTCCGAAGGCTTTTGAATGCAATAAAATGAACTTTAAAGTGTTTGCGAAGGATTTATTTGTTTCAGAGGATTTTCTTACCTATTCCCTGTCTCCTCCTTCCTCCTCCCCCAAAACACAGCATACATTTGCATAGGTACAAAATGGTGGCATTGAAGAGAGAATTGCGTATCTTTTAATCTGTAGTTAAGGGATTAATTATAAACCGTTCAAAAAATTATCAACATAATGTTTGCATATAATTTTATATATGAAAAGCCCGTGAGGTCACTGATAATTATTATATAAACGTATATTCTTAATATTAACTTATATTTAACTTATTACACTGCTGGCCACCGTAAATGGAACACCCTGAAGGAAGCATGCAAATAACATGAAATTTACAACATGCATTAGCGGAGGTGTGATATGCAAATGATTAGAATTTCAGCACAGACACACATCACGCACGCCTGTGGCGCCATCTAAAAGATCTATTTAAGGCTTGGAGATTTCGACGATTTCAAGTTCGGCAATTGTGTTTTTCTTGTGGTTTTTTCAAAAAACGATCGGTTATGTCTCGTAGAAAACAGCGATCAGCTTTTGATCAAGTATCCGAGTTCAACAGAGGAAGGCGAAATAGTGGATTATCTTTCAGGGAAATCAGTAATCGTGTTGGACGAAACGAAACAACTGTAATGAGGATATATGACCGTTGGATGCAAGAGAGTACGACGGACCGACGTGCCCGATCGCATCCACCTCAGTGCACCACTTCATGTGAGGACAGGCAAATTGTGCGCATGGAAATGACGGATCACTCAGTCACATCACGAACCATAGCGCATCACATTCAGTCTGTAACGCATCATTCAGTGTCTGTGCGTACTATTCGACGCCGTTTACAGCAGAATGGTTTGTCGGCAAGACGTCCATTGCTTGGTCTACCCTTGACGCAGAACCACAGACGTCTCTGACACCAATGGTGCGATGAAAGAAGGATGTGGGTGGCAGACTGGTGTCACGTCTTTACAGACGAGTCACGCATCTGTCTGCAACACCACGATGGTCTTATTCGAGTCTGGAGACACCGTGGAGATAGAATTCTGTACAACTGCGTTATGCACAGCCACACTAGTCCTGCACCGGGTATTATGGTATGGGGAGGTATTCGATATCACTCTCGCACTTCTCTAGTACGCATTGTCGGTATTTTTAAACAGCCAGCGCAAACATCTCCGAGGTGTTGGATCCAGTTGTCCTTCCTTACCTTCAGGGTTTGGCCACAGCCATATTTCAACAGGATAATGCGCGACCACACGTGACGCGCATTGTCCAAAAGTTCTTCGTCAATCACCAGATTGAATTGCTTCTACGGCCGGCTCGCTCTCCGGATCTTTCGCCGATAGAAAACATGTGGTCCATGGTGGCTCAACGATTGACCCACATTAGACCTCAGCTGCCACACCAGATCAGCTTTGGCAACGAGTGGAAGCTGCTTGGTCAGCTGTACTCCAAGAACACATCCAAAGTCTTCTTTGAATCAATGCCGAGGCATGTGGCAGCGGGGATGTTCAACAATGGCGGCGACTCTGGATACTGATTCTGGCAGGAACGACACTTCATAGAATTCTATAAATTTAATCCTTTGATATTTGGTGAACATGTTATCTACAAAATAAATTTTGTTGTGCTATCTCTTGTTTTTCTTGGTGTTGCATTTACGGGGGCCAGCAGTGTATATATTTAACTTATTTCGTTAAATTAATTATAAAATATATTGTGCAGTACTGATACATTTATAATTATATAAGTCAGAATGTATTTTGTGTTTGTTTACTTTCAAAAAATTAATAATTTTTTAAATAAACTTTTGTTTTCGACTTTAATGTGTTTCGCGCCCCCCTAGAGAATATGTCCCCTGTTTAAGAAACGCTGCTTTACAAAAAAATTTCCATACTTAAAATTTAGGCATAGAAAGTTCACAAGCAAAAATAATTCATAATCCTTTCTATAGAATATTATTATTTTAAAGCAAATATAATCAAATAGCTAATGCAATTTATATAACAGTAATTTAATTCACTTTAATTACATAGTACAAATAACTTTCTAATTAGAAGCCAATTGCATTAAGGTATCCTTGCTTATCCCTGGTAGAATACTATTAATCCATTTTAATCAATTTATATGTCTCTCACACAATTAATTTGATTTCCCTTGTAGATACAACAACGCTAGATTAATTCGCAAGAAAATGAAGGAATTCCCTCACCTGACATCTCAAACAATGAAGGAAATGGTGTCATTTGGGTTGAACAAGTTTGCGTCCAAAATTACTACTAATTATAGCTTAGAGTTAATGAAAAATTATTAGAGATATATAATGTCATTAGTGTAAACATTAAGCATGAAATTTATTCATTATTAAATAATGTGAATAACGGGGTCTCTTCAAATACCTCAGTAATTTTTGTGTATTACTTAAATTAAAGATATTGAACTTTTGTAAAAGAATTTTTTTTAAATAATTGCAATAGTCTGGGAATGCCATATATCAATAAATTACAAAACAATGATTTATGTGCTCGCCTTTTTTTATCTTTACAAAGGAGTTTTCTGAATAGTTTTGTATTATATATCGGGGCTAGTTATCAGACTGCGTAACTCCACCGGTGTAACTGATTTGATATAGGAGTGCAACGTGCCAAGCGCTTTTTGGCGCGATTCCTTAATCGCGTCAAGCAGCGTTGAAGCAAAACTTTCCCTCCTGTTTTGTCTACACCATGCATCAGTGCGCTCCGCCTTTAATTTATTCCTTCGATCAGTGTAATCACAATTTTTTTTATTTGATAATATTAGATTTCGAAGGGATAGGTGGTGTCAAGATTTTAACATAAAATAAATACAACAGAACGTAATATTAATGTATTACACCTCCAGATATAAATTATTTATCGCACGATAAAAATATCAAAGTAAACCATATTGTAATATTATCGCCTATCTTGGCGAACATCAACAAGAAGCGCCTAGCCCTACTGTATCAAATTAGTATCCCAGATGGAGTTACGCAGTCTGATAATTAGACCAACGATATATGTACACATAAAGATAATTTTAGTCGCCCATCGATATAGTTGTTAGCAACACTGACTTTTGTGCCGTAGGGCCTGGGTTCGAATCCCGAAGAAGACATTGTTGTTTGTAAATGAATAGTGCCTTGGCGGTATGGGGGGTACTCTAAGCAGCCGTCGAGATGCAAGTCCTCTCGGGAGGTTGGTGGCAGGCTCCTGACCCTCCTCCAGGGTGTTCTTCAAAATCGGCCAACGACAAGCGTAAATCTAGACCCTCGCCCTGAGGAATTTCGTGTGCCTCGATATATATGCGTCAGATAGGTGGCATTAGCCACAATAACAGCAGCATTTCGTTTTAGTTTCAAATGAATTTTTACTTATTATAATCAATGACTGTGTTTACTATGGCAGGTTTGGAAGGTTAAACTGTAATTTTAAGGGAGTAATCAACAATCGTTCAGCTATTTAAGAGCAAAGCTCCAACTTCCATCTCTTTTTTTTTTAATTCCTACACTATTAGCTCGCACTGTCTATATATATTTATTTATTTATATATTTGTATATTTATTTATTTATCTTGGTGAGAATTTTCAATCGTTCATAAAATACATTTTAAAGCGCTGAATTGAGCTGAAATTTTATATACAGAATCATTTTGAGTGACAATACAATAATTTAATTATAATTAATAAAAAATAATTGATTAAAACTAATTATTTAAAGAATTACAAATACAGCCACGTTGGCGACTTAGCGACCCTTTAGGCGACTTGTGTCAAAACTTGTGGAAAGGCTTTTTCTCACGTGTTAAAACATTCAGTTGGACTGAACTTGGATGTTATGATTCTGCCATATGTATATACATATTTATATTAATTGTAACTATTAAATAAAAAGTAGCTAAAATAGAATTTTTTTTGTTGATCTAAGTAGGAATTGACCTAATTTTTTTTTTATATTACTTAGAATTTAAGCTATATTTGGAGCAAATGACCCAAACGATTTACCGAGAAACAAAACATTGCATTAAATTTCCGTGAAAAATCCAGGCAAGTTGATTCACCAACACAAGATTTTATTTAATATTGGTTAATTGTAATTCCTCTCACTTACAGACTACTTGTGTTTCTTTAGTCGCGGTTTTTGATGAATAACTTCCGAGTTTGTAAGCATATGTAATATTCGTAAACTGATCTAAAATCTACATGAAATTGCGAACAAAATGATACAAAAACATTTGCTTTATTTAATTATTAGTTGAAAAAATGTAAGAAAAACAAAGAAATTCTTCATTGTTGTTAGTAACGCAGTATTTTTCAATAGTATAATAGGTATGTTTAAGCACAGAACTTGAGGTATGGCAAAATATCTTTGAATTTATTCAATTTCTACTATATATATATATATATATATTAGTTCACTCTCTCCTCCTATATATATATCTTATTCAGATTTTCAATCGTTATTAAATACTTTATATTCTTCCATTCAAAGTAGGAATTGACTTAAAAAAATTTTTTTTATATTACTTGTTTTCCATTAAACCCTTCAGGACCCGTGAAAGGAGAAAGAAGCGTTTCCCCAGGTCAGTGTGTTCGAAGAGAGTATGCGCGCACAGCACTGGGAAAATTTCCCTGCTAAGCCTAATTTCACTTAAAAATTCATGTTAAATCTTAAATGCAATCAATTACACTAAAATTTTTTTTTATTATTATACTATATTTATTAATATACAGTTCATACATTTCCGCTGTATTTCAAAAAACAATTTTGCAAATTTTAAAGAAAAAGTTTTCGTTTTAATAAAAAAAAAAAGTACTCTTTTCGCCATGAGGATAAAACTTGCAAAATACTATCAGGCAAATATCAAACATGCGGTTCTAACTGAGACAAATCTTTTAAATAACGGCTAATGATTGTATCATTTTTTATTTTTAATTAATCCTTGTAATTCGTTTTACTTTCTTAGTATAACTTTAGTAATTATGTTTTCTGTTCTTGTGGTTTCGGAAACTCTAAATGCGGTAGCAACGAAAGAGAATTGTTTGTTCTTACTAAATTAAAAATGAGTCATAGTAAGAACAAAGATTCTTTTTCCTGCTTTTTAAATGTCTTAAAATTAAGTATTAAAAATATTCATGAAAGTATGAATCATAAATAAAATAAATATTGAAACTATACTATTATGAATGTCTAACGCCCAATAAACTAATAAACTTTTTTCCCCTTCTTTTTACAACTTAGTCAAAATATAAGCAGAAATCAGTGGGGAATAAATTACAAACCCTTGAGGTATTCGACTACTTGCGACAACTTTTTTAAAAAAATAGAGATATAGAAATTTTTTTGGGGATTTTTAGATTTATTTAGTATATTTTAAGAAAAAAATCGTAAAATTGAAAACAGAAAAAAAAAAATTATTATTATTAAAAAGGGAAAAAGCAGGTGAAAATGTACAAAAAATTACATAAACGGGACCCGCTCTGTACAAAAATCTTTTGAGCAAGTTCTCAATTTTTTAATTTTAATGTGTTATTTTGTTATTCATGTTTGAAATGACCTTCAGGATAATAGATATTTTAATTTTTACATTAACTAGAGCACTCTATCTTAGTGACTATATGATATTGCTTAAGAAAAACAGTGTTTTGTAAATTTTGTAATAAAACAGTGTGATTGAGATAAATCTGAAAGTCAAAATACTTCTACTGTTATACTAAACATTCAGAAAAAATGTCAGCAAATTATTTTCAAAACTTTTTGAGCAATCGCTGTCCACGTTTGAATTTTTGGAAGAAAACCCATTTCGAGTAAAACGCATTTTAAAGTTTGACATCTTGTGTAGAATTATGGCATCTTCTTTTATTAAAAAAAACGCTTGTAGTTTCTGTTCTAGTGAATGGAAAGTAAGAAACTTGGTATTTTTATAAAGCTAATAAGACGATCTATAAATTAAAATCATAAAAAAAAATTGTCAATTTTAGAAAAAATAATGATATTAGGGTAGTCGGATACCTTAAACGCTCAATTCCCTCAAAAAATCTAAACATGTGCAGTTGTTTACATTCATAAATATCAGGGATCTAATTGAAAAAAATTCTGAGGCGAAAGCACATATTAAAATCCAAAGTTTTGTTTACAATATTCGAAAGAAAAGGGCTTTAACCGTCAATTAGTACCTTGTAAAAATTAATATAAAAACGTTCTGAACTCTGATCACACCTGTGTGATCATGGGCCTCAGAGAAAGGAAACCGCAATCACATGATACCGGGGGCCCTGGAGGGAGGATCGCGTGATCACTTATATGTGATCATGGTCCTGAACTGGTTAAATAACATCACTTTTCCAAATTTTTCTTATATTTTCTCAAATATTCTGCTTCAAGATAGCTAATATTTCGGTCGGAGGAGTTCTCACCATGCCAACACATCTACGGTACAATCTGCCGGTCGAAGAAATTCACTTAACCAAATTACCAATGGGAACGCTCCATTTCACTTCCGGTTAGAGGGGGCATGTCTTCTCCGGCTGCATCCGACTGACTGAGAGAAATTCCAGCAGTTGAAAATGTTTTGCATCTTTAAAGAAAGCTATTTTTAATAAATTTTAATCTGAAAGTAAAATTTTATCATGTAACTTTTAAATTAAACTCTTATCTTAAATATTAAACTTTTTTATGCATCTTATCAGTAAAACATTTAAAAAATTTTAACTTTGTTGCTGCCTTGTGTCGCTGCTAATGTTTGGGACACCGAATGATCAGCCATCATTATAAAATCACACAGTTGCTTTATTTTATCAATCAATTACTGTCAAGAAATGTCATAAACCTATGGAGTAGTCAAATTTAATTGATTCCTAAATTTTATAAGACAATTAATTATATCATCTGGTTGATATCCACTGTAACTTCACCAGGCAGGTCTTGTCGGCAATAACTATGTATCCTGGTATCCGACTACCTAAACTCATGATTTTTTTCTAAATTAACAATTTTTCTTATGATTTTATTCTATAGGTCATCTTATTAGCTTAATAAAAATACCAAGTTTTTTATTTTATTTTCCATTCACTAGAACAAAATCTACAAGTGTTTTAGTAAAAACAGATGCCATGACTTTACACAAGATGTCAAACTTTAAAATACGTTTTACTCGAAATGTGTTTTTTTCGAAAAGCTCAAACGGGGACAGCGATTGCTCAAAAAGTTTTGAAAATAATTTGCTGAAAATTTTGTGTATGTTCTGTATAACAGACAAAGTGTTTTGACCTTCAGATTTATCAATCACTGTTTTAGTACAAAATTTACAGTCCTTTATGTGAATATAATCACTGTTTTTTAAGCAATTTTATACAATCACTAAGATAAAGTGTGCGTTAGTTTTTGTAAAAATTAAAATATCTCTTATCCTTAAGGTAATTTCAAACATGAATAATATAGTAACTCATCAAAATTGAAAAATTGAGAATTTGTTCATAAAATTTTTATACAGAGCGGACCCCATTTATGTAATTTTTTGTACATTTTCACCAGTTTTTTTCCCATTTTAAAATAATATTTTTTATTTTTTCTGTTTTCAATTTTAGGGTTTTTTCCTCTTAAAATATACTAAATAAATCTAAAAATCACAAAAAAATCACCATATCTCCATTTTTTTCAAAAAAAGTTATTGTAAGTAGTCGGATACCTTAAGAGCTCCAAAGACTGCTGATAGAATAAATTTGCTAATCTTACTTTAATAGCAGCCTTACGACTAACTCCTAAACTCACTTCTCTAAAGTTTAAATAGCCCTGAAATTTACTTAAATCATTGTTTCTTCGCAGGAAGTTATTTTATAAACATACAACAGTTAAGAAACATTCTCCTCAAAGGATTAATGAAATGTACGAATATAGGATCTTTTACAACTTAAATTCAGTAATTTTTTATATCTACTTCTGGTCAAGTAAAATTTACAATGCTGTCTCAACGTCTTGGACAGGAGATCATTACCCGATAGAGTCAAGTACTCCAAATATACTTCCAGCTAAGAAAATAATCGAATGTTGTTAGCTGGTGCCTCCTTCTTGAATTAGAGATCATTGTTGCAAGTATTTAGGTGACAAAGGGCGGCCATCTTGAAAAGATATGAAGATGTTTGACGATGATCGAATAAAGATTTACTTATTCGAAAATTGTAACAAGTATCTCTTCTCTGCAGGGGAGAGGCTTTACGCCTTTATATATGTATATCTATCGATTCATGCAAAATGAACTTTTAATCTATAATTCTCTGAAAACCAAAATTTATATCAAAGTGTGCTATTAGCATTTTTCTTTTCCTAATTTATTAATGTTTTTTTTTCTAAATGCTAATTTGATTAATAAGCATTTTGCGTTTCAATTAATGCTGCTTGTCATGGATTTTGTCACTAAAAATGGGGAGGGGGGAGAATAGTCAGTTCAATCATAAATACAGCTTTAGGATTCATTTATTGATGTTACATTACTTTTGTGTGCTTAACATTTCCTTTTAAATCTCTGCAATAAAGGAATTAAATCTCAAAATTTATAGAATATTTTGTCAAAAAAATATTATGTTTCTCTTTACAGAAACATGTGCAAGCTATAGATTTAAAACATGACGGAAAATAAGGCTTTTGCAGAAAGAAGATTATATTTAGAAGAGATTTTCTCTTTGGAAGTAAAGGAAGGTATTTCTTTCTTTTCTTTCTTTTTCTTTCTTTTTGAAAGAAAGGGATGTTATTTTGTTTCATATCTCTTCATGTATGTATACAAAGAATTTACCGGCATATTTCTTTATCTTGAAATATAATGTAATAGACTTACTTTTTTTTTTCCTTTTTTTATCTTGTAAAAACTTTTACACATTCACCTTACAAAGGGATAACATTTAAATGTAGGAGCACTGCAAATAAAATAGACTATGCATATTTTATATTCTTAAGGGTAATGCCCAGAAGGTTTTGTATAAAATGTTTGTGTTGATAATCGATAACAAAGGGAAATTAGTTTACGACACGTCTCACTTCAAACCGTAATTTCATCTCAAATCTCATCATGTTTTAGGTTGAAAATTGAAAAAGTCAGCAAATATTTGCACATGTACCCATTCTACAATGCAAACTAGACTCCCTCATGACCATTCCATTACTGTGCAGAAACTTCCTTAGCATATGCTGATTTTTAAGTGTTGAATGAGTCTGTTTCTCCTTATATATATCAATATACGTTACGCTATACGCTACATATATATATCAATATCATATTGTTTTTCTATTATGTCGAAAATTTCTGCTGAACAGACAGACAGACAAAGAGGTAGGCAGGTAGGTAGGCAGGCAGGCAGACAGACAGGCAGGCAGGCAGACAGGCAGACAAACATGAAGCATCTCTTATTTTATGAGTTGTACTTGGAAAGTTAATGCTGACATATGGACTATAAAAAATAAAGATCAGGGGTTAGAAGAACAGATGATCCAAGTTTGTTTGGATCATCTGTTCTGAGAATAAATTGGGTGTTTAATTTAATACATGAAGATGTAATGGAAAATAAAAGTTAAGTTTTATATATGGAATTTAATTTTAAATCTAATTCAATTATCTTTACATAAATATTGGAATCGGGTATTTATGATATTGATTTCATCGTGAAAGGTAATTAGAGGGTTTTGGATGTATTGCTTTTGGAAGACATTGCTAGCGATATTGTGATTTTGAAAGTAAACCTTCAAACAAAATATATTCTTACGAAGTGTTGAAGTTGTTCGAACTTTGTATCTATGTTTCTTTTGCAAATAATTATTGCTTGTTAAAAGACTTGTAAAATATGTTTTGATTATTAAATAAATATTCAGCCACGCTTCAAAATATTCAACAAGATATAAACATTTTATAAATATCATTTATGTCCTTTTTTTTACTAAAACATGCCTTAAGACAACGGTTAATTTAAATACATTATTTGATTTTTATGATTATAAATGTGAAAAATTTGCTTTATATGAAAATTTCAGCCTCTTATAAAAAAAAGTTTTATAGTATAAGTTAAATGAAAAGGGGATTGCGTAATAAACTAGCTTTATGGAACATAATATGAAGGTATGAATAGCATATGAATACCTTTATGTATTTTGAATAAATATTTCAGGTTTCAAAGTGAGTTAGTGAATATTAACGTCGCTCTTTTTCGCTACCAGAGGGATTTCAGTGACGGACCTCATAATGTTGAACCATGGTCAAAGGACGAGAATGACACCAGATCTGGTACCACCACCGCCTAACTACTTCACCTCACCAACGAGAGGACGTTTGGGCCCCAACATATTTAACGCGCATCAGCCTCCTCTGCACGGTGGATTTTCAGCGATGCTAAGCTCGAACTCACGACACGCCGGCCACTATATAGCCCGTTATCTTGAACACCAGGCTAAAGCGGCCTCATTCGTGTTTCAATCAAAGTTAGAAAGCAAATTCAAAGAAAAAATAAAGATAAGGCTTTACACAGATTAGAAATAATTAAATCACCCTTTTATCTACCGACGGTACTTATAAGTACCCCTTATTTAAAACTACATAGAACAACCATTTGTACAAATATTCTGACGATGCTTAGTAGGAATATTCTTTGAAATTCACTCTTCCAAGATATATAGCAGCACGGGTTCTAGGAGGAGCATCTTAGCTGGGAAGGCGAATTGTCTTATAACAAACATTGCATTTTCAGCAGATTGCGAAGATTATCATTTTTGTACCGAAAAGTTGTTAATGTCAAAATTTAAGGGTTTAATTTCTTTTGTATGTTAGTGAAGATCTTAGAGAACGATTTGACTATTTATTTTAAGGTATCCGACTACGTTCAGAACCGTGATTTTAAAAAAGTGCATAAATGGATAACTTTCATGATATTTAGTGTCACTTAGATTAGAATACAAGTACAAAATTGTTTTAAGGACATTTTGGCAAAAACAATTATTTAAATACAATATTTCGGCAAAAAATTAACTTAGAATAATTTTTTTTCCTAATGTTCTCCTTTTGTGAAAAATGCTTCTACTATAATAATATTTTGCCTGTATAGAGCGCAGATCTCTGTACAGAGGCTCAACTAGAATTTTTGAAATATTTAACTTAGAAGTGGGTTTATCCATATTTTACGACAACAGAGGGGAGCAATTTTAAGAAAAAAACGCCAATAATTATTTAAATTGGTGGTAACTCTGAAAATAATGTGAATTTTTCAAACATTCTAGTTGAGCCTCGGTACAGAGGTCTGAGCTATATACAGGCAAAATATTATTATAATAGAAGCAGTTTTCACAAAAGGGGAACATTTGGAAAAAAGATTATTGTAAGTTAATTTTTTGCCAAAATATTATATTTAAATAATTTTTTTTGTCAAAATGTCCTTAAAACAATTTTATACATGTATTCTAATCTAAGTGACACTAAATATCATGACAATTATTCATTTATGGTTTTTAAATCACGGTTCCGAACGTAGTCGGATACCTTAAGTGAACAGTGTATATAATTAATTTTACAGGTGAATATCTTTAATTAATTAACTAGCTCTTACGGATTAAATTTCCTAAAGTTGAGTATTTTGCTTAGGTATATTCCTTAATTTTCAATGTAGGGATACAAAAATATATTTCATGAAAAAAAACTGAAATAAATCATAATGCGGTAGATAAAGGGTTAAATATAATTTTGATATATATTGCCTCCTCTTAAACATAACAAAAATATATTATTAGTTATATACAATAGCTGTTGAAGAATGTATGCGTTATACTTTATTTTTCAAAACAAACGGATTGTTTACATCAAGAAAAGTTAAAAATGAATAATATGTATTTCCTATCATTCGAGTGTTTCGTGAATGCTAAATAAATAAAATCCTTTCAAAGTATTTAATTAAAAATCACTCTTTTTGCCAGAAGGTTAACTAGAATGCAAATTAAATCTTTTCTTCAAACTTCCACTGTTTCTTAATCTGGTAAATTATTCATGTTAATGTTTAATTAAACTGTGATTTTTTAAGTCCGAATTACTCTTAAATAAATATTCTCTGATGTATTTTCGCATACATTTAATATATATATTCGCGCATATATATATATATATATATATATATATATATATATATATATATATTGAATTTTTAACGCCATATTATAAAGCAATACGAGGGCTATTGGCAACAGACGCTGTAATTTTGAACCTCGGTCAAGTGACGAGGACAGCACCTGACAGGCCCCCTCTTTCTTAACTACAGCACGAACGGGTGTGCATGTTGAAACTCCACAGTTTTAACAATCTTTGATAAAATTGTATTTTTTTAAAATTGAAAGAAAAAGCGCTGAATTCAAATGTTATACATTGTTAAACTAGCAAGATTTATATCTTATAAAAGATAATAAAACAAGAATTGCAGTTATTTTAAACAACACACAGGCCATCATCTATTATTATAAGACTAGGTGAGGCTTTGAAAACAATTCTTTGAAAATAAACTGAAGTTAAGGGGGGATTTTCTTCCCCCGGTTATTTTTTTAATAACTCAACTAAAAGCAGCGATGAATTATAAAAGCACAAGGTTGCCATCTTTTCTTAAATAAAACTTGAAAAGCATGTATTGCAATTTATTTTTATTTTTAACTTAATATGCAAAGAGGAAAAGTATCGAATTTATGAATATCTTTATCTTTAACAATGAAAAATAATTAATTTTTCGATTTCTTAAAACTAATGCATTCCCAGGAATACCGGGAATTTATGTTGTATTCCGGATTATTCCGAAAAATTCAAGGAAAGAAAAAAACGTCCGGGAAATCTGAAACCCTAGATTGGATGGTTTCAAATACGCTAGGAAGGGGAATAAAAAAAATCAATCTTTTAATTTATTAAATATTTCAGTATTTCATGTGTAAAATCACATTCTAAAAACGTTTACTAATTATTCAAAAGTTTAATTAAAATAAATAAGTTGATCTAAGTTAGAGCTTTAGATTATTTTTTATTATTATCTCGTGATTATTTCGACGAGCTCTGAATTTTGAGTAAATCAATATATTTTCCGGAATATTTGTATGGGGTTCAAAAATTTCCCAGAAGAAATTAAAATGTAATCGAAGTATAAATAGTTGAAATATTTATTATGGTTAAGTTAAAAACAATTGCAATTAATTTACAAAGCTTGTGCATTTATGAGTAATGAAAGTAAAGAAGGCCCAAATATACGTTGATGTTTGCAGATATTTCGGAATAGAGAAAGACAAAAATGAGCATACGCTCTCGGTCCTAATTCAGATATTTTTAATTGTTCTCTCACACACAGATTATGATTAAAGCAATGATTTCGGTGGGTCTAAAATTGACCGACAGTAACTTCTCTAAGGCATCCGACTATGTTGAAAACATGAATTTTGAGGAAAATATCGGATTTGGTTTATGTGAAAGTAATAGAATATTTGTGTGAAATCTCAGCTTTCTAAAACTACCTATTTTTGAAACTTCGTTAAAGAGAAATCAAATTATAAGCATGCTATTGGCAGATGATTTCACAAAATCAACCGGCAATTGAAGTCTTTAAACATTCCCTTTTTCTTGTATTTTTAAATATATAATTGCTGCTTAGATTTTCTTAAAAAAAAACTTTAAAACTTATTAAGACAATTTCTGAAAAATATGGCAACACATTTAGCAGCATAGTTACTGAAAAATCAAGTGGTGATAAAAGACTTTTTATTTACTAATTGGCTGAGCTACTTATTGTGACGTTGTGTGGTTTGACGTTTGATCTTTCCATTGAAACATTACTATTTCTCTTAAAATGTACTTTTTTCAGTATTTAAAAGCTTTTTATAGTTTTATTTTTATTTATTAGAGTTTTGGATACCCGAAAGTCGCGGTTGCAAGAGGGTTTGAGGAAAAAACAGACATAATATTAGAATCACTAATTTTATATATATTCAACTTTTAACGCTTAGAAATGCACTTTAGTAACTAAACCAATGAGCAAAAAGAATTTTTAACCCTAATTTATGTATCAGTTATGTAAGATACTAATCTGGCTTAGATCCGGCTTTCAGCCTGATAACTCGTTCAGCTGTAAAGCCATTATTCCATGGATCCTTCTTCTGTATTTATTCTTACGATGAACGATTACCAGTCACTAACACTTGGATTCTCGCTTACGATCAATTCTTAACCAACCCCTCGCCTTCTCAACGAGGAAAAAACTATACATAGCAGTTGAGTTTGCACAAAACCAAGTCATCTCTACTGAAAGTGGTTTTTAAACTAATATCACAGTTTAAAAGAGAATTTTCCCATAGGCATTAGTAGGTCCGAATAGAACCCGTTACAGATTGATATAACTAGGCAATTTGAGAAATAAGTGCCAGTGTCGGAAAATAACAGAGGACACATATGGATGACTTTTTAAGTGATAGAATTATCAGTCACCTAAAATGTGGGCATTCTCAGATGGAAGAATCTAATGAACTTGGAATTGCCCAAAGAATTATCTCAAGGCCTTGGCAACGATTCCTATGTGACGGATATGTCAGTAGACGTTACAGTACAGGGCGCCTCCAAATTGCAACGCAGATTGATGATCGGTATTTGGCAGCATCCCATCTATCTCATCAGCCTCGAGTAGAATAGTTCCAAGGCAAACCGTGAACAAACATTTGGCATATATTGGTCAACATCAGTTATACCCAAAGTGATCTATATAGACCCCCAGAAGTCTATGACGACCTGCAAGGGGTTCACGTCAGTAAAAAAAATAATTTAGGTGTCCATGAGGTGTAAATGGGGGTCTACGATAGTGGCTCTCATTAAACCAGATGTGACTTTAATTTGAAAAGAAAATGTAATCAAGAGGAAACCAGATTTTACCTTTTTAACAGATTTATTTACTAAATTTAAATAGGCTGCAGTTATATTTTATTAAAAGAAGCATATATATTTTATTAAAAAGAGAATCATCGTTTAAGTTTCTCTTGCCAGAATTAAGTTAAAGGAGTATAACATTGGACATCATGAATTTTCCAGTTTCTCATTTTGTCGCAGACAATCCGCCAGGAAGATGACGCTTTAAAATACGTTCAACATTTAAATACCCTCTATTCGGATTTTGAAATTGGGTTTGAGAATGCTTTGACCATGGTAATACTACATGAGTCAATGAATCATATGATCCCATTCAGACGAAAATAAATGTCATATTTCAGGAGGAATTGATTGGTATAGGCACTAACGAAGATCTTAAAGTAAAGTTTAGAAATGGATGTCAGCAAGTATGGCATTAAAAAAGACATACCTGTTATTTATCCTGAATTATAGAACCGAAGAGATTTAGGGTAAAATACTAGCCAAGATTGATGCTAAATGTGAAAATTTGTTTTTGGAAGGGCCAGATTCTCTCTTTCACCCCTCTCATTAAAAGCATTTTTTTTTTGTTGCTCAGCTGTTTTATGTAACTGTTATTTTATGAATTATTAAATTTTAATTTAAAATTAACATGTGTTTCTTAAATTTTAAACACTATATTTTACAAAAGTTAAAAATTTAAATCTTTTTTAAGGTAAATATTTCTATACTAGCTGTTAAATAGCTATTTAAGTTGATTAAAGTACAAAAATTTAACATTAGGTAAAAAGAAGTCTACCCAAAGGCAAAAAACATAGCAAAGGGTCTACGAGACAAAAAAAGTTTGGGAACCTCTGGTCTGTATTCTTGCAGATCTGTTAGATGTGTTTCGCTCACCTATTCACAGCAGGTATTTAATGCACCAGAAATGGAACCAATGTTTGGGCAGAAACAATGACAGACACGAGTTTACGTCAACACTATTATCGTGGCCATATTTTATTTTCAACAATAAGAATGCTAAGTAAGAAATCATTTTATTTTTTATAAAGTTTTTAATTAGTAATTTACGTTGCATTACTTGATCTAATGAAGTTTTTACTGAAACACTTATGTTGCTTATAAGAGCTAATGTTCCATATTAATGACTGTATGTCTTCATGGAATATAATGAAACTGAAGGAATATTTTTCAAAACAATTTATAATGCAGGAATAAGGAATTGAGTATTTTAAGAAGCCCTTTCAAAATACACAACTATTTTTATTGTTGCATCAATGAACTCAAAACAGCGTTTACGTATAGGTGCAGTTTTAATAGTGAAAACGAAAAAACATTTCACACGCATTATTAGGTAAATGCTAAGTTAGTGGAGCCGCATTTATTAAATCTTTTCTAAGGACATCGAAAATCACAGGGTAGCATTATCGTTATACCAGACCCACGATATATTTCCCCAAACTTTAATTCATTTGACGAATTGCTTCTTGCAAGCGATGCAAAAAAAGTTGAAAAACAGTTGGTAGAAGTTCATAATTTCATAACATCACGGCAATCAAAGAAAACACTTCAAAATTCATTTGATTTCCGAGCACCAGTCAAATACTTTTATCTTTTTCTTATAAAACAGCCAACTTTGCAGCAGTTTTTCAATACCCGTATGCCCTCAGATATTTTCTGAGATTCCTGAGAATTTTTTTCAATACTTTAAATGTCTTTGTAGCAGTCATTACTTTGCGGAAACAAAGATTTATGCATATTTTTTGCACAATTATGCTGGACATCTTGAACAATCACCTAAAATTTTTCGCCCATTAAAAGAAGAATACGTAATATATCTGATGATAAAAACAAAAATTCCAGTGTTTTACCATATGGTTATATAAATTGTAAATTATTTTTTAAAGTTTTCAGACGATATTATATATATAAAAGTATCACATATGCATTTTTGATAAAGCATTCTGGATACTTTTTGATAACAGTAATACTCAAAGATCCATAAATAACATCATCCGCAAAAAAAAAAAAGTGAATATTTTTTTTTATTTACTACATTGTCCTTCCCTTTTTTAAGTACACTAATGCTATTTTAAAGTTCATGGTTCTGTTTGTTTTCACCTAGAAGAGCATATTTGATACACAAAATCATGCCTTTTTTTTTTAAAGTTCAAGGTTATATAAATGTAAATGAATACTTAATTGTTTTTTTTTCTTGCAAGTAGTTACAAAACTAATATATAAATTTAATTGACATGCATAGAAATTGATAACCTCAAAATAATTTTAAGACTTCAAGTAATATTAGAAATACATAATTGATACTGTGTGTTTTATATGTTCTAGTATATTCTAATCACAAAAAAAGTTAGTTCATATTTTATAAATTTGCTAAGTATAGTAAGGCTATATATAATACTTTAACTGAAGACATCTCTGTACATTTATTGCTCATATATATATATATATATATATATATATATATATATATATATATATATATATATATAATATGCATTTTATTGGTGTAGATTAAGACCTATAAAATGAAATATGGTTATTTTATCTTGTTCTACAACATAGCAAACAGCCTATGGATATTTTTATCATCAGTATGTTCTTAGACTTTTTTTTAACCCTTTAATTTTTATGCACGGTTTTCAAAAAAGAAGTAATTGAGTTGGTGCTCTTAACGTCGTTTATATTTCCCATTGCAACTGGATAAATTTGAATTAATGTTAGTTGTTGGGAGATAATCAGATTATAATGTTAAGGAATGAAGTAACTCAATTATCATAGTTAATTAACTTTAAAAAAATGCTAGTCTTTCCTGGTACTAGTTTTTCGTATAACTATTTAAAAAAATTTTAAAATAAATTAATAAATTATTAATATTTGTACAAAGTGTTCTTCTTTTATGGCTTTAAATTGAAAAATTAAAGACTTCCATTGTGTTGTTTTTTATGTTTTGTTAATATAGATTAAGGAATTAAAGTCTACTATTTTAAGTTATCTCAAATACTACAACAAATTGAGATTGTTTTATGTGTATAGAAATTATTTCCCATTACAGTTTTGTTTTGAATAAAAAGTTGCATGTTTCATCTTTGAAGGAATCCAGTACGAATAGTGGTGAATGTAAAAATTTCCTCTTATCTATCATTTCACTGTTTAATTTTTCAAGTCATAAAAATGTAAGAAAATGTTTATACGGAAAATAATATATATGTATGTTTTTTTTATTTACCTTGTGGTTGAGGAATTTTCTCTATTGTAGCTAAATTATCTAAAGTGTAAAAGAAATAAGATGCAACGTAAAGATTCTGTAACAAATTCAAAAAGACAAATAATAATAATAATTAAACTATCCATAATAAAGTTCAAAAACCTGCTTTCAAAATGATAATAAAATTTTTAAGTGCCTAATAATCAATTTAAATAATCCATTTTTTAGTATATGTAAATAGACATATATAGCTTGTATAAGTGAGTTCTCTCTCTCTCTCTCTCTCTCTCTCTCTCTCTCTATATATATATATATATATATATATATATATATATATATATATATATATATATAAACTAGTATTATATATTTTAGTTTCCTATTACGTATAAAATTATATAATATATATCTAGTATTATGTAATATATATCTAGTGTTATATAATATATATCTAGTATTATGTAATATATATCTAGAGTTATATAATATATATCTAGTATTATATAATATATATCTAGCATTATATTTTAGTATAATTTCAGTATAACATTTATTCAAATTAACAGAAATATAATATTTGTAAAGTAGTTAAGTAAACTATGAAGCAATTGACAAAAATTCTTACGAGATTTTAAATTTTATAAATTTAAAATGTAAGAATATAAAAATGTGTGTTGCGTAGTAGTTAATATACAGCTTGCCAGAATCGTAACTTTAGATTTAAAGAAAATTAAATTCATTCTTATTTTTATTAGCATTTTTTTAAAGTTTCTACATGATATTTAAGCTAAAATATTGCTTAAATCTTTCAAGTATATAGTGTAATGCAGTTTAACTTTAAAATCTTAGAAAAGGGGTGCATATAAAAGAACACGAAATATATATGAGTAAGCATTTATGCATTCTTGAAGAACAAGAAAAACCTTTTTTTTAATTTCCATATTTTCATTTTATTTTAATTAGTAATTACTGTTAAATATATAAAATCATTATTCTATATCTAAATTAATTATCATACTTAAAAATAAAAACATCAAGATTAATTAGAAATTTTCTTTTTATTCCAAAGCTGTACCTATAGGACATAGAAAGAATTTATGGAACTAAAAAACCTGATAAATAATTTAACAGTTCTGGTGTGTTATTTTTTTGGACAATTCTATTTCATAAAAAAGTTTTTGGGGTAAAATTATGACCCAATAATACGAATTCAGAATTCCTACAATTATGTATACAAGCCATTTATTAAAAAAACTCAGTAATTTTTTTTTCTTTAGAACAAACAGATTGTAGAATGCATTATAAAAACGAAGCGCAGAAATTGCAACGGAGCTTTTATCAGTATTTAACGTATGTTGAAATGGTAATTGTATCATATTTACGTTTTTTGGAAGCGTCAAAAATGAAACTGTATGTTACTTTAAGACTTCTACAATTGTTTGAATCCCATTGCGATGTGGGTGCTATTGCAATAGTATTTTAAATAGATATTCTTAAATTCAGATTATTCTAATAAGTTTAACTATGTGGTTGAGGGAAACATCCAATTTATTAGACATCAAGGAAGCTTGAAAGTCACGAATCCTTCCATAACATCGATTCCGCTAGAAGAGAAATGCCGTTAAATTGTGGTATTGCGAATTGAATTTTGGAATATTCTACCTCTTGCGTCATTGTTTAAGAATCGATTAGAACAAGTAGTTTTAGATTTGTCATTGCAAATGAATTGCTAGCTTTGATTCAATATTTTTTTACTTGATCATACAATCAATAGTTCTTTGAAAAGTTTTCATCACCTTTTTAAGAAAAAAGGTTATCAGGCAAATCAAAAAAGCAACTCAAAAACGCATTTATAAAAGAAATATGCTTATTTATGTTATCTTGTATTTGTAAGGATTGTTTCTTGGTTTACCTGAAATAGTGTATCTATGCAAATATGCATAAATTTTGCTTTACGTGTGTACATTTCAACAATTGTCTAAGACAAGATTACTCTTCTTCGGTTTTTGGCTTTAAAATGAGAAATAAGTTAAAATAAAATCTTTAAAAGTATGTCTGGTTCAGTACTCTATATTCATCTTTATTTTTAAACAGACATTTATATCACAATTTGAAATATCATTAAAAATTTTCCTTGTGAATTTAGATTCAAATTTTGATTTATATATACCTTTCGAAATTACGACTCATTCAAAGTTTTAGCGTAACATTTCATAATGCATTTCTATTTGAATTATAAGAATTTTTGTAATAACCATGTGAAATTTCTTTAATAAATCCTTGGAGTAATAAACATTAAAGAGAAATATGAAATTCTTTTTTTTTGTTGTTGGTGAATATTTTTATTATCATTAACATAAAAGAATCTCATATTTTTATGCGGTACAGCAATTTTCCTATTTGTAGCGAGCGAGAAACATAATTTGTTCCTGTACCCACGAAGTAAGTCTTACTATCCACTTTATTGCATATCGACTTCAAATCTATACTAGTAAATAATCTAGTATAGGCTATAATTTTATCGTTATATTTAATATAGTTTAGTGTATTTAATTGTAATATTTTTAAATTTCTCCTAATATATTTTTCCTTCCTTTCCCTATGGCTCAGTATAGTATAAGCAAATTATGGATAATGGTTAGCTGGCCCTAAAACTTTGTTTGCACATGCAATCTTGGCTCCTAAGGCCAGGAGTTTGTTATTATACTACTGTGGCTAATATTTCCTACTATCCTGACTAGTTGTACTTAGGTTTTACAGCTATATATATATATAATATATATATATATATATATATATATATATATATATATATATATATAATATATATAATTATTATTAAAAATATTTATAAATATTTCGAAGGAAAGTTACTTGTTATGCTTAAATCAAAACTTCTATTCCCCTTATTTTAAAAGTTGCTTTATTCAAATTATTAACAGAAAATGATAAGGGTTCAAATAAAACTGTGATCAAATTCCATGTTTATTGAAATTATTAAAAGTTGCCTTTTGTCAACTTTTTTTTATAGTACTGCAACACCCATCATTTTAAGAGTGTTCACTATCTGTATAATTCTGTTGTTATTGCTAATCCCCCAGGGTTTGTTGAAGTCAGACAAGATCAAATAAATCTTTGACTCTGAAAACGTCGAGTACAAGAAGGGGTTAGAGTATATATTATTGTTTGAGAGACCAAGCAACGCATTGTTTGTTTGGGAAAAGCATGCTGATCTTGACACCTTACCCAGAAGGAAATCTTCTTGTTCTCTGAGAATGAGAGGCACTTGATGTGACCACTGGTAAGACGAGAGAGTGTTGTATGGAAGCATCTGTCACACATGAAGTCTATATTACCCACATACCAATGATGAGTAGGAGATACCCTCCATTCCAACAAAATTTTGAGATTTTTTAAAGAGAATAATTTCAGATAAGTAAGGGTGGATGCGGAGGGAATTGAGACATTACAGCCCTATTTTGCTAGCTTGTCCACCATTTCATTGCCGTTAAAATTGACACGATATGGGATTCACTGAAAATGGATATTATGGTGTAGCAATATATGTTTCTGTTTGTGTACGATGGACAGTACGGTGGTACTGTATTTTTCACCAACAATAAAACATTTGTAAAGGTGTTGAATCTCAGGTCAGACCCATCAAGTTGAGAGGATTCAAGTCAAGATGGAACAGGCAAGAAGGAACTCCTACGTAGAGAATGGTTGGGCCAACATTGGGTCACTTAGATAAGAGCTATGGCAGCCATGTATGACATTTCTGGCTCTTTTTAAGACGGTTCTATTCCCAGAAGTAATGTTAAAACTACTTGAAGATTGATAATGTGCACAGCAAGGTCATTGGTCGCTGCTTTGTCACCTAGGTAGGCCTTCCCAGTGGCATCTGTAACTGAGTTATATATTTCAATCTGATTCTGTTCTTTGTTGATGATCTTGACTATTAAAAAAGTTTTGAGTCGGAAGACCTAGAATCAGTTTTACTACACATTTTTTTCCGTCTCTCTCTTTTCAAATGAGCACAAGCTAGCTTTAACTCTGCATTAATTTTGTTTACATCAGATCCTGTGTTGTTGTTCGTACTACTAATGGTCTCTAAAAGGCGTTTCCTATCCTCTAGAATAGAAGAAAGGGTGAAAGGGTGTGAGCAAAATAAAAAGCATAATGTTTAACATTGTCTTTTGAGATCTATCCTTCTCAAGAACTGTTTTTTTTTAAGATTGTCACGCTGTGAATTAAATCATCACTCAAAAGTTCTGAGGGCAAGTAGGTGTCAACAGCTTCCCTAAATGAATCCCAATAAGCCTTTTTAAAGTTCCAAAATTTATCTTGATTTGTGACCACACGCCGGCGTTTGATAAATTCTATGAGGATGGGACAGTGATCACTTCCAATGTGATCTAGTACGAACCAAGTGCATTGATTACTAATATCTGCACTGGTATTATAAATATAAATATCCTCACAAGCGTTGTAGCTAAAGAACGAGTGGACATGGTTGCATTATTTAAGATTATAAATTCTTTATCATCCATCATGTACAGGATATACTCTCCTCTATCATTATTATGTGTAGATCCCCAGATAGTATGTTTGGCATTCAAGTTCACAAGAGTGATTATGTTTTCATTCATGAAGATAGAAAACTTAGTCTTTACATGACTTTCGTTTGGAGGAGAATATATGTAGCGGTTTTCCTCTCCAGAATGTATTGATTCTTTGAATTTCAAGATACGAAGTTTAATCTAGTGAAAAATCAATACTCTTATATTTTACATTCCTAATGAAAAATATCAGGTCTCATGCTCCTCAGGTGGATCTTTTCGCCCTAAGGATGTTATAACCTCTTATTTTAAGAGCTGTAGTTTTCTTTAATATTATCTCATGTATAGCAATTACTTGAACTTTGCTCAAATCTGCTTTTCCTAAGAGTTGGTCGAGTTCAGTTCTGGTAGCCAAAGTGGATAAATCATTATTATTACAATGTAGAATTTTCAAAACTTGAGGGGATAAACGAGGCCCTCTTTCTAAACCTCGAGCGCAACCATGATTTGTCAGCGTGACGGACGATGCAGCATCTATGTTGAGAGCCAAAGAGTTCATATGACGGAGGAAATGGGCAACTTCTGTTGATACAACGATCGAAACTACAAATAGAAGAAGTCTCTCTTGACTCCAATGCCTAATGATTTTAAATGGACATAATGGCCCTGCCAGGAGCGAACTCTCAGCGTACTTCGGCCATTCCACCCAGGTACACCAGCCCGCCACGATAAAGCAATCAACAGGTCATGGGAGGGTGTATGCTTCTTTTACCTTTAATGTTCAAATCATTTCTCTTCCAATTAGAGATCATTACAAATTTGTGAGTTTCAGTTTCTTTCTACTTTATATAAAATATCACCAAGTGATTCGATATGTCAGTATCGTAACACTACTTATTTGTGTATGACAAGCCTTAACCCTTAACTTCGCACTGTTGCATTTCTGCAACATATGATTTATTTTAATTTAGCACACTCACTATTTTTTAATTACCTACAAATCACTTATCTGAGAAAAAAAATATTACTGCAACGAAATATATGCTAATTTTGTCACTAAATGAAAGTACATTTTTTCCAGAAATCAGAACAATTATAAAAATCTCTGATGCTTCAAGAACTATGTTTTTGCTATAAAAAGAATCCATTATATTTTATGCTTCCTCATGTTTATTGACGAAATAAATTACCAGATAAGAAATTTATATATATATATATATATATATAAACATTTATGATGAATACTAAAATCCTCATATAAGAAAAAGTTTTGTAATTTACAGCACTACTGCGCAATGTTTCACTTCTGCAACAAAAAAAAAAATGACTTAAATTCAATTTAAAACTGCTTAATGTTTTTCATATTTTTCCCTTTTATTATTACTTGAGAACTAGCTGATATAATTTTTTCATAGAAATTTTAAAAAATTGCGATGTTATAATGGTTAAGATTTATGAAAATTTGTCATTAGTAGTAGTATTGCAGTTTGGCAAGTATTTTTGTCTGTACTTTTTTTTGTAAAACGTGTCAGTATAAGTAAATGGATTTGGTTTAATTCTGGTACTTAAGGGGGGAAAAAACCCTAGAATATAAGAAAATGTATGAGTATATCTAGGCGTAAGACAACAGATTAAGATCATTTACTAATAAGTTAACTCCGAAAAAAAGATTTTTAAATGGAATTTTCAATTACATCAAATTCAAAAAAACAATTAGTTATTTTTAACAATTATTAAATTTTAATTATTTAGGAAGAATATCTTATACGGTACAAATATAATTTTTGTCTTTACCATATTATAAAATTATTTTAATAACAACCAGATATTTTAACACGGTTGTTTTAAAACCTGCAGAAGATTTAATAATTTTATACAGTTAAAAAAAACTGTTTTTTTATGCCACAATAAACTTAAAACTTTTGGAATTTAAATTATTATTCTTAGTTAAAACTGCACATATTTCGATCACAATTTAATTAGTGAATAAAATATATTTCCTCACACCACACTCAGTAAAATCTATTTTCTGAAGCCAGTTTTATAAATACACTTTCAATGTCTGGGCAGAATCATTGCGTGACACAAAATCGGAATTAATTTGTCGAAGCAATTTCTCTTTCAAGTGACTTTAAACTCAGGTCACGTAAATTTATTTTAGAGGATGGAACGAAACTTGTACAAGTTTAAATTACTCTCCCACTCACACTGGGGTAGAGGAGTGCCAATTCTTGCATTTGGAATGAAATTCTTCGTTGCAGTTTTATTTTTTAAATATTCAAAAGTGCATGGGAAGGAGAAAGAAGGATATTAAGAAATTTGAAGACATCTGGATCTGAAAAAATATTGGTTCTGTATTAAATTTAGTGAATTATATTTCAGGGAAGTTACCGAAAATTTATTATTTTTCTGCTAAATATCTAATTTTTATTTTTTTTTAATTCTTAAATACGAAATGTTTCGTTCATTTACGATAAATTGGACTTTTGTTTTGTTATTTAATGCAAAATATCAATTTTCTTCGTTGTATGTTTAAAACCTTGAGAGAAAACATTTTTGTAAAGATAGCCAGCACACATCAAAACTCTTTTTAAGAGGTATCAGAGGTGTTAACTTCTTCTAGAGGGCTGAAAATATAAACAATGTTTAAGGTATCCGCCTACGTTCGGAACCGTGATTTTAGAAAAGCGCATAGATGGATAATTTTCATGATATTTACTGTAGCTTAGATTAGAATACATGTATAAAATTGTTTTAAGGACATTTTGACCAAAAAAAAATTTATTTAAATACACTATTTTGGCAAATAATTAACTTAGAATAATCTTTTTATTCAAAATGTTCTCCTTTTGTGAAAAATGCTTCTATTATTTTAATGTTTTGCCCGTATATAGCTCAGACCTCTTTACAGAAGCTCAACTAAATTTTTTGAAAAATTTACATTATTTACAGAGTTACCACCAATTGAAATAATTATCGGTGTTTTTTTCTTAAAATTGTTCCCCTCTGTTGTCGTAAAATATGGATCAACCCACTTCTAAGTTATACATTTCAAAAATTCTAGTTTTCTAAAACACTTTTTAAACTGTTTTAAAATAATTCATGTGATTATTTAAATCGAGATATTTTTCTTTAGTGATATACACTCATTTCAGGTATAACTTCATGAAATAAATAGTAAGATAAAATGAAATATATAAAAAATATTGTGTATCATATTATTTTTTCAAGGCACTTTATTTTATATTTTAAAATTTTTTTTTACTTATATTTTTTGTAAAATGCTACATGTGTAACGATTTCAGATCTATTATGATTCAAGCGTATGGTGTATGGAAACATACAGCCACAGTCTTCTAAATAGTATTATTTCAGCAGTATTATTAGGGCTGTTATTTTGTTGATATACAATGATTAAATTCTACATGCATCTCTGAAATATTTTTTCAGATAACGTTTCCACATATTTATGAGTAAACTGAATGTTTAATAAAATTCTATTTCAGTACTCAGAAAACTAGAACCTGCTTTCAGGTTGGTGAATTTTACAGGAGAGAGAAATAGCTAATGTTTTAATTCCTTTAACATGGGAATCTGAAGCAATGCAGGGATATTGGTGACTGATTTCGTACTTTTAAGCTATGGTTAGGAGATGAAGATGACGCTTGAGTTAGAACTCTACTCTTTGAGACTCCACATTACGCAAACGTGAGGATTCAGAGCGTTAAGCACATTTATAATGTATCAACCCAACTACATGAACGGGCCTTTAAAGGCCCAATTCTTGAAGTAAGCAATGTCAGCCACATCGAAATTAAAATATAAATAGTCTTTAAATTTCTATAACATTTTCCACATCTTCCCATTTTGTATATATTTTTCGTTTTAATTATAACGTGCAATAAAAGCCAAATAATTTTATTATTTTACACTGTCTCATACTCTTGTATGGGTAGTAAACAGAAATAAAAAATAAATAACAGGATAGATATTAAATATTGCTATTCTTGAATTTATGAAACTTAATAGGGATTCAGCCATTCAAGAGATCAAAGGGTACTATAGGAATAAATGAGGAAATTCATTAATTCAGCGTTTCTCAAACTGTAGGGCGTGCCCCCTAGGGGGGCGTGATGACTCTGCGAGGAGGCGCTAGCATATTGAAAAGCCGAAAACAAAACATTATTTAAGAAAATTATTAATGTAGGGAAAGTAAACAAACAAAATACATTCTGACATAATAAAAAATAAAATACACATTTACAATTATATAATACACTTATAAATGTATCAGTTCTGCACCATACAATTTATAATTAATTTAACAATATTAAGTTAAGAACAAGTTTAAGAATTACCAGTGACCCCAAGGGCTTGTCATACAAAAAATGAAATACAAAAATTAATACTTATCTTGATAATTTGTACAGTTTAAAATTAATCCCTTAACTGCTGATTAAAAGTTACTCAAATCCTTCCGCAATGCCACCGTTTTCCACGTAGATGCGCGTATAAGATATTTTTTGGAGGGGAAGGGGAGGGGAGAAAAGGATTAAATAATCAAATCCTATGAAATAAGTAAATCCTTCGCAAACACCGTCAATGTCCTTTTATTTGCATTCCAAGGCCTTCAGAATAATTTTATAGATAGCAGTGCATAGAAAAGATCGTACTATGGAAAGACGAATATATACGTCCGGGACAATTATCGTTTTGGTTGAGTGAGACGTTTATATATGTCGATGGCACTTGTGGTTGAAGTCGTGTTGTAGCTTTAGAGTCTAAGTATATTGTTATTGAATTCATTGCTTTATTATGGTATGAAAGGGGAGGCGATGAAAATTATGATTGAATATTGGGTCACAAATAGTGAAATTTTGAGAAGCACTGAATTAATGATATGTTAGTAAATATTCATTTATCTTGAAAAATATTTTCTGAAAAAAAACTGAGATCAAGATTAAAAGATTAAAATCACTTGTGCTTAGCTAAAGAAACTTTATTTTGAGCCACGTTTCTTCAACTGGATGTAGATAAACCACAGAAAATATCTGTTTAGATCAGTGTATCAATATCTTAATATCCAAATAAGCATTAAATTATTCAATACTGTAATACATATTGAATCTAGATTAACTAAAATATTTTGATAATCCTGAGTCTATTTCCTGAAAGACACAGATAATTTTAATTTCATTTTAGAAGTAACATTAATTTCTTTTTGAACAACCTTCTCATTGTTTGCTAGATCTTTGCATTTTGTTTAAGTTATTTCAAACTAAACAAACTGCACTTGCATAGAATATTTTCAATGTACAACCTAAAATATTTTTTAAATTTTCTATTTTCGTAGTTTTTATTATTAAAGAATTTTTAAGTTTTTCTACATTAAAATACAGAATCAAAATATTTCAGAAAATAAATCCTATTTCACCTAATTGCGTACAAAATACAAGCATTTAACATTAGATATGCCTGCAAGAATACCAAAACACATTTGAGAAGATCCACAGACATCAAAAAATTTGTGATCACAATCCATTTTACTATATAAAGGCAGTCTTGCGAAACATTTACGAACAAACTTTATTTAAATAAAACTCCTTTCAAAGGAAAGTGTGTTTCTCATAGGTTCTTATGTATTTTGAAATCAAACGAACACACACAGGTTGTATGTCATCTCACGATATAAATAAAATATATAAAATTGTCATCCTTCTTTACCAAAAGAATATACTCAGTATCAGCATATATTTGCAGTTGAGATTTCATTCGAATATCATTTCACAAGAGTCAGAAACACCTCTTAAAAACCTTTTAAGGATGTTTTCGTTCATGCGCAAGGGCGTGAACTTAACGCGGAGGACATTTTCAGACAGAAAACATGCCTCAATTTTAATAAAAATTGGTGACGTTGTAACTCATGCATTTGTTTATAATATAGTGTTTTTAAAATCTCAAAATATTCCATAAATAATTAGTTTTTCCTTTTAACATGTAAAGGGATAGCTCATTTAACATTATGGTATAGAAGAAAAATGCGAAACACACTTTATAAAAGAAAAAAATGTGTCAACTCGGATAACAATTAGGAGTATGATAAAGTAAGTGATTCTCTACAGGATAGTGAAGCTAGAATATAATATTAATATTTGAGTAATTTTATATTAGTCAAAATATTCCGAATTTGGGGCCTATTCTTTAACATTAGCCGAAAACAGCCTTAATAGTAAATCAAACAAAAATGTGTGTGAATTTTGATCTGTTTAGCAATTTTCTTTTAAGAAAGAGTGATGATTATATGTAATATTGTTATTCACTGATTAAACTTTTTTAAAGTAATGTTTGAATTCGGAAGTTATACCTGGGAAAGAGTTTGCAGTTTTGAGCTTTTGTAGTTTTTTTTTTTAAGACAGTGTTTTTTTAACAAAATGATTAATGCCCTGAACCCAGCATCATGTAGTTCATAAGAGATTAATTATATTAGAGATACTTAGAAACCCGTCAGAAAAGAAATTAAAAAAAATTACTTATGTAATTTAATGAAATATTTCGTGCATCTTTTTCACATATTACATTATGTATGTTATTTATTAGTAATAATAAGGCAATTGCACATTTTTAACCCCTTAAGTGCCTCCAGCGTATATATCCGCCTCTCTGAACCGGTGCGTTATGTACCCTTGACATGTATATCCGTCTTGCCAAAGTACGTTTCTTTTCTCTTCACAGAAATACGTAAAACTATTCCGAAGACTTTTAAATGTAATTATTGACTTTGACAGTGTTTGCGAAGACTTTACTTACTTCAGAGAAAAATTTGCTTATTTGCGCCTTTTTTTTTACCCAATATACCACATACGCGCACCTACGTAAAAAATGGTGGCACTGAGGAATAATTAGCGTAACTTTTAATCGGCAGTTGAGAGCCACAATACTAAATCCATATAACTTTTTGACATCATTTAGCGTTAATAAATGTGTATAAAAAACCCTTAATGATTCGAATTCTTTATAAAGATATTTCTTTTATTTCTTATTTTCCTACTGTTTAAAATATTAGGTTGGGGAAAAAGAAATCCATTATTTTTGCTTGAAATTCAAATTTTTAATTAACATGTATAGGATTGTCCGATTTGGGTCAAATATGCCATGTTTTGTTGTATAGTTTGTTGCCATTTCAAAGATAGCTTCATATTGCTTTTCTCATAGAAGCCTTGGCCTTTATTGGCGAAAAACTCTGACAATCGAATTTCACAATCTTCTCTCGATCCTAACTCCTTATTTTCCGGAAGTTTTCCCGAAAAGGAAAAGGTGGAAAATCGTTTGGTGCCAGGCCCAGCCCCAAGCAGGGGGCCCCCATTAAAATTTTCGGAAAGTTTCCCGGGGTTTTCCCTGAGGGAGTCGCAACAGATGTGCGTGGGGGGGACGTTGTCCTGATGGAACACAACACCTCTTCTTTTGGGCCCAAATTTTCCCCTTTTTCTTTTCGGTACAAATTTAAAGGCCCAGTTTTGACAGTAAAATATCTGAATTTAGTGTTTGGCCTTATGGGAAATCATAATTAATGATTCATTTCCTCCCCCCAAAATAAAAGTAGAACCTTCCGGGTTTTTGGCCACCTTTTGACTGCTTTACCCCCTTTTAAACAATTTTTTTCGAAATATTGTCGTATTTGACCTTTTTCTCATCTCTAGTCCCCCACCCACTTAAGAAAGGGGTTGATTTCTTTTAAATTTAAGGGGGTTTCCCGGATGGCAATTCTCCCCATATGTTTTTTGGGTTTTAATTGGTTGTAGCCCCAAACATCAAGCATCTTTTGAACCCAATTTTTGCAAAAGGTTTAAAACTGTTTTATGGGTCGATCTTTGGCTCCTGGGAAATTTTCGTCTACTAATATGCCAGTAAACTTCGAAAATTTTCCCGGGGGCTTTATCGACTTTTTTTCAATGACGGGCGTGGGGCAATCGTACAGGCAAAAACCTGAACGGGAATGGGCCCCGAAAAAAATTTAAGAAATTTAAAAACTTTACACTACCCAGCACCATAAACCCATTTAAAATTTTTAGCCCCTTTGAAAATTTTCGCCTTTATCAAGAAAAACTTAAAATGTAGGGGTTTTCTCTTTGTTGATTTCCATTTTATCACCCTTAAAACCCCAAGTGAATCGACCAAACAAAAAAAAACAAAATTTTTTTTTGGTGTGAAATGTCACCTTGACAACGAGCATAAATTTGAAATTTTTTGATTGATACTTCAGAATATCAAACTTTTACAGCCATCTACCGAAAAGTAAGGGGTTTTTTTTTCCCCCACAACCTAATATATTAAATTATTTCTCTTTAAAGATTAACTTTGTACTGTGTTTATTCCTGCCTGATGCATGATTAAGAAAAATTGAATCTCAAATTACATTTCCCATAAATTTATTGGCGTTTAATATTTTTTGTATTATTTAATATGCTACACGAGAAAAGATACCACCAATAAGTTGAATCGATTTGAAATGATTTATCTACAGTGTCAAAAAAATTAAGTATTACTTAAATAGAATGACGTTAATTTTTTTTTTATCTCTTTCGGAAATAATTGTAATTATATGTATATATTCCAGCCACTTTCATGTGACATTCTGAATTTCCTTATGTATTAAGAATTGGAATGGATCTTGAAGTAATTCTTTATAAATAGAATAACTTTAGTATCATTTAAAAAGGTAGTGTAAAATAATACAATGTTTTAAAATGAAATTTCGAATAAATAAACTGGAAGATTAGTTATTCAGCTTTTACAAGACATTTTTAAAATTAAGGCATCCAACTATTCTAAAATTGTGAATTTTGCCAAAAACTGAGTAATTTGTTTTTATTATTTTAAATTGCAAGCCATCTTATTGGCTATATAAAAATACCAAGTTTATTATTTCCACTATTTAAGCAAACCACTATATGGGAAGATGTCCTTTTAAAATCGTTTTTTCTCGAAGTGTATTCTTTTTTTTTTAGAAAAACCAAACAAAACAGCTATTGATCAAAAAGTTTTAAAAATACTTAATTGAAATAAGATTTTTTGTGTATGTTCTGTGTAATATAGTAAAAGTGTTTTAACCTTTATATTTATTTGGATTTTTTTTTTATAAAATTTTTCAATAACTTAGCCCAACACCAGTTTATTCAAAATAGTCTTTAAATTTCCCGAAAGGGTTATAAATTTTTATTAAATAAGGTTAATTTTTTTTTGGAATTTTTTAATGTGGGTGTACAATTTCGCTTTTTGGGGGTTTTGACTAAAAAGAAAAGGGAAATTTTTTTTGAAAAATTGTTTTGTATTTTTCTAATTCCCTCTTAAAATTCTTTTGAAACCTTTTTTTAAAAGCCTTCTTTCGTCATTTTAAATTTTTTTTTAAGTATCCCATAAAAAAAATTTAAACACAGAGAACACGAAGGTATAGTGATAGTCATTTTTTTGGGGGGAAAAAAATTTTTTTTTATATTTCAAACCATTTTATAGTTTTATTTTACGGTATGACTTTAGTGCAGGGGAAACTTGATGAAAAACAAAGGGTTTTCCTTTAGGGGTAAAGACTTTTTCTTTTTTACGGTAAAGTGTTTTTAAAACCTTTTTTCGGTTTTTTTATCGTTTTGGGGGTTTGGGGTTTTCAAAAATGGTTTTGTTAAAGGGGCCCTTTAGGAAAGGCATTTTCCAAACCCCTTTCCGCCGCCAAAATTTCACAAAAAAGGGGCCCTTTTTTTGCGGCGTTTTTTCTGTAAAAAATATTAAATCTTCATTTTTGTCATTTTGAAAAATAGACGAAACAATTGCTTAAAAAAAGGGGTTTTTCCATGCTTATATCTACCTTTTTCGTAACTTTTAAAACGAGGCCAAAAAGCGTTTTAAAACGTTTTCCCACGGTCTTAATAGAAATTTACACCCGACTGGAAAATTTTTCTTTTTTACCAATTTTCTTTTTTCTGACGATAAATTTGGATTTGCTTTTTATCCCATAGTTTCTTTTTCCAAAAATTTTTTAGGCAATAACTTTTCTACAGCGATAATTCTTTTTTTAACTTCTTTTTCTATTTTTTTAAAGGGGTTACTTTTGTTCACATTTTCCCTTTGGGTTTTTTTTATTCTAGCTAAATTTTATTTCTTTTTTGGGGAATTAAGGAAAAGTAATACAATAGAAAATTCTTTTTTATTTTTAAAAACCTTTGTTTAAAAATTTGAACATCCCTCCTTCAAAAGCTGAGAAATTTCATTCCGGGTTTGATGATCTAATTTTAGTGATCTAATTTACTCTCATTACTAAAAATGGTTAAATTGGTAATTTAAATGTTTCATTTTTCAAATAAAATCAGTAGTCATTATAAATAATTATATGCTTTTCAAAATGGTCACACTTATTTTGAATCAACCGAATTTCATTTAGTAAATAAGTTAAAGTGCTGTACTTTTTTGTAAAAATTAAAAAAAAGAAATATATCTTATCCTGAAGAACTTATTATTCAAAAATTCCTCTATTATTTCAAAAAAAAGATATTAAAAACAATACTTTAAAAATTTAAAAAAAGAAAATTTCCCCATAAAAAATTAATTTCAAAAATGGGTTACAAATTACTTTTTATATTATTTTTTTGGGACAAACATTTTTTTTTCATTTTAGTAATAATAATTTATTTTTCTCTTCTTAATTTCAGCGTATTTTTCTTAAAATGCACTAAATAAATCTAAAAACCACAAACAAATCCCCATATCTCCATTTTTTTTTAAAAAAAAGTTGTCTGAAGTAGACGGATATCTTAAATATATGTTCAATTAAATACATTTTGCTGTATAACCCTTTCCTTATTGTTATTAGATATCGAAATAAATTTGTTGTGTGTGTGTATTTGACTTCACAAATATCGATATTTCACAAAAGTACTTTTGAAATAACATTAAATGAAATACCTTATAACTGTGTTATTTTTGTACATAGGATACTAAGAAGCTTACTTATTAAAAGAAATTAATAATATACTATTGGTAATAAACATTTAAAAAAAGAATAGAATTCGTACATTCTTGAACTTCCATAACATTTGGGAAAAACTTATATGCTACAAACATATGAAATAAAGACTGAACTAATGTGTGCTAATAAATAAATACATTGTATTAATTAACAAAATTATCTAATTTTAAAAATAATTTTCTCATTACGAACATGATATCTTTATATAACTTATTCTCATCTGTAATGTTTCAAAAAAGGGTTATAAAAGTGTTTATATGAATATTACATATACTTGATGAAATGAAACTTTCTTTTTCAACAGTTTAAAAATTAGTAGTCTTACGTTTTACCGGCGTAGGCGATAAATTGTCAAAAATGGTACAACCGACGACAAATAGAGTATTCCAGCTAGTAACCTTTTACCAACTACATTTCACAAGTCGCAGTCCTTTCATATCAGTAACGTCTCTTTCATAAAACATGAAAAACTGGCAAAAAGCTAATGATAACTAGCATTTATCAACATTTTTTTATGTGTATAATGTGTGTTGTCGCCAATAAAGCCTGCTTGGCGTGATTTGCTTCGACGAAACCGCAAAAATATTTAAAGATCTTTTACGCCAAGCGATTATATTAATCTGTAGTTCTACTTAACAGAAAGAATAAAAAAAAAGGTAAGAATAAAATGGAAAAAAAAATCACTTGCAAATTTATTCTAGATATTTGAATAACATCTTTATATTTATCTATAAATCCTGAACTTCAGACGATTTTTTCTTCACATGTTCCACTAATATATTAAAAATGAATCAAGAAGATGGCACATTTTTTGGAAATACCCTGTAATATTCAATTTACATTGTTCGAAATGTTTTTCAAAACGGATAAAATCGCTTTTTAATTATAAAATGGAGATTTTACTATCAAAAATAACTGCGATTTCAATAAAATTCAAAAAGTAAATAATTAAAGGATTTAAATTAACTCTAAAAAGATCAGTATTAAAAGAGTATAACTAAAAAATTATATATTAAGAGATTAAAATATTACAGATGTAACAGAAATTGAAAAATTGAAGTATTTATACATAAACAAGTTAAATTAACTTTGAATTTTAATCCAGCTTGATCAAATTATGCTCATTCTCATTAAAATAAATAGAAAATAGAAAATATCTGAAAGCAACAAATTGTGATATGCGCGACTTTTTTCATTTAAAATTAAAACAGATATTTGCTTTACCTCCGGAATTATTTTACGTGACCATTTTTAAAATACACATGAACAAAGGATTTATTTATTTATTTTAATTCTTAAATCATTTGTTTTCTCTTCACATTTTAAATATTCAATCCCTTGACATTTTTGTATTATTTTTCTGTTCGAATCTACTTTTTTTTTTTATTGTTATTAGCATTTCAGTTCTACATTTATTTTTTTGTAATAACTTACCTTCAAACGAAATAAAAAGGAAAGGTTTAGAAATTGAGGACAATTTCTGAGAAATAAATTCTACTTAAGAAAATTGATTTAGAATGAACTGTTTTAAATTAAAAAAATAAAAAGGATAAAGATGCAAAAAAAAAAAAAAATTCAAATACTGTATTAATAACAAATGGAAAAAAGAATATATAACATTTTTTTTTAATTAAACATTATGAAAATCTCAGAGGAAGAGTTTTTACAAGAAAGAAGAAAAACGTTTCTTTTGAATCTGTCTTGGTGATAATTCCTTAAGAGCATTTAAAAGTTCTCATTTGGAAATCAAAACACGTATTAGATGTAAATCACAATAAGTTATTACTATTTTTATATTAACACATTGAACTTACACTTATTTTTGCAGAATTAACCTTCGCACGTGGTTAGTTTTAATTAAAACAACTGTTCAACAAAAAAATTCAAAAAAAAAATTTAAAAAAAACAGACTAGGGGGAGGTAGGGTATACCCCCTATCAAACCCTCATTGTGCAAATTAAACAATTATATCAGTGTTTCTTAAACTTTCTATAATTGCGACCCAATTTTCAATTGCACAATTCATCTCGGCCCCCTTAATACGACAATAATGTATTGAATTCAATAATACTTTACTTTGAAGTAAAGCTACATTATGACTTTAGTTATAAACCATACAAATTATCAAGATAAAATTGTGTATATAATTTTATAACATGCTCATAGGCTTACTGGTAATTTTTAAACTTGTTCTTAACTTAGTACTGTTATTATAAAACAAATTATGTAGTACTGATACATTTATAAGTATATTATATCAGCTTAAATGCGTATTTTATTTTATTATGACAAAATATATTTTGTTCTGCTTCCTTTCAGTAAATTAATATATATATATATATATGTAGGAATGGATGTGCACGTTATCATATCCTTCCTATATTCCCTAATGACGTAAGGGCCCAAAAAGCGCCACCTGCGGGCAAGGCGGTTCGAGGATAAAGACGACAGACGAATAGGACGATTGCGCGGGAAGACTGGGAGAGAGACGACGCAGAGAGGACGAAGGGGCGACGAGACGCCTTTGGGGGAATCCAACCACCCCATAACTTTTTACTAAATTTAGCCCTCCCTTGTAGATAATTCCCTAAATAAATGCATACTTTAAATTTAATCTGGTTATTGTCACTCTCTCTCTCTCTCTCTCTATATATATATATATATATATTTATATAATCTTTTATTTTCGACTTTTTGATATACTCGCGTCCCCCTTGTAGGGTTTCACTTCCCCCTAGGGGGTGCATCCCCATACAGTTTGAGAAGCACTGTATTAGAGATATAATTTTTGAAAACTCTTAGTAAAATTTGCAAAATATAGTAAAAGAAATTATCGATCATCCCGAAAGGAATATTTTTTTCAAAATGGCATACATGAAAAATAAATGTGTAAATCAAAAGTAAAAGTAGGTTTGAAGTTGAGAATCTATATTTTGCGCATTAAAAAACTTAATTGCAGTAAGTTTTAAAACGTATAAATTAATTTTTTACCACTTAAGATTATGTAAAGTGTATTGTAATCTTTTTTTTTTGTGTTAAGTTTCCTTTTGAACAAAGCGTTTCTATAGAACGCTGGATATATAAATATAGGTTAAGAAGCTTTCATTTTCTCGTGAGAACTGCATTTTGTTTTGTTTTTTTTTTTTTAATCCTGCGTTTCATTTCTCTATTATTGTGTTGGTTGCTTGTAACTTTATTTTATGAAGAATATTACGGAAATTTATACGCATTCCAAATACCGCTTTTCCATGCCCTGTTGTAAGGGCGGCGATAGCCTAGTTGTCAAATTAACGGAATTGTTCCTGATATGTCATGAGTTTGACCCATGTACCGCTGAAGAACCACCGTGCGGAGGGAGCTGATGCATGTTAAATAGGTCGAGCCCCATTGGTATGGTGCGGCAGTTAGGAGAAGTGGTGGAAATTCAGGCCACATCCTCGTTACTTGACCTTGATTCAAAATTATGAGGTTCATTACCCCAATCCCTCGAGTAGTTGAATAGTGCAATGTTGATATTCACTCACCCGTGGCTTATTTCATTTCAGGATTATGTGATCAATAATTGAAACCGCTTTTGTGTTGATATTGTTTAACAAGCAAAATGGTTGCGATAAGCACTTCTTTCATAGACTTATTACGAAAACACTGGGGTATTTCAGTGAGTTCAGAATCAACATAAATTTCAAACTCCAGAGAAAAGCCTCATTACCCTAGTGTCAAAGGTCTCATACTTGTGTCCATCGTATAAGGCAGGGGTGGCGAACCTTTATGGATCAACGTGCCATTTTTTTCTAAAGAAATTCTAAATGATGCATACACTTGCCATCAAATAATTTTGACTTGTGATTATTGGAAAAATAATAAAACTAAATACTAACAACACAAAACTCTTCATTTACTACAGAACAATATATTTCGTATTTTATAGTACTAAATGTTTTAGTTAATGTAATTCAAATTATATAAAGTAACATTATTGTGATTTTTGCTGTTGCACAGATCAGAGATAACAAATAAATTATATTAGGATTGGGTAAGATGTTACTTTTAGTATAATGCATGCTGAATTGGAGTCATTTTCCAAATGGTTTCTAAGCGAGTCATCTCTGAAAATAATGACTCGTAGCAGTGGCGCACACAAGGGGGGGGGTCCAGATCCCTAGGGGTCCAGACCCCTCCCAAAGCCCTTGATTATTTTTCCGATTGATTATAATTCTAAGTATATAGTACGTAAAATTTAATTAAGTGTTTGTTTTTAATGATTAATTTTATATAAATTAATGCTAATTAATTATTTAATAATTAGTTTTCTACTGTTTTTGTTTCCGAAAATCAACAACATCAAAATTAGCATGATACAAGAATGGTGGGCTTGCGACCCTGGACACCCCTCTTGGAAAATTTCTGTGTATCCTACAAGTCTCGTAGGATAGGTTAATGAATATATATATATATATATATGATTAAAATAGCATTAAAGTCTGCTTCTTCAAACAGTTAAACATGTCTGGAATTGAATTTAATGTTTCCAAAATTTCGTTACTGGCATTTTTACTTACATTGTTTGTTAATCTTTCGGTTTCAATCAATTCTAACTTTTCTTTTTGTTTCAATAAACTTTTGAATCCATATTGAACTAGACTATAGAAAACAAGAAGTCTCATTTCAAATTTTTCTATTTTTAACATCGAATTGGGGCAATATCAGTTTATCAAATGATGTCACATCAAGGTATATAATAGACTTGTGCGTTTCTGATCATTCTTTAAACTGAGAAAATCTCACTGAAAATTCATTGATTGAAGAATCAATCGCAATTGATCACTTTGATTGGTGGCGTGTCCAAAATATTGTGTCACTTGCCATGAATGGCACACATGACAATGGTTCGCCATCCCTGGTATAAGGTGTTCGAGCCCTAGTGCCACTGAAGATCCGCCGTGTAGAAGGGAGGATGCACGTTAAATTTGTCCAAGCTGTCGAGGTCCTCCCATGGACGTGGTAGGTATGGATTACAATATCGGACCAAAAGTTCAATACCGGTATTCGGTATTTTTTAGATCTTAATACCTTGATACCGGTTTTAATACCGGTATTAGAAATTTTACAAAAGCACTAAAACGCAGGTGTTTCTTTGTTTTATAGCCAGTTTTATGAGTGTAAATATCACAGAAAATAATTTGTAACATATAAATTATATAACACAGTATATGAAGAACACACACACAAAAAAAGTAAAAAGGAACTTATTTATTCAAATCACAAAAAAGTGTAAATATCGCTGTTCAGTTTGTGATACAAGTACAAATTTTTGAAATGTGATCTTAAAAAAAACAATGCATCAATTGCACTGTCATTAAGCCTGGAACGTAATTTTGTACAATAATTTCAAATCCGAATTATCTTTTTTTTTCAAAATAATCTAAAATCCCTGATGGTTTGGGGTTAGAAAGTGTGCTAAAATTCGTATCTTCATTGCAATTAGATTCTTTTTCCCCTTTAACAATTTTTTTATCATGTTTCGTTTTAAATTTTATGGGGTCCGTTTAAATTTCCCTCAATTCATTTTAATAACACTAGAGCATTTTTTACATTGTGCCACTATATTCTTTTCATCATATAAATAATGAAACCAAACCGAAGTATTATCAACCGATTATTTATGTTCTGTAAAGTTATTCTCTCATTCATCATTATTGGTTATTATATATGAGTATATATATATATAATTAATATAAAAATATTTTGAACCCTAAAGTATGATATGCAAATACAGTGTGAATTACAAACTCACCAATTTAAAAAATATCACAATATTACGCACTTTCTTCACAATTACGACCTTGTTTTCACAGATATGAATATCAGTCTACGAACCTTGAGCGTGCGCAGTATTGCTCTGAGCTGTAACTGGATATTTTTGGCTCACCTCTTAAAATGATTCACATATTTTATCATATCTCTTGACCGTACGATACAACTTTGTATTCACAGTTTAATTATTTTGCCCGTTAGGGAGACACAAAAATAAAAACCTATATTATTTTGCAATGTTGGTGATCACTGAACAAAGAGTGGATACAATTTTCCGAAATTACTAGTTCACTGCTGTGTGGCTACCGTAAATGCAACACCCAGAAAGAAAAGAGATAGCACAACAAAATTATTTTGTAGATAACATGTTGACCAAGTATCAAATCATTACATTTATAGACTTCTGTGAAGTGTGGTTCCTGCCAAAACAGTAGCCCTAGAGTAGCCGCCATTGGGGAAATTTTAAAAAAGATTTTGGGATGTGTTTTGCGGTACAAAAGCCCAAAATTCCACACGTTGCCAAAGTTGTTAAGTGTGGCAGCTGGGGGTTTTCTTAATCGTTGAGCCCAGGGGCCCACATGTTTCTATCGGCGAAAGATCGGGAGAGCGAGCCGGAAAGGGCAATTCAATCGTATTTGAGAAGAACCTTTGAACAAGGTCCCCGGTGGTCAGCTTACCTGTTGAAATATGACTGTGCCAATGATTGATTGATTGAATTTTAACGTCGCACTGTTCATACAGAGGGCTTTTGGCGAGGACCACGTAATTTTCAGCCATGGCCCGGACATGGACGACACCTGATCTGGCCCCCCCTCCCCCAACTACCACACCACACCAACGGGGGGATTTTTCAGCCTCGACAGATTTAACGTGCATCGCTGCCTTCGGGGGTCTTTGTGGTTTTTTGGGGAACTCGTGAAAACTGCCACGATCCGATACCAACCACTCGGAAACCCCGCCCTTTGGCTGGGCAAGCCCTGAAGGTGGAAGGAAAATTCTTAACACCTCGGAGATTGCGCTGGCTGTTTAAAGTACCGGAAAAAGGGTACTAAAAAGTGCGAGAGTGATACCCCAATACCGCCCCCCCATAACCCCCGGCGGGATAGTGTGGTGGAGCTAACGCAGCTGTTCAGCATCCTTCCAATGGCCCAGACTCGAATAAGCCATCGGGTGTTACAGACAGATGCGTACTGTCGTAAAGACAACTTCATTCCATTAGCCGCCCACATCCTTTTTATGCACCATTGGCGGGGGAGACGTTTTGGTTCGCGTCAGGGTTGACCGCAATGGACGTCTTGCGGAAGCCATCTGCGTCAAGGTACGGGGGAACAAATGATGCGTTGACCAATATGTCGTGCATGTTTCGGGGAAGGACTGAGGTCCGTCACGCAGCGCCTTGCCTTTACAAGTGGTCCATGGGGTGGATGCGATTGACCACTTCGGTCCCTTTTTAACCCTCCTGCATCCAACGGTTACATATCCGCATTATAGTTTTTTTTGGTTTCGCCCAACACGACTACCGATTTTCCCTGAAAGATAATCCAAATCTTGGTGGCCATACCCTTTCCCTTGTCGAACTGGGATACTTGATCAAAAGTTGATCGCTGTTTTCACAAATATAACTGATCTTTTTTGAAAACCACAAGAAAACACAAGCGAAAACACTTGAAATCCAAAAACCAAGCCAAATGCGCTTTGAGATGGCACCACAGGGGGGTGATGGGCGCGCTGAAATTCGAATAATTTGCATATCTCATCCGCTAATGCATTTGTAAATTTATGTTATTTCATGCCCCTTTAGTGTTTTTGTTTAGGTCCCCGTATTTTAAACCAAAAAGGCTCAAAATACGTATTCCTTTTACCACGAATCCCCGTGGTAGGGAAGTTTCGAGAGGGTGTGCTAGCTCCTTTGTGTAGTCTGCGTCATTTAAAAAGGCATTCCTCGAGCGGAAGAAAAAAGAACGGGATTTTACCTGCAAGGTATATCATACCCAAGGGTGTTTACATTCTGTTTTTACCTTAAATTCGTATACAAAGGGGAAAAGTAGGAGAAGAAATGCAATTTGTTTATTACAAATTTCATAAGTAAAATTAATTTTTTAGTTCTTTTTATTTAAGCGCTCACAGTACATTGTTTATACACTCATTAGGTCTTTGTCGTGAGGGAATGCAATGTTTTCACTAGATCTCATTAATATTTTCTTAAAATTTCGTAGAAGCATTGCTTGTTGGTTTCTACATTCTTTGCATTCCGAAATGGAAATAAAAGACACTTGAAAAATCAGCGTCTGGTTCGATGTTTATTAGGTGGTATTTGAGGGCAGAAGAAAATAATTTGCCCATTTATCATCACAACGTTCAACAAAACAAAAAATATTGCCATAGGCTGACCTTGTATTTTATTGCCTTTGAATATGCTGTGGTTATTTTATCAACGATGATAATTGCTCCATCAGTTAAATTATAGAAAATATTATTTCAGATTTCAACCAAATCCGATTTGGAGGGTACTGCAGATGATTGCATCACCACTATGTATTGTTGAAAGTAGAAGACGATTTCAATTTGTCTTGAGTGTGTATGAAGCAATTGTTTTATCTTTTGTTTTAAAACTAAAACCCATAGGATAAAAGTTCCGTATTCTCCAAGTTCAAAAATTTTGGAATTTCTTTTTTATAATTTCGCTTATATTGTTCCATCTATGGTTATTTCCTTTTTCAAAGTTTTAAAGCGGTAAAAAAGATGTGTACAAGGTCCCTTTTTTAAAAAACTTTTTCCAAATTTTTTCTTTTCTCTACATATAAAGCATTAATTTTAAAAAAAATGTCTCTCTCTTCTGTCTGGATCGATTTTAGTAGATGAATCATACTTGCTATTATACTCTGCATTATTTAATTCTTCCTTATCATCACCGCAAGGAAAATTTCTTCCTCCGAAAATACTGTTATACTACACAATTGTTAAATACTGTATCTATATTAAATTAATTAAATATCACACATCTCTTCTTCATAACTACAATAATGTGCTATAGCATCAGAAAGACTTTAAAGCTAGCTCATGCATTCAGAACTGTAACGGCACAGTATGACATACCTGAAGATTCAGTATCGAAATATATATATATTTAGAATTCACACTTATAAGTTAAGGCCCTCAAAGTATATGACCTTATAGAAACTACCCACATTTTTCAAAAAAGGGTTTAGAAGTAGCATTGAAAAAAGTTAGGTGGTAAATACAATGAAAGAGTTCACGCACTTATTCGCAGCTGCATAAATGTAAGTTATCTTTCATTCTGAATTGTTTTTACCAAAGAAACCACGAGCTTTATTTTTCAATTTCCATCAATATTGTAAATGGGCATCAATTGTAGAACATATAATTGTATTAGAGATGTTTCAATAGCTAAACAAAAGACAAACGTGCTTGTCAAACAAAAAGAAAATGCTTATCTATTGGTCTTACTGTCTTTTGTTTGACATAAGGGCGGCTTGCGGCCTCCAATCCCATATCTGGCGGTGAATTTGATGCAGAACGATGTTTTCATTTTCATTCTTGGTAAGGTGCTTCCTGATTGATCAAACCAATCGTTTGATAAAAGTTCGTGCATGATGATAAAAATGTTCAAGTAGAAGGAGAGCTGAAAACCTGCTCTCTCATTGGTGTATGGCAAGTGTTGACAGAGACTATCATTGGCTTCCCGAGGGGTCCCAGAAATTTAGATAAATAGAAAGGGGTGAGACTTGTCCAGTAGAAGAAGCTAAAAATAAAAAATATTTTAAGTGAAATTTAAAAATAGTGAAAAGATGTGCAATAAAAATTAAAATGGAAATTTAAAAGTTAAGGAGGATTATACGAGTCAAGAAGTATTCTTCTTGGTCTTTTAGAGGGGGTATAATTAAGGAGATTAATTATGTTTATGTTATTAGTTACCTGAAGAGAATCAAAGAAATTTTAAGCGATATGTTGTATATGAGATTTAAAAGTTTTAATAGAGTCCGGCACATGAAATTTCGAAAATGTATTGATTTTCACTTTTTTTATATTTTCTAAAATCAAATATTTATGTTTAAAATATCTGATATGAGAAAATACGATAATAAAAGTATTTTATTTATTATTTTTAAATAATACTACTCCCTGACGCGCATCAAATGAGCTCTGCTAGGAGTACCAGTGTTTTCCCCTTGCATAAGTTCCTGATGAGCGTGAAACCATATGATGTTCAAGTGAAAAAATTACAGTGTATTGGGCTTATCCAAAGGTGTATGGGTACATGTCTTTTGGATCTTAAAAACAAAACAGAGAAGAAAAGTTAAGTGATACAAAAAGCCTAACTGGTCGTAACCGACTCATCGACATTTTAATATCAAAAATTCAAATATATTATGGTATGGCTTTTAGAAATAATATCAATGGTATACATAGCATAAAATCTGCTGTTTGGGGAGTTTATTTTCATCTTCTGTCTTCAAACGAGAGCCCTCAACATGAACTGTGTCCTGCGGGTATAAATACCTGGTGTAAGTTTCAAAAGACAGAAGCTAAATATAACAAAAGGCACAATGATCATAAATACATGCACACGTTCTTTATACGACAATGAATTAAATGAAGCCAATTCTTCGAGATCTAGATGGTACTATGCTATTAAGAAAATGTTTACATGGAAAGACTCAGAACCCAAATGAGTCAATTAATAGCTCCATATGTTTAGTGATTCAAAGATCTACATTTGTAGAATTGAAAACTCTAAAATTAGGGGTAAATATGGCTATTGCACAGTTCAGTATAAATCATGTAGCAAATTAATGATCTTAAAACATTATGATACTAAACCAAATTATAACTGTGTGCCATGCTTCAAAAAAGTAGATACAAGTAGGATTCGTGTAGCCCAACGAAAGCATCTTAAGATCCCCCTCCCCCCCAAAAAAGGCAAAATTGTTAAAAATAATGAAAAAAGAAAATTAGAAGGTTCTCTTGTATGAGCAAAAGAGGTAAAAAATACTTCATGTGCTTCTAAAAGTAATAACGAAAGTAAATGCTCAAAAAGTTACAAATTTTTGCTTAAAGGCCTGTTTTCTCAAAATATAATATTTTAACTTTATGTACCTTTTTCTCAAAACCTTTTACATGTGGCAAGTTTCGATTTATGACTATATATTTTACATGATACTGAATGTTCAGTTGAGTCCGCAAAAGGTTGTGAAACAACTTGTTCCTGGAAACTCCACATTTTTATATGAGAAATGATTTGTGCATAGATGTACTTAACCAAATGCAAGAGCACAAGTAATTTTCTTTTCAAACAATTAAATCCCGTCAATGATATCAAAAAGTTTAAAATAGCTGTCAATTTATCATTAGTCATCTTCAGATATTTTCATAATTCAGCAAATTTTGCTTTTACAATCCTGAAAAGTCAATGAGATCCATTTCAAAAATATCAACTACTCAAAAGTGACCGATTTGTTGAGAGGTGAAGATTGCCAGTGAGTGTACCATAGGTTGAGGTGGCTGACTCCCTAGCTGTGGCCATGGTAGCCTAGTGGTCAAGGTCGAGGCCGGCAGGTCATGAGTTCGGGCCTTGTACTGCTGAAGACCCATCGCGTACGGGGTGATGCACGTTGAATATCGGAACAATGTGTTTAAGTGAAAAGATGTTCTCAACGTGAGTGGCTGCAAAAAGAAGTAATATATATATATATATAAAAATAAGTGGATTCCTACTTAGATCAACAAAGAAAATTTTTATTTTAGCTTTACTTTTTATTAAATAGTTACAATTAATATAAATAGGTATATACAAATGCGCCAAACATAAAGTGGTAATTCATTTTATTAATTATCATTAAGCATCGTATTATCATTCAAATAAATCATTGTATATAAAATTTCAGTTCAACTGGAGAATGCTTTAAAAGGGAGAAACAAAAACCTTTTCAGAAGTTTTGGCCACAAGTCATAAAAATGATGCCGACGTGGCTGTGCTTTATAACTCTTTGAATAATTAGTTTTAATCTATAAATTTTATTAATTATAATTGATTACTGTATTGTCATTCTAAATAATCATGCATATAAATTTCAGCTCAATTGAGCGTTTTAAGATGTATTTTATAAACGATTGAAAATTCCACGAAAGGTAAATAAATATATAGGAGTGTTAGCTAATAGTATAGAGAGGAATTGAACAAAGTATAGAAACAAATGAAACTTAGCATATGTAATGGTGCAGTTCATCTCAATGATCTCAGATTTCGACAGATTTGTGCAGAAAACAATACAAACATGCATCCAAGTTACTAAACATAATACTTAGGTCGATGACACTTAGACTAAAAAATGTTTTAATGTGCTTAATTTATATTAAAAGAGTCAGGTACATAGATTTTCAAAAATTATTAATTTTCAATTTTCCGCATTTTTAAAATTTCAAATATTCCTTTTAAAATAATAATATATGGTAGGAGAAATACGATATTTACTGCAGGAATATATGTTTTAATTATTCTTTTAAATGAAACTACTCCTAGGCACGCATGAAAAGAGCTCTGCTAGGAGCAGCTATGTTATCCCTTGCCTAACTTTCTGATGAGCGGGAATCCATATGATGTTCAAGTGGAAAAAGTGTATTGGGCTTATTCAAAAGTGTATGGTTACACGTCTTTTGGATCTAAAAACGAAACACAGAAACAAAAAGTAAAGTGATGGAAATGCCTAAGAGGTCGTAACCTACTCACCGATATTTTAATAACAAAAATCAAAGATATTATGGTAGGGCTATTAGAAATAATATCAATGATCTGGCATAAAACTGCTGTTTCGGCTATTGGCCTACATCCTTTTGCCTTCAAACAAGAGCCCTCAAAATGGATTGTGTCCTGCGATTATAAATGCCTGGTTCGAGTTTCAAAAGACAGAAGCTGAATGTAGTGGAAGGCACTATGATCACAAACACATACACCATAATGAATTATATGTAGCAATTCTTAGAGATCTAAGTGATCGTATGTTATTCAGAAAATTTTTAAAATTAACGCACAGAACATTATCTGGAATCCAAATGAGTCAGTTAATAATAACACTATAGGGTCAGTGATTCCAAGATCTACATTTGTGAAATTAAAAAATCTGAAATATGTTATGGGTAAATATGGCTATTTCAAATCCAATATGAGTCGTGTAGCAAAACTAATGATCTTAAAACATTAGGATATTGAAGCAAGTTATAACTGAATGTGCCATGCCTTAAAAAACTAGATACACGTAGGATTTGTGTAGCCCACTGTAAGCATCTTAAGATCCCTAAAAAGGCAAAATTGTTGAAAATAATGAAAAAAAGAAAATTAGAGAAGTCTTTTTTTATGAAAAAAGAGTTATAAAGAATGCTTCATTTGCTTCTGGAAAGTAAAAAAAGTAAAAAGCTCAGAAAATTACAAATTTTTACTTTAAAGCCGTTTTCTAAAATTGTAATATTTTTTTTTTTAATTTTATATCCTTTTCCGCAAAAAGTACTCATTATGTAATCCCTCAAATTTTCATGGAACAGACTTTTAACATCTTTACACACTTTAATAAGAAGGAATTAGATATATATCTTGCAAACTTTTTTTAGATATGACTTTTTTAAACTAAATTTTAGAGAGAGAAATTGGACAATTTTTAAGAAATTCTTGATTGTTCAAGTGCTTAACATAAAGATATAAAACTCTTCGTTGAAGTGTTGTGTTAAATATAGAAACATAACTTACGATAATTGTTTTTATAAGAAGTAAGAGTAGTTCCTGAGAAAAAAAGGTACATAAACTTACACAATTTAACATGGGCTCCTATAGAAAGTGCCGGACAGCCATAAGTCATGTCCATAATTATATATATGTGTGCGTGTGTGTGTGCATTAATAACAATCTCTACCGATATTGCGCATCTAACGTTTCATATTGTCTAAGCAAAACGTTTTTGTATTTTTAGTTTATGCGTGAAACCTCTTGAATGTCTCATACTTTTCTTCTGATGGCACGCTCCGTCCTAGCTCCATTTCTTCTCTTGAAAGGGGCTTGAATAAGTGAATGAGTGAATATTAGCGTCGCACTGTTCAGCTACACCGGGGCGGAACGTTGAGTTTTAACCATGGTCAAGTGACGAGGACGACACTTGAGCTGGCACTTCCCTCTTCTAACTACCACACCACACTAATGGGAGGGACAGGAATGAGCTCTCGATAGATTTAACGTGCATGGCTCCCCTATACGGTGGATATTCAGTGGTACTGGGCTCGGAACTCGTGACAAGCCAGCCACGATCGATACCTTGACCTCCTAAAGGCTACCCCGGCCCGTGTCGCGAGTATATATATATCCAGTATCTTCAAATGCTGGACGCACAAAGTAGCGCACACAGAAATTTTCAAGGGGGGTCGGGTCGAAGTTCACCATTCTTGTATGATGCTCCTTTCGATTTTGTTGATTTATCGAGAACAAAAAACAGTTAAAACTAATTACTAGAATAAGTAGTTATAGCAATAATTAAAAATTAATCATTAATAACAAATATTTTATTAAATTTTACTTACTATATACTTAGAATTATATTCAATCGAAAAAATCCAAAAGGCTTTTGCAGGGGGTTCCGGACCCCCGGGTTACCAGTGCGCCACTGAACGCACATATACGTCTTTCTGAAGTACAATCTTTTCTGTGCATTGTTATCCATCAAGTTAATCCGAAGGCTTTGGAATACAATAAAAGGACGAAGGATTTACTGATATCTAAGGAGTTCCTGGTTTTTATTCTTTTTCTAAACCCCTCCCCCATCCACCATGACATCACATACTTGCGCCTACGTGGAAAATCGAGGCATTGGAGAGCGAATCGCATAACTTTAATGGTTAGTTAAGGAATCATTTATCATGGTAAGGTCAAATTTTTGCACATACTTTTATATGAGATAAACACATGCGGGTCAGTGGTAATTATTAAATCTGTTCTTGACTTAATATTGGGAAACTAATTATAAAATACATTATGCAGTACTGATATATTCATAAGTGTATAAAAAATTTCTTATCACCAGCTAATAGATTTACAGACTTAAAATTTAACGAATATAATGGTTTTTATGTTCAGCTGAGATATGCGAAAAGCTTTTTTTTTCTTGCTTAGTTTATAATTCACGTAAAATTAACTCATTAAATACTTCTTTATCCTTCAATCTGTATTGTTTAATTGTACAATTAACCTGTGAGAAGAACGGACACACCAGCTGTTTTAAAATAAGAAAAAGCAATAAAAACTAAGGATTTAGCTCTCATATCAATTTTTTTTTATTTGTAACAGTTTATTGTAATGAAAACCATGCATTTCATAAATTTTTCAAGATTAAATATGCAATGAGCTCTAGCTTTTTGGTATATTTGAATGCATTTTAGATTTTAATTCATTGCTTTTATAGCTGTGCTAAATAAGCTGTGTAAAATTTATTTAAATGCATGCGGTCTAAATTCTTGTAACTGCATTTGATAGTATTAATTATTAAGAAACAAATATGGTGAAAAACAGGAAATTCGGAATTTGCATTTAAACGGGCAGTTTTCTCAAAGTACCAGACTTCAAATGCTCAATACATTATATCAGAAAACGTTGCTATTGTTTTTTTCCCATGTAGACATTATTTTTTTTCATAATTCGATACAGAAATTATTTAAATTATTGAAATTTGTGTTTAGAATAAGAATAAACCCAGAGGAACAAGATCTGTAGTAAAAATTTGAAACTACAATCTTTATTTATTTATTTATTTTTAATTATCAAGCATTTCTCACATTTAAAGAAATATGGAAAGAGCATCACGTGATCGAAAGTTCCAATATAAGCAACATATTTCCAACGTAATATTCATTAGTAATCACGGTAGTTTAGTACGCAGGGTCAGGGATTGTTGGTTGCCATGTCATCAGTTCGAGAAGAGTAACCCCCAAGATCCGCCGCGCAGAGTGTGTCGATGAGCGATAATTATCTTGTGAGTTATACGTCCTTCTAAGGTTGTGGTGTGGAAGTAAGGATAGGAGGGTGTCAAGCTAAGTATCATCCTCCATACCTAACCACGGTTCAAACCAACGAGATACTTTGCCCAAAGGTCTACCGTAGCATTATAGGGAGACTCAAATATATTTATCACTCGTGTTATAATTTTACTTAACATATTAAAGCAATGCTTCTCAAACTTTCTATACTTGCGACCCACTTTTCAATCATAAAATATCATCGCTGTACCCCCCTCCATACGATAGTAAAGTGTTGAATTCAGTAATATACCATGCTTTGACGTAAAAAAAAAAGCTACAATACAGCCTTAATTATAAACCGTTCAAATTATCAAGGTAAAATTTTGTATATAATTTTATGGCATGTTCATGAGGGGTCACTATTAATTATTAAACGTTCTTAACGTAATACTGTTTAGATAATTATGAAACACATTATGCAGTACTGATTCACTTATAAGTATATTATATCAGTTTAAATGTATATTTTATTTTTTATTATGATAGCATGTATTTTGTTTTCCTGCCTTTTAGAAAATTTGTTAAATCCTTTCTTTGTTTATGACTCTTCGGTATGCTCGCGCCCCCTTGTAGTATTATCACGCCCCACAGTTTGAGAAACGCTGCAATAGCCCTTGTGCAGGTTTAATGTGCTACGTAAGTAAGCCCTCTCTCCTCAGTATAATTTTATTTAACATATCGGAAGATATAATTTTACTAGCATTTGGTAAGATTTGTGAATTATATTGAAAAGTTATTTTGATGATAACGTATTGATTTTTTTTCTTTCCTAAACAGTTTACAATAAAAAAAAGTTTACTTCGAAAGTAGAACTCGCTTTGAAGTTAATAATGTATATTATTTACACAATAAAACAACTTAATATATAAAAGTAAGTTTTAAGCTGAAAATTACTTTATTAAATAAAGCAACCAATAAATTTTGCCAACGCATTTCGTATTTCATTATCTTGCATAAATTTTCTGTTGGATTCTTATTGAACAAAGCGTTTCTGTCGAACGCTGAAATTATGAATGAAGATAACCAACCTTGTTTTCTCTTATGTTTAATACAATTTATTTTGGTAGTCTGAATTCTCTTTAGATTTAAAACCTATTGCCTGGAAATCTATAATTTCTACAGTATTAAATGGTACTTTGTCTGCATTTTAATGAAATTATTGAAATATTGTTCCCTTCTAAATATCTTTGCTGCGTATCTGTGCAGTTCCGCTGTGCATGTCATTCATTAAAACTGCCTTTGGGGCTACTGAGTCTCATGAAATTGTCAATATTCTGCAAATAAGTATCTTCTTTCACGCGCATAGACTTATTACGAAAACGTGCGACAATCCTGTGGTTTTGAAAGTTGACGTAAAATTTATACACCACCGCGTTACACTAGTCAGGATCACGGAAAAACTGTAGCTTGTTTTATCAGGGGGCTCGAACCTAGAGGCCGCTGAAGTCCCAGTGTAGAAAAGTGGCTGCATGTGGTAAATCTGGGGAGTTTGATATCCTCCATTGACTTGGGTATTAAGTTCGGAGGGAATACCGTTTGAAGTGTCGTATTTCTTCATTTTACCATTGTTCAAATTTACTAAGTCTGTTACCAATGGTTCTTGTGTTGGTTTTTATACTAAAGTACCGTGGCGCAACAGTCCATAGTAAGGCAATGCTTACTTTTGCCCATTTCAGCTTTTATGATCTTGGACACTAAAGTGCATGAGCATACGATCAACAGTGATCAGTTTGACATAAGAGCCTCATTGTTTTTATTTCTCAAGCAAAATTGGCGCACTTATTTATCAACCCACTGAAGGGATGAAAGGCTGATCGATTTTACAATCCGGAAGGGGAGGTGGTTAGACCCCGTACTTGTGGCATTTTAACCACAGAGGTTTTGATAGTGTGACATAAGCATTCCCTCATGTACTTTAATTTTGAAAAAAAGTATTACAATTCGATTTAAAAGATCTAAACACTTTATGTAGTTGGAAGTTTGTGCAACATTTGCGTTCTATTTTTTCATATATCGTTATGTTTATTATTTTCTTCGTAATCAGCAACGCTATTTCGTTCATAATTTTGATTAAAATGTACCTTTACAACTATGTGTTTGAAAATAGCTTATTTTAGTTTTATTTTTTCCCGAGGATGTATATAATTTAGGGTATCGCTCTTTACTCCATAAACTTTTTAGGTACAAGAATATGCATACTTAAAGAATACATGAATAAAATTATTAAAAGTATTATTTTATCAATGAGTATCGTTTAATCAGTTCTTATCAAACTCAAAATTTCAGGCCAATACTTAATCATAATTAACTATAGCCTTATCAACCCCATACAAATAACAATACATTGAGATTTCCACATATAATACTATACTTTAGCACTAAAGCTACAATACTACTTAAACATTTTTAATTACCACAGGCTTTCTTAAAGTAGGGTGAGTGAATAATATTAACATCGTACTCTTCAGCTACACCAGTTTCTTTGGCAGCAGGACTTTAAATTTGAACCATGAGTCAAGTGACGGGACTGACACTAGGCTGGTACCTTCTCTAACTACCACACCACACTAACGGGAGGGACGGTTGGGCTCTCGTTTTAGCCACTGCATCAATACCTACATGGCAGATATTCAGTGGTACTGGAAGAGCACAGAACTCGTGACAAGCCATCCCACTACGATACCTGACCGCTGGGCACCACAGCCGGCCTGCAAAACATTTATGTAAGCTACCTAAATCCGGTACGCTAAATACTCCGGACGTATATATACGTCTTTCTGAAGTACGAAATAACCGCAATGCTATTGTCCATCAAGTTGAAATCGAAGATGCTTTGGAATACGTGCAGAAGTTTACTTATATCACAAAGTTTCCTTGTTGTTATTCTTTTCGCCCCTCCCCTCTACCTTTACATCACATACTTGTGCCTTCGTGGAGTGGAACATTGGGGGCAGATCATATAACTTTAATGGGTAGTTAAGAAATTATTTATAAGCTGTAAAGCTTATCAAGGTAAGTGCAAATTTTTGCACATAATTTTATAATATGACAAGCCATAGGTTCACACGGTAATTAATGAACTATTTTGAAAGCGAAAGTATTGGGAAATTAATTACAAAATACATTATGCACTTTTGATATGTTGCTTAAGTGTATAAAAAAATCCTTATTACCAGCTATTAGATCCACAGGGGCTTAAAATTTAACAAGTATGTTTTTTTGTTTTGCTTTGGGGCTATTTAGAAAATTTTCTTCAATTCCTGCTATTATAGCTAACACTCTCTATATATTTATTTATTTATCTATTTGGAATTTTCAATCGTTAATAAAACACATTTTAAAGCGCTCGATTGAACTGAAATTTTATTTACATAATTATTTTGGAGAAAAATACAATAATTTATTTATTATTAATAAAATTTAATTGATTAAAACTAATTTTTCAACGATTTACAAATACAGCCACGTTGGCATCATTTTTGGCGACTTGTGTCAAAACTTGAAAAGGTTTTTTTCTCACGTTTTAAAGCATGCAGTTGCACTGAAATATTATAAAAACACGATTGTTTTGGATGAAGCAATTCCATATACTTTAATGATAATTAATAAAAATAATAACCACTTAATCTTGTGCTCCTGTCATATGTATATAAGTATTTATATTAAAAAAAAATTGTAACCATTTAATATAAAGGCATGCAAAATAAAATATTTCTTTGTTGATCTAAGTAGGAATGGAATTTTTTTTTATATTACTTATTTTTGTTTAAATTGAAATTCACGTAAAATTAAGTTTTAATTAATTAATTTTACGTGAATTTCAATTAACAAAATAGAAAATGACTAAACAAAATTCATTCCTCACTTAGATCAACAAAAAAATATTTTATTTTAACATCTTTTATCAATAAAAACTTCTATCCTTCAATCTGTACTGTTTTTAATTTTTCAATTCACCGGTGCGATATGCAGATAGTTTAAAATGAGATAAAGGCAATAAACTAAGGATTTGAAACCTCATATCATTTTTATTTGTAACAGTTTATTGTAATGAAAACCATGCATTTCATAAAATTTTCAAGAATAAATATGCAATGAACACTAACTTTTTTGGTACATTTGTATGAATGTTAGATTATAATTCATTGCTATATAGCTATGCTAAATATAAGCTGTGTAAAATTTATTTAAATGCATGCGGTCTAAATTCTTGTAGCTGCATTTAATAGAGTCAATTATTGAGAAAAAAATAAGGTGGAAAAAACTGGAAATCCGGAATTTGCATTTAAACGGTTGGTTTCCTCAAAGTATCAGACTTCAACAGGTTCAATACATTATATCAGAAAATGTTGTTTTATTTTTCTTATGGACATTTTTTTTTTCATAATTTGATACAGGGAAATTATTTGTACAATCATTGAAATTTTAGTTTAGAATAAAAAATAAACACAGAGAATCAAGATTTATGGCAGAATTTAGGCTTTAAGCTATTGATGTTTTTTCCCTTTTAACTATCAAAAAATTCTCACATTTGAAGAAAAATCAAAAGAGCCACGCGTAATCAAGAGTTCCTGTATAAACAACATATTTTCTTCGTAATATTACTTTGTATTCACTAGTTTAGTTAGCAAGGTCAGGTACTCTTGGTTATTTCGTAAAAGTAACGATGAAGAGCAGCGACGCAAAAGTGTGTGTGTGTGTCAATGCACTATAAACATCTCGAGTTTTAAACGTCCTCCCAAGTGTGTGGTGTGGAAGTTAAGATAGGAAGATGTCAATCAAGGTAGCGTCCTCCAAACTTGACCACGGCTCAAACAAACGAGGTCATTTTTCAAAAGGCTTAGTGTAGCATTATAATGCGACTCAAATATAACCAAAAATCACTCTTGCTATAATTTTATTTAACATATTAAAGCAGTGCTTCTCAAAATTTATATACTTGTGACCCACTTTTCAAATACAAATTTCCATGTACTCCCATTCATACGATAGTAATGTATTGAATTCAATAATACTATACTTTGACGTAAAGCTACAGTACGACTTTTATTATAAACCGCACAGATTATCAAGTAAAATTTTGTATATAATTGTATGGCATGCTCATGAGGTCACTGGTAATTATTAAACTCGTTCTTAACGCGTATTACTGTTTAGATAATAATGAAACACATTATACAGTACTGATTCACTTATAAGTAATATCAGTTTAAATGTGTATTTTCATTTTTATTATGACAGAATGTGTATTTTGCTTTACTTCATCAGTAATTTAATATTTTTAAATAATCTTTTATATTTTCGTCTTTTCCATATACTCGCCCCCCTTGTAGGGTTATCACTCGCCCTAGGGGCACTAGTTGAGAGAAACACTGTGTATTAGAGATATAATTTTTAAAAGCCCTTGATAAAATTTGCAAAATATAGTAAAAAGTACTTATCGATCATTCCTAAAGGATTTTTTTTCAAAATGGCTTACATGGAAAATAAATTGTGAACTAAAAGTTGAACTAGGTTTAAAAATGATAATCTTCGTTTACACAATCAAAAACTTAATTGCAGTAAGTTTTAAGACTTATAAATTAATTTTAACACTTTGGATTAAATAAAGTGACGTATAAAATTTCAATGGAATACTGTGTGTATCTCTTTTCATGTATGAGTTGGCTGTGTGTTGAGAACTTGTTTTGATATACCTGCACTGACCCTCTTATAGGGTTATCACTCCTCCTCTAGGGGAACCCCTAATTATATAAATATAAAAATATACAAAAATATATATAAAACCCTGAATTTATACAAATATACTCTCCTCTTAAGTTAACTTTATATGACACATTTTTATCAACTCTAACTTTTGTATAAATAAATTTATTACATCACGAAATATTTCTTGAACTTTGAGCATATTTTGTGCCAATTATTGTTTCATATAAAAATAATGTAAAAAATGAATATCTAGATTTTTTAATTTTGATAATATTGCTTTCGAACTGTATTTACTTTATAAAATTTTAATATTCTTGAGGCATCTCCGTCCTTTATATTATAACGGTATTTCAATGGAAAACATGGAAAACTGTTGACAATGCAGCCAAATCGCTATCACTTTTGGTGACTACATTTGGCGATTTGGCAACCATATGAAAGCTTCTGGAAATTAATGAAGAAATCTGTAACATCTCATTCTTTGGGGGTCCAGCAAAATTTTCTCGCGGATACACTTTGCTTGACACCTTATCTGCTCATACGGACATATTTTAAAAAAATACTCTCAAAATAGAATTTATTTAAAGAAATTCTGGAATGCCTAAAAACAGTTTGGCAAATAGAATTTGGAAGAAAAACAAAATTTTAAAGATTTCTTAATGCGAATTAAACTGGAAAAAAATATTAAACTGCTTTTTGTATTTGCTTCAAAAAGCTTTTACAAAATATTCGATCAAAATTTATTGTGAAATTAATAGGTGAAAAGCAGAAACATTAGATTCTTTAATGCCATAAAGCTATAAATAAACTAGAAAGAACACGAAATATAACATTTCCACGGCAATCCCGAGTTTTCATTATTTTTGGGAACTGAAACAAGACATGACAAAATAATAAACTTTTAACCATCTGCACAAGAATCCCGGATTTGGAGGTGTTGGGTTTGTATTTCGTCTGAAACAAGAAGCAGAACTATCTTTAGTAATAACGCTCAGTTCAGTGTTGGAAAATGAGGAGTTAAGTTACAGTTGAAGATTAACATTACCGGTGAACAGAGAGAGAGAATAGCTCTTGTTTTATTAAAAGAAAAGAATTTTTTCATTATACTGTAATTGTTGTTCGCTTTTAAATAACGGTTTGCAGGTAAATGTTTCATGATTTTGAATGAATACATTGATATATATATGGGGGACGAATAAACATGAGAATTTAAATAATATATCTCTTTTTTTTCCATCCGTTTTTATGTGTTTTTACGAGTATGTTTTAAATTTATCTTTGGTTTGTTATATTATTTTTTTAAAAAAATGGATTACAATGTATATATATATATATATATATAGGCTTATTGTATCTACAAACAAAAGATAACATCCAACAATCACATTCGAAAAACATAGACAGTAGGAAAATCACACAATGAAGGACATATGAGTAATCGAGATTAAAAATTATAAAATGGATGCTGCAGTATTATAAACATTGCTTTGACTCAGGACAGCTAATATATAAAGAGATTTATATAAAGTGGGAGTTGAACATATTTTTTTGGTCAACCAACCTTCCTCCCAACCTTCCTCACTTCACGATATAGAGCAATAAGTACAAGTTATATTGCTGATTCTGGACCCTAATGCAGATTTAAATCCGTAGTAAACAGGAATGTAGCACTTAACAAAAGTATGAAAAAGAATACAAATAAAATAATAATTCCTAATTATAGCACTAACTTTAATATATATATATATATATATATATATATATATATATATATATATATATTTACTTTATTATGTACATATTTTTATAATATTAAAAGAACAAATTTTGAGAAGTTTAAAGCATTTTAAGTTGTCTCTATTTACTTTTGAATAGAAATAGAAATAGAAACCGAAACTTAGTGGCTTGTTTGCTTGGCGTATCGTGCTTCTTTTTCTAGGTTCAGGTTCTATTCCCGGAGGTAGGAAACGGTCGACTCAGCCTTTCATCTCTACTGCATGGATCGATAAGGGTATAAAGCTTGTAGGGACTTAAGCGCTGGGTGTCTCGCTTCAAGTTCACCACCTGTTCGGGACATATGCTCATGCTCCTCAGTGCCCAATGGTCACATATACTGGAATGGGCACAGTAGGCTCTTGTCCTTATGGGCTGTTGCGCCACTGTGTTTGAGTTTTGAGTTTTTTAACTAGAAAATTAATACTAATTAAAACGAATATAGTCACTGTTGTAATAGTCTTATTTTTAACTAGCTTTTTATTATCCTTTCTGTTGCATGTTTGGAAAAAAAATTTATTTTCGTACAGATTTTTTTTGTACAGAATGGTATATACACTACTATTGGTATATCAATTTTTAGTAAGATTTTTTTTGTAGTAGAAATTACTTATATGATGTATACGATTTTAAATAGTGACTGTGACAATTCACACGCACATTAACCACTTACATTTACTTTGTAGTAAGTATCATTTAATTGAATTGTTCAAGTTCTGTGTGTTAACAATAAATAAATAAATAAATTATGTGATTTCATAAAACGCATTTTTTAAAAATTACAAATTTTAAAAACAAAGATATGTCTAGAAAAACATTGTTTTCGTTTCAAATATATAGATAATTTTAAAAAATTTATATATACTTTTATATATAAATTTGGAGAAATAAATTTTAAATGATTATACAATTCCTTTTTTTGTATTATATGCTATTTTATCTCGGTGAGTTTTGAATTGAATTCATGATAAGAACAAAATTAATTTTTGAAATAAATTACTTTTTGTTAAGAATAACACTAAAATTTGAAATCCATGTAATAAAAAAAGATATTTTCAAGATTTATTTTTGTAGCTTAATTGGTTTGAATGCAATAAAATACTTGGTACATTTGCTTACATAGAAGACTTTATTTTTTAATGAAAAGCATTTAAATGCTGATAAAATCAAAATTTTGAACATAAATATTTATGTATCCTCATAACAATATCGAATAGGAACAAGGGATTATTAAAAAATAAATTTAATCAGGAAAAATATATCCAATGTACAAAACTGAATACATAAAACAAACTTTTGCGTAATACAAAACCAAGTATACAGTTCACTTTATTTTTAAGCAATAATTAAATGAGACGTAATTAGATTGAATGATTTTCTAAATTTTAGCCGTAATATTTTAAACTGATTAATAAAAAAATCAAACTTTTTATGCTTTTTTTTTTTTAATTTCAAATATTACTCAGCCGTCGCTAAAACGTAACAACTCTCTCTATGAACAGTATAATTAAAAAACTTTTTTTTTTTTTTTAGATAAAAATACGAGATCGTATTAAATGTACGAATAAAATAATATGCTGAGATCTTAAGTGAAACATTTATCTATCTACATGTGATACGCAGAAAGAATAAAAATAGATATGTTTTCCTTTAACAAAATTAAAAAGTTTCAGAAAATTAAATATGATACGACATTTTAATAAAAAGAAAGGAACAAAAACTAAATTAGCTTTGTCGTTTAAAATGGAATTTAGAAAAAGGCAGTCAAAATACTTATGTTTTGCCGCACGAATCATCAGATTTGATTTTCTTTATGATGACTAATATTTTAAAATAAAAATGTCTTTATAAAACTTACTTATTTTATTATTTAGAAATAAGAGTGCAGAGCTGAATGGATAAAATCAATATTTAATTTAGCCAATGGAGCCCTAGAATCCCTTACATTTTTAAATCCCCGCCTTCTTTTGCAACACTCATTAAATTTCATTGCTCAAATTCAAATGTAACTTCTGATTGGATGAAAGTTTCAGTAAATTAAACCAATGGAGGAATAGTTAATCCTTTCCTCTTAAAGTACCGCCTTCTTTCTTGCTCAAATTTTGATGACAGAGATGATTGGATGTAAAACATATCTACATTAATCAATGTTATCATAGTTCATCATAGTACCATAGTAGTTATCATAGTACCTTTTTATCACAAGTTTCTCACCCTTTAAAAGATTTAATTATTTTGTGCTAAAATTGTACACAACAAAGCCTTGACTGGATGGAAATACATTTGTTTATCAATATTATCCTAGATTGGTTTTATATTGAGAAATTACCCCGCCTTGCTTTGCTTGGTTAAATTTGAGTGGTCCGATACTAATGCAGCTGATTGGACAAGTTCCGATAAATTTAACCAATCGTTCGGCCTCTAGTATTTAGTTACCGCCTTCTGTTAGACGATCTTACACTTTTAATGTTCAGTTTTGAAATAAAATTCTCTCATTGGATGTAAGGCACAATTATTTTTAACCAAAATTTATGGAAGATCGACTTTGACTTTTTATCCTACCGCCTTCTTAACAGCATTTATTAAATTTTATTAGTCTGTTCTATTGAAAACACTCATAGCAGATACACATTACAACTAATCAGACCAATCTATCCAGAGGTAGGAATCAGCTGCACTGTAGGTTGATGTTTAACAAAAGGCATCTCAAGAAATATTTTTTGACAGTTGCACTGAAAATATCTAAAATGGAGTACTGTTGTATGTAAGACATAGGAGTGTTTAAAATACAGTCAAAGAAGAACAAGAGACTTACAATTTAGAAAAACAAAATAGAGGAAGGAATTTTTGTGTCTGCTTGTATTTGTGTATTGATGTGTATGTGTTTTAATTTTACTCTTTTTTCATGTAGATGAATTTATAATGTCAACGTTAAGTATTAGTCAAAATATGAGAAAAATTCTCCAAGATAGGGGGACATGGAAATCTTTGTATGAGGGGCTGCCGACACCCAAAGATCGGTCCTGGGTGCCACTAACCTTTAATTGTTCCAAAACTTTTGTGCCACTGTGAAAAAAAATTTGAATTTTTAGAATGATATTAAAACATATTTTCAAATAAATAGAAAAGAAATTAATGCAAATTTCAAAACAACTGGTTGTGTTTTAGCATTTTAGAGTATGGAAACTCAGTACACTCATAACACCTTTTCAGGTAGAGCGGGTTATGTTTTCCTTTTATCCTGACAGAAAATATTACCAATTTTATTCTTCTTGTATAACCACGTTAGCGAAATGGTCGTGATGGCACATTCTTGACCAGCGTTGTGAAGTCTTGAGTTCGAACCTTGAAGCCACTGAAGACCCGTCGTGGAGAGGGATAATGGACGTTAAATCTGCCGAAGGCTCAAACGTTCTCCCCATTGGTATGGAGTGGAAGTAGGAGAGGACCTGCATACTCAGACGCTGTCCTGGTCCTTGACCATTGGTTCTAAATTACGAGGTCCATCACAAAAAGCCTTCAAATAGCTGAATAATGCTTGACGTTAATATTCGGTGGTCGTAAATCAAGACCTTCTTTTAAATTCCCAAAACCGTCAATCAATTTTCACAGTTAGGCTGGGTGTCTAAAGTTCCTCAATCTCCTTGTCTTTCTCATCCATTTCCTGTAGACTCATCTAATGTAAGCTCCGGATTGTGGAAATGCAGCAGCTCTCAAACATCATCACTAGCCATTTCTAAATGTATTTGCCTAATAAGATCAGCAACTTCTTAAGTCATATTACCAACTGCACTATTTTTCCCCTGGAAACAAAGACCAATCGGCAAGGATTTTGAAAATCGCGTAAATTTGGATTTAGCTTGTCCGGGGGTCGCGTCGTGTATTTTGTATTATGTATATTTTAGCTTTAGTCATTAAAATTAACAACAACAAAATATAAGTATTCCTTCACTATAGTTAAATATTTGGATGCGAACCTTTTTGTTCCTGCTATTGTTCTCTATATATCATGTGGCAAGTTTCGATTTATGACTATATATTTTACATGATACTGAATGTTCAGTTGAGTCCGCAAAAGGTTGTGAAACAACTTGTTCCTGGAAACTCCACATTTTTATATGAGAAATGATTTGTGCATAGATGTACTTAACCAAATGCAAGAGCACAAGTAATTTTCTTTTCAAACAATTAAATCCCGTCAATGATATCAAAAAGTTTAAAATAGCTGTCAATTTATCATTAGTCATCTTCAGATATTTTCATAATTCAGCAAATTTTGCTTTTACAATCCTGAAAAGTCAATGAGATCCATTTCAAAAATATCAACTACTCAAAAGTGACCGATTTGTTGAGAGGTGAAGATTGCCAGTGAGTGTACCATAGGTTGAGGTGGCTGACTCCCTAGCTGTGGCCATGGTAGCCTAGTGGTCAAGGTCGAGGCCGGCAGGTCATGAGTTCGGGCCTTGTACTGCTGAAGACCCATCGCGTACGGGGTGATGCACGTTGAATATCGGAACAATGTGTTTAAGTGAAAAGATGTTCTCAACGTGAGTGGCTGCAAAAAGAAGTAATATATATATATATATAAAAATAAGTGGATTCCTACTTAGATCAACAAAGAAAATTTTTATTTTAGCTTTACTTTTTATTAAATAGTTACAATTAATATAAATAGGTATATACAAATGCGCCAAACATAAAGTGGTAATTCATTTTATTAATTATCATTAAGCATCGTATTATCATTCAAATAAATCATTGTATATAAAATTTCAGTTCAACTGGAGAATGCTTTAAAAGGGAGAAACAAAAACCTTTTCAGAAGTTTTGGCCACAAGTCATAAAAATGATGCCGACGTGGCTGTGCTTTATAACTCTTTGAATAATTAGTTTTAATCTATAAATTTTATTAATTATAATTGATTACTGTATTGTCATTCTAAATAATCATGCATATAAATTTCAGCTCAATTGAGCGTTTTAAGATGTATTTTATAAACGATTGAAAATTCCACGAAAGGTAAATAAATATATAGGAGTGTTAGCTAATAGTATAGAGAGGAATTGAACAAAGTATAGAAACAAATGAAACTTAGCATATGTAATGGTGCAGTTCATCTCAATGATCTCAGATTTCGACAGATTTGTGCAGAAAACAATACAAACATGCATCCAAGTTACTAAACATAATACTTAGGTCGATGACACTTAGACTAAAAAATGTTTTAATGTGCTTAATTTATATTAAAAGAGTCAGGTACATAGATTTTCAAAAATTATTAATTTTCAATTTTCCGCATTTTTAAAATTTCAAATATTCCTTTTAAAATAATAATATATGGTAGGAGAAATACGATATTTACTGCAGGAATATATGTTTTAATTATTCTTTTAAATGAAACTACTCCTAGGCACGCATGAAAAGAGCTCTGCTAGGAGCAGCTATGTTATACCTTGCCTAACTTTCTGATGAGCGGGAATCCATATGATGTTCAAGTGGAAAAAGTGTATTGGGCTTATTCAAAAGTGTATGGTTACACGTCTTTTGGATCTAAAAACGAAACACAGAAACAAAAAGTAAAGTGATGGAAATGCCTAAGAGGTCGTAACCTACTCACCGATATTTTAATACCAAAAATCAAAGATATTATGGTAGGGCTATTAGAAATAATATCAATGATCTGGCATAAAACTGCTGTTTCGGCTATTGGCCTACATCCTTTTGCCTTCAAACAGAGCCCTCAAAATGGATTGTGTCCTGCGATTATAAATGCCTGGTTCGAGTTTCAAAAGACAGAAGCTGAATGTAGTGGAAGGCACTATGATCACAAACACATACACCATAATGAATTATATGTAGCCAATTCTTAGAGATCTAAGTGATCGTATGTTATTCAGAAAATTTTTAAAATTAACGCACAGAACATTATCTGGAATCCAAATGAGTCAGTTAATAACACTATAGGGTCAGTGATTCCAAGATCTACATTTGTGAAATTAAAAAATCTGAAATATGTTATGGGTAAATATGGCTATTTCAAATCCAATATGAGTCGTGTAGCAAAACTAATGATCTTAAAACATTAGGATATTGAAGCAAGTTATAACTGTGTGCCATGCCTTAAAAAACTAGATACACGTAGGATTTGTGTAGCCCACTGTAAGCATCTTAAGATCCCCTAAAAAGGCAAAATTGTTGAAAATAATGAAAAAAAGAAAATTAGAGAAGTCTTTTTTTATGAAAAAAGAGTTATAAAGAATGCTTCATTTGCTTCTGGAAAGTAAAAAAAAAAGTAAAAGCTCAGAAAATTACAAATTTTTACTTTAAAGCCGTTTTCTAAAATTGTAATATTTTTTTTTTTTAATTTTATATCCTTTTCCGCAAAAAGTACTCATTATGTAATCCTCAAATTTTCATGGAACAGACTTTTAACATCTTTACACACTTTAATGAAGGGAATTAGATATATATCTTGCAAACTTTTTTTAGATATGACTTTTTTAAACTAAATTTTAGAGAGAGAAATTGGACAATTTTTAAGAAATTCTTGATTGTTCAAGTGCTTAACATAAAGATATAAAACTCTTCGTTGAAGTGTTATTGTTAGTAAACATAACTTACGATAATTGTTTTTATAAGAAGTAAGAGTAGTTCCTGAGAAAAAAAGGTACATAAACTTACACAATTTAACATGGGCTCCTATAGAAAGTGCCGGACAGCCATAAGTCATGTCCATAATTATATATATGTGTGCGTGTGTGTGTGCATTAATAACAATCTCTACCGATATTGCGCATCTAACGTTTCATATTGTCTAAGCAAAACGTTTTTGTATTTTTTGGTTTATACTTTGAAACCTCTTGAATGTCTCATACTTTTCTTCTGATGGCACGCTCCGTCCTAGCTCCATTTCTTCTCTTGAAAGGGGCTTGAATAAGTGAATGAGTGAATATTAGCGTCGCACTGTTCAGCTACACCGGGGCCGGAACTTTGAGTTTTTAACCATGGTCAAGTGACGAGGACGACACTTGAGCTGGCACTCCCCTCTTCTAACTACCACACCACACTAATGGGAGGACGAATGAGCTCTCGATAGATTTAACGTGCATGGCTCCCCTATACGGTGGATATTCAGTGGTACTGGGCTCGAACTCGTGACAAGCCAGCCACGATCCGATACCTTGACCTCTAGGCTACCCCGGCCGTGTCACCAGTATATATATATCAGTATCGCTAAATGCTTCGGACGCACAAAGTAGCGCACACAGAAATTTTCAAGGGGGGTCGGGTCGAAGTTCACCATTCTTGTATGATGCTCCTTTCGATTTTGTTGATTTATCGAGAACAAAAAACAGTTAAAAACTAATTACTGAATAAATAATTATAGCAATAATTAAAAAAAATTAATCATTAATAACAAATATTTTATTAAATTTTACTTACTATATACTTAGAATTATATTCAATCGAAAAAATCCAAAAGGCTTTTGCAGGGGGTTCCGGACCCCCGGGTTACCAGTGCGCCACTGAACGCACATATACGTCTTTCTGAAGAACAATCTTTTCTGTGCATTGCTATGCATCAAGTTAATCCGAAGGCTTTGGAATACAATAAGAGGACGAAGGGTGTACATATATCATAGGAGTTCCTTGTTTTTATTCTTTTTCTAAACCCCCCCCCCCTCCACCATAACATCACATACTTGCGCCTACGTGGAAAATCGAGGCATTGGGGAGCGAAGCGCATAACTTTTATGGGTAGTTAAGGAATTATTTATCAAGGTAAGTGCAATTTTTTTGCACATATTTGTATATGAGATAAACACATACGAGGTCAGTGGTAATTATTAAACTTGTTCTTGACTTAATATTGGGAAATTAATTATAAAATACATTATGCAGTACTGATAAATTCATAAGTGTATAAAAAAATTCTTATTACCAGATAATAGATCTACAGACTTAAAATTTAACGAATATAATGGTTTTTATGTTTGGCTAGGATATACGAAAGCTTTTTTTTTTTTGCTTAATTTGTAATTCACGCAAAATTAACTCATTAAGAACATCTTTAACTTCCAATCTGTATTGTTTAATTGTTCAATCCATCTGTGCGAAGAACGGACACACCAGCTATTTTAAAATAAGAAAAAAGCAATAAACTAAGGATTTAGCTATCACATCAATTTTTTTTATTATTTGTAACAGTTTATTGTAATGAAAACCATGCATTTAATAAATTTTCAAGAATAAATATGCAATGAGCACTATATTTTGGTATATTTGAATGCATTTTTGATTTTAATTTATTGTTTTTATAGCTATGCTAAATAAGCTGTGTAAAAATTTATTTAAATGCATGCGGTCTAAATTCTTGTAACTCCATTTGATAGTATTAATTATTAAGAAACAAATATGGTGAAAAACAGGAAATTCGGAATTTGCATTTAAACGGGCAGTTTCCTCAACCACACCTCAAAATGCTCAATACATTATATCAGAAAACGTTACTATTGTTTTTTTTCCCATGTAGACATTATTTTTTTTAATAATTCGATACAGAAATTATTTAAATCATTGATATTTTTGTTTAGAATAAGAATAAACCCAGAGGAACAAGATCTGTAGTAAAAATTTAAACTGCAAGCTTTATTTATTTATTTTTTAATTATCAAGCATTTCTCACATTTAAAGAAAGATGAAAGTAGGCATCGCGTGATCGAAAGTTCCAATATTAGCAACATATTTCCAACGTAATATTCATTAGTAATCACGGTAGTTAAGTACGCAGGGTCAGGAATTGTTGGTTGCTATGTCATCAGATCGAGAAGAGTAACCCCCAAGATCCGCCGCGCAGAGTGTGCCGATGAGCGATAATTATCTTGTGAGTTTTATACGTCCTTCTAAGGTTGTGGTGTGGAAGTAAGGATAGGAGGGTGTCAAGCTAAGTATCATCCTCCATACCTAACCACGGTTCAAACCAACGAGATACTTTGCCCAAAGGCCTACCGTAGCATTATAGGGCGCGACACAAATATATATATCACTCGTGTTATAATTTTACTTAACATATTAAAGCAGTGCTTCTCAAACTTTCTATACTTGCGACCCACTTTTCAATCATAAAATATCATCGCTGTACCCCCCTCCATACGATAGTAAAGTGTTGAATTCAATAATATACCATGCTCTGACGTAAAGCTACAATACAGCCTTAATTATAAACCGTTCAAATTATCAAGGTAAAATTTTGTATATAATTTTATGGCATGTTTATGAGGGGTCACTATTAATTATTAAACGTTCTTAACGCGTAATACTGTTTAGATAATTATGAAACACATTATGCAGTACTGATTCACTTATAAGTATATTATATCAGTTTAAATGTGTATTTTATTTTTTATTATGATAGCATGTATTTTGTTTTCCTCCCTTTTAGAAAATTTGTTAAATCCTTTCTTTGTTTATGACTCTTCGGTATGCTCGCGCCCCCTTGTAGTATTATCACGCCCCACAGTTTGAGAAACGCTGCAATAGCCCTTGTGCAGGTTTAATGTGCTACGTAAATGCAACTCTCACTCAATGTAATTTTATTTAACATATCGGAAGATATAATTTTACTAGCATTTGGTAAGATTTGTGAATTATATTGAAAAGTCATTTTGATGATAACGTATTGATTTTTTTTTCTTTGCTAAACAGCTTACAATAAAAAAAGTTTACTTCGAAAGTAGAACTTGGTTTGAAGTTGATAATGTATATTTACACAATAAAACAACTTAATATATAAAAGTAAGTTTTAAAGCTGAAAAAAAAAATTACCACTTTTTATTAAATAAAGCAACCAATAAATTTGTAACGCATTTCGTATTTCATTATCTTGCATAAATTTTCTGTTTGGATTCTTATTGAACAAAGCGTTCACTGTCGAACGCTGAAATTATGAATAAAGATAGCCAACCTTGTTTTTCTCTTATATTTTATACAATTTATTTTGGTAGTCTGAATTCTCTTTAGATTTAAAACCTATTGCCTGGAAATCTATAATTTCTACAGTATTAAATGGTACTTTGTCTGCATTTTAATGAAATTATTGAAATATTGTTCCCTTCTAAATATCTTTGCTGCGTATCTGTGCAGTTCCGCTGTGCATGTCATTCATTAAAACTGCCTTTGGGGCTACTGAGTCTCATGAAATTGTCAATATTCTGCAAATAAGTATCTTCTTTCACGCGCATAGACTTATTACGAAAACGTGCGACAATCCTGTGGTTTTGAAAGTTGACGTAAAATTTATACACCACCGCGTTACACTAGTCAGGATCACGGAAAAACTGTAGCTTGTTTTATCAGGGGGCTCGAACCTAGAGGCCGCTGAAGTCCCAGTGTAGAAAAGTGGCTGCATGTGGTAAATCTGGGGAGTTTGATATCCTCCATTGACTTGGGTATTAAGTTCGGAGGGAATACCGTTTGAAGTGTCGTATTTCTTCATTTTACCATTGTTCAAATTTACTAAGTCTGTTACCAATGGTTCTTGTGTTGGTTTTTATACTAAAGTACCGTGGCGCAACAGTCCATAGTAAGGCAATGCTTACTTTTGCCCATTTCAGCTTTTATGATCTTGGACACTAAAGTGCATGAGCATACGATCAACAGTGATCAGTTTGACATAAGAGCCTCATTGTTTTTATTTCTCAAGCAAAATTGGCGCACTTATTTATCAACCCACTGAAGGGATGAAAGGCTGATCGATTTTACAATCCGGAAGGGGAGGTGGTTAGACCCCGTACTTGTGGCATTTTAACCACAGAGGTTTTGATAGTGTGACATAAGCATTCCCTCATGTACTTTAATTTTGAAAAAAAGTATTGCAATTCGTTTTAAAAGATCTAAACACTTTAAGTAGTTGCAAGTTGTTGCAATATTTGCGTTCTATTTTTTCATAGCTCGTTATGCATATTTTTTCTTCGTAATCAGCAGCCCAATTTCGTTCATAATTTTGAGTAAAATGTACCTTTACAACTATGTGTTTGAAAATAACCTATTTTAGTTTTATTTTCCCGAGGATGTATAATTAAGGGTTTCGCTCTTTACTTCATAAACTTTTTATAGGTATAAGAATATGCATACTTAAAGAATACATGAATAAAATTATTAAAAGTATTATTTTATCAATGGTATCGTTTAAATCAGTTCTTATCAAACTCAAAATTTCCGACCCAATACTTAATCATAATCTTCATAGCCTTATCAACCCCATACAAATAACAATACATTGAGATTTCCACATATAATACTATACTTTAGCACTAAAGCTACAATACTACTTAAACATTTTTAGTGCCACAGGCTTTCTTAAGTGAGTGAGTGAATATTAACATCGTACTCTTCAGCTACACCAGTTTCTTTGGCAACGGAACTTTAAATTTTGAACCATGGTCAAGTGACGAGGACGACACTAGAGCTGGTACCTTCTCCTAACTACCACACCACACTAACGGGAGGACGATTGGGCTCTCGTTTTAGCCACTGCATCAATACCTACATGGCAGATATTCAGTGGTACTGGAAGAGCACAGAACTCGTGACAAGCCATCCCACTACGATACCTGACCGCTGGGCACCACAGCCGGCCTGCAAAACATTTATGTAAGCTACCTAAATCCGGTACGCTAAATACTCCGGACGTATATATACGTCTTTCTGAAGTACGAAATAACCGCAATGCTATTGTCCATCAAGTTGAAATCGAAGATGCTTTGGAATACGTGCAGAAGTTTACTTATATCACAAAGTTTCCTTGTTGTTATTCTTTTCGCCCCTCCCCTCTACCTTTACATCACATACTTGTGCCTTCGTGGAGTGGAACATTGGGGGCAGATCATATAACTTTAATGGGTAGTTAAGAAATTATTTATAAGCTGTAAAAAACTATCAAGGTAAGTGCAAATTTTTGCACATAATTTTATAATATGACAAGCCATAGGTTCACACGGTAATTAATGAACTATTTTGAAAGCGAAAGTATTGGGAAATTAATTACAAAATACATTATGCACTTTTGATATGTTGCTTAAGTGTATAAAAAAATCCTTATTACCAGCTATTAGATCCACAGGGGCTTAAAATTTAACAAGTATGTTTTTTTGTTTTGCTTTGGGGCTATTTAGAAAATTTTCTTCAATTCCTGCTATTATAGCTAACACTCTCTATATATTTATTTATTTATCTATTTGGAATTTTCAATCGTTAATTAAACACATTTTAAAGCGCTCGATTGAACTGAAATTTTATTTACATAATTATTTTACGGAAAAATACAATAATTTATTTATTATTAATAAAATTTAATTGATTAAAACTAATTTTCAACGATTTACAAATACAGCCACGTTGGCATCATTTTTGGCGACTTGTGTCAAAACTTGAAAAGGTTTTTCTCACGTTTTAAAGCATGCAGTTGCACTGAAATATTATAAAAACACGATTGTTTTGGATGAAGCAATTCCATATACTTTAATGATAATTAATAAAAATAATAACCACTTAATCTTGTGCTCCTGTCATATGTATATAAGTATTTATATTAAAAAAAAATTGTAACCATTTAATATAAAGGCATGCAAAATAAAATATTTCTTTGTTGATCTAAGTAGGAATGGAATTTTTTTATATTACTTATTTTGTTTTAAATTGAAATTCACGTAAATTAAGTTTTAATTAATTAATTTTACGTGAATTTCAATTAACAAAATAGAAAATGACTAAACAAAATTCATTCCTCACTTAGATCAACAAAAAAATATTTTATTTTAGCGTCTTTTTATATTAAAAACTTCTTTATCCTTCAATCTGTACTGTTTAATTTTTCAATTCACCGGTGCGATATACCAGATAGTTTAAAATGAGATAAAGGCAATAAACTAAGGATTTAGCTCTCATATCATTTTTTTTTATTTGTAACAGTTTATTGTAATGAAAACCATGCATTTCATAAAATTTTCAAGAATAAATATGCAATGAACACTAACTTTTTTGGTACATTTGTATGAATGTTAGATTATAATTCATTGCTATATAGCTATGCTAAATATAAGCTGTGTAAAATTTATTTAAATGCATGCGGTCTAAATTCTTGTAGCTGCATTTAATAGAGTCAATTATTGAGAAAAAAAATAAGGTGGAAAAAACTGGAAATCCGGAATTTGCATTTAAACAGTTTAGTTTCCTCAAAGTATCAGACTTCCAACAAGTTCAATACATTATATCAGAAAATGTTGTTTTATTTTTCTTATGGACATTTTTTTTTTCATAATTTGATACAGGGAAATTATTTGTACAATCATTGAAATTTTAGTTTAGAATAAAAATAAACACAGAGAATCAAGATTTATGGCAGAATTTAGGCTTTAAGCTATTGATGTTTTTCTCCCTTTTAACTATCAAAAAATTCTCACATTTGAAGAAAAATCGAAAGAGCCACGCGTAATCAAGAGTTCCTGTATAAACAACATATTTTCTTCGTAATATTACTTTGTATTCACTAGTTTAGTTAGCAAGGTCAGGTACTCTTGGTTATTTCGTAAAAGTAACGCTGAAGAGCAGCCACGCAAAAGTGTGTGTGTCAATGCACTATAAACATCTCGAGTTTTAAACGTCCTCCCAAGTGTGTGGTGTGGAAGTTAAGATAGGAAGACGTCAATCAAGGTAGCGTCCTCCAAACTTGACCACGGCTCAAACAAACGAGGTCATTTTTCAAAATGCTTAGTGTAGCATTATAATGCGACTCAAATATAACCAAAAATCACTCTTGCTATAATTTTATTTAACATATTAAAGCAGTGCTTCTCAAAATTTACCTACTTGTGACACTTTTCAAATACAAATTTCCATGTACTCCCATTCATACGATAGTAATGTATTGAATTCAATAATACTATACTTTGACGTAAAGCTACAGTACGACTTTTATTATAAACCGCAGAGATTATCAAGTAAAATTTTGTATATAATTGTATGGCATGCTCATGAGGTCACTGGTAATTATTAAACTCGTTCTTAACGCGTATTACTGTTTAGATAATAATGAAACACATTATACAGTACTGATTCACTTATAAATAATATCAGTTTAAATGTGTATTTTCATTTTTATTATGACAGAATGTGTATTTATAGCTACTTCATCAGTAATTTAATATTTTTAAATAATCTTTTATATTTTCGTCTTTTCCATATACTCGCCCCCTTGTAGGGTTATCACTCGCCCCTAGGGGGCGCACCCCACAGTTTGAGAGAAACACTGTGTATTAGAGATATAATTTTTAAAAGCCCTTGATAAAATTTGCAAAATATAGTAAAAAGTACTTATCGATCATTCCTAAAGGATTTTTTTTTTCAAAATGGCTTACATGGAAAATAAATTGTGAACTAAAAGTTGAACTAGGTTTAAAAATGATAATCTTCGTTTACACAATCAAAAACTTAATTGCAGTAAGTTTTAAGACTTATAAATTAATTTTAACACTTTGGATTAAATAAAGTGACATTATAAAATTTCAATGGAATACTGTGTGTATCTCTTTTCATGTATGAGTTGGCTGTGTGTTGAGAACTTGTTTTGATATACCTGCACTGACCCTCTTATAGGATTTATCACTCCTCCTCTGGGAACCTAATTATATAAATATAAAATATACAAAAATATATATAAAACCCTGAATTTATACAAATATACTCTCCTCTTAAGTTAACTTTATATGACACATTTTTATCAACTCTAACTTTTGTATAAATAAATTTATTACATCACGAAATATTTCTTGAACTTTGAGCATATTTTGTGCCAATTATTGTTTCATATAAAAATAATGTAAAAAATGAATATCTAGATTTTTTAATTTTGATAATATTGCTTTCGAACTGTATTTACTTTATAAAATTTTAATATTCTTGAGGCATCTCCGTCCTTTATATTATAACGGTATTTCAATGGAAGAAACATGGAAAACTGTTGACAATTCTGGCAAATCGCTATCACTTTTATGGTATTACATTTGGCGATTTGGCAACCATATGAAAGCTTCTGGAAATTAATGAAGAAATCTGTAACATCTCATTCTTTGGGGGTCCAGCAAAATTTTCTCGCGGATACACTTTGCTTGACACCTTATCTGCTCATACGGACATATTTTAAAAAATACTCTCAAAATAGAATTTATTTAAAGAAATTCTGGAATGCCTAAAAACAGTTTGGCAAATAGAATTTGGAAGAAAAACAAAATTTTAAAGATTTCTTAATGCGAATTAAAGCTGGAAAAATATTAAACTGCTTTTTGTATTTTGCTTCAAAAGCTTTTACAAATATTCGATCAAAATTTATTGTGAAATTAATAGGTGAAAAGCAGAAACATTAGATTCTTTAATGCCATAAAGCTATAAATAAACTAGAAAGAACACGAAATATAACATTTCCACGGCAATCCCGAGTTTTCATTATTTTTGGGAACTGAAACAAGACATGACAAAATAATAAACTTTTAACCATCTGCACAAGAATCCCGGATTTGGAGGTGTTGGGTTTGTATTTCGTCTGAAACAAGAAGCAGAACTGTCTTTAGTAATAACGCTCAGTTCAGTGTAAGAATGAGGAGTTAAGTTACAGTTGAAGATTAACATTACGGTGAACAGAGAGAATAGCTCTGTTTTATTAGAAAGAAAGAATTTTCATTATACTTGTAATTGTTGTTCCTTTTAAATAACGGTTTTGCAGGTAAATGTTTCATGATTTTGAATAAGACCATTGATATATGTGAGGACGAATAAACATGAGAATTTAAATAATATATCTCTTTTTTTTCCATCCGTTTTTATGTGTTTTTACGAGTATGTTTTAAATTTATCTTTGGTTTGTTATATTATTTTTTTAAAAAAATGGATTACAATGTATATATATATATATATATATATAGGCTTATTGTATCTACAAACAAAAGATAACATCCAACAATCACATTCGAAAAACATAGACAGTAGGAAAATCCTGCAATGAAGGGACATATGAGTAATCGAGATTAAAAATTATAAAATGGATGCTGCAGTATTATAAACATTGCTTTGACTCAGGACAGCTAATATATAAAGAGATTTATATAAAGTGGGAGTTGAACATATTTTTTTGGTCAACCAACCTTCCTCCCAACCTTCCTCACTTCACGATATAGAGCAATAAGTACAAGTTATATTGCTGATTCTGGACCCTAATGCAGATTTAAATCCGTAGTAAACAGGAATGTAGCACTTAACAAAAGTATGAAAAAGAATACAAATAAAATAATAATTCCTAATTATAGCATAACTTTAATATATATATATATATATATATATATATATATATATATATATATATATTTACTTTATTATGTGTACATATTTTTATAATATTAAAAGAACAAATTTTGAGAAGTTTAAAGCATTTTAAGTTGTCTCCTATTTACTTTTGAATAGAAATAGAAATAGAAACCGAAACTTAGTGGCTTGTTTGCTTGGCGTATCGTGCTTCTTTTTCTAGGTTCGGGTTCTATTCCCGGGTAGGAAACGGTCGACTCAGCCTTTCATCTCTACTGCGCTGGATCGATAAAAGGGTAACAAGCTTGCTTGGGGACTTAAGCGCTGGGTGTCTCGCTTCAAGTTCACCACCTGTTCGGGACATATGCTCATGCTCCTCAGTGCCCAATGGTCACATATACTGGAATGGGCACAGTAGGCTCTTGTCCTTATGGGCTGTTGCGCCACTGTGTTTGAGTTTTGAGTTTTTTAACTAGAAAATTAATACTAATTAAAACGAATATAGTCACTGTTGTAATAGTCTTATTTTTAACTAGCTTTTTATTATCCTTTCTGTTGCATGTTTGGAAAAAAAATTTATTTTCGTACAGATTTTTTTTGTACAGAATGGTATATACACTACTATTGGTATATCAATTTTTAGTAAGATTTTTTTTGTAGTAGAAATTACTTATATGATGTATACGATTTTAAATAGTGACTGTGACAATTCACACGCACATTAACCACTTACATTTACTTTGTAGTAAGTATCATTTAATTGAATTGTTCAAGTTCTGTGTGTTAACAATAAATAAATAAATAAATTATGTGATTTCATAAAACGCATTTTTTAAAAATTACAAATTTTAAAAACAAAGATATGTCTAGAAAAACATTGTTTTCGTTTCAAATATATAGATAATTTTTAAAATTTATATACTTTTATATATAAATTTGGAGAAATAAATTTTAAATGATTATACAATTCCTTTTGTATTATATGCTATTTTATCTCGGTGAGTTTTGAATTGAATTCATGATAAGAACAAAATTAATTTTTGAAATAAATTACTTTTTGTTAAGAATAACACTAAAATTTAAGTCCATGTAATAAAAAAAAGATATTTTCAAGATTTATTTTGCTTAGCTTAATTGGTTTGAATGCAATAAAATACTTGGTACATTTGCTTACATAGAAGACTTTATTTTTTAATGAAAAGCATTTAAATGCTGATAAAATCAAAATTTTGAACATAAATATTTATGTATCCTCATAACAATATCGAATGGGAACAAGGGATTATTAAAAAATAAATTTAATCAAGAAAAATATATCCAATGTACAAAACTGAATACATAAAACAAACACGCGTATTACAAACCAAGTATACAGTTCACTTTATTTTTAAGCAATAATTAAATGAGACGTAATTGAATTGAATGATTTTCTAAATTTTGCCGTAATATTTTAAACTGATTAATAAAAAAATCAAACTTTTTATGCTTTTTTTTTTTTAATTTCAAATATTACTCAGCCGTCGCTAAAACGTAACAACTCTCTCTATGAACAGTATAATTAAAAAACTTTTTTTTTTTTTTTAGATAAAAATACGAGATCGTATTAAATGTACGAATAAAATAATATGCTGAGATCTTAAGTGAAACATTTATCTATCTACATGTGATACGCAGAAAGAATAAAAATAGATATGTTTTCCTTTAACAAAATTAAAAAGTTTCAGAAAATTAAATATGATACGACATTTTAATTTGATTAAAAAAGTGACGTATAAAATTTCAATGAAATTCCTGTATTATCTCTTTTCATGTATGAGATTTAGCTGTGTGTTGAACAATTTTTTGATATACCCATGCAACCCTCTTATAGGGTTATCACTCCTCCTCTAGTGGAACCTCTAATTATAAAAATATACAAATATATATATAAAACCCTGAATTTATACAAATATACTCTCCTCTTAAGTTAACTTTATATGACTCATTTTTATCAACTCTAACTTATGTATAAATAAATTTATTACACATCACGAAAAATATTTCTTGAACGTTGAGCATATTTTGTGTAATTATTGTTTCATATAAAAAATGTGTAAAAAATAGATATCTAGATTTTTAGTACGATAATATTGCTTTCCATTGTATTTCTTTATAAAAATTTTAATATTCCCAGCCATCTCCGTCTTTTATATTATAACGGTATTTCAATGGAAAACATGGAAAACTGTTGACGATGCAGCCAATTGCCATCACTTTTGGTGACTACATTTGGCGATTTGGCAACCATATGAAAGCTTCTGGAAATTACTGAAGAAATCTATAACATCTCATTTTTGGGGGGTCCAGGGAAATTTTTTTCGGACCACCACTTTAGCGACCTCTGCTCATACGGACATATTTAAAAAAAATACTCTCAAAATAGAATTGTTAAAAAATTATGGAATGCCATAAAGCAACTTAATAGCATGAAATAAATTGGAAAAAAAATTAAGATTTCCTTAATGCGAATTAAACTGGTAAAAAAATATTAAACTACTTATTGTATTTGCTTCACAAAGCTTTTACAAAATCTTCGATGAAAATTGTGTGAATTAATGGAGTGAAAACAGAAACATTAGATTCTTTTAATGCCATAAAGCTACAAATAAACCAGAAGAACACGAAATAACATTTCCGGCAATCGAGTTTCATTGTTGCAGAATTGAAACAAAAGACATGACAAAAATAATAAACTTTAACCATCTACACAAGAATCCTGGTTTGAGGTGTTGGGTTTGTGTTTCGTCTGAAACAAGAAGCAGAACTGTCTTTAGTAATAACGTTCAGTTCAGTGTAAGAATGAGGAGCTAGGTTACACTTGAAGATTATAACATTACCGGTAAACAGAGAGAATAGCTTGTTTTATTAAAAGAAAAGAATTTTCATTATAATGTAAAATTGTGGTTCTCTTTTAAATAAATGTTTGTTGGTAAATGTTTCATGATTTTGAATGAATACATTGATGGGAAGAATAAATACGAGAATTTAAATAATATATTTTTTTTTTCCTGTTATTATGTGTTTATTACAAGAGATATATTTTTAAAGGTTATCTTTTGTTTGTTATATTATTTTTTAAAAAATGGTTTAAAATATATATATATATATATATATATATATTTATATATATATTTTAAAATTTTTTATATGTGTACATTTTTTAATAATAATAAAAGAATAAATTTTAAAAAGTTTAAAGCATTTTATGTTGTCTCCTAATTACTTCTGAATAAGTAAATAGAAAAGGAAGGCCCAGTGGCTGGTTGGTAGGTATCGTGCACCCCCCGGCGGGTTCTACCGGGGGAGGAAAAGTCGCCCAGCCTTTTCTCTCTACCATTTCGATAAATGAATCCCAACTTGCGGGACTTGCACGGGGGGTCTCGCTTCAAGTTCACCACGGATGGGGATGTTCTCATACCCTCGGAAAATGGTTAAAAAACTGGGATGGACACAGTAGGTCTTGCCCCATGGGCTGTTGCCCCACGAGTTTTTTTTTTTGGTTTTTAAAAAAAAAATGAATACTAATTAAAATGATTAGTCACTGTTGTAATAACCTTATTTTTTTAACTAGATGTTTTTTAACCTTTCTGTGTTGCATGTTTTGAAAAAAAACGTATTTTTGTACAGAATGGTATATACACTACTATTGGTATATCAATTTTTAGTAAGATTTTTTTTGTAGTACAAATTATACTCATATGATGAATAAGATTGTAAATAGTGATTGTGAGCAATTCACACACGCGCATTAACCACTTACATTTACTTTGTAGTATGTATCATTAAATTGAATTGTTCAAGAGTTCTGTTAACAAAAAAAAACAAATAAATAAATAAAGATTTCATAAAACGCATTTTTAAGAAATTACAAATTTTAAAACAAAGATATGATGTCTTGGAAAAACACTGTTTTCGTTTCAAATATATAGATAGATTTTAAAATTTATATACTTTTAAAAAAATTTGGAGAAATAAATTTTAGATGATTATACAATTTCTTTTTTTTTTTAATTATTATTATATGCTATTTTATAGGTGAGTTTTGAATTGAATTCATGATAAGAACAAAATTAATTTTTGAAATAAATTATTTTTTGTTAAGAATAACACTAAAATTTGAAATCCATGTAATAAAAAAAGATATTTTCAAGATTTATTTTTTTAGCTTAATTGTTTTGAATGCAACAAAATACTTAATGATAATTTGCTTATAGAAGACTTTATTTTTTAATAAAAAGCATTTCAAATACCATGATAAAAATCAAAATTTTGACCATAAAATATTTATATATCCTCATAACAATATCGAATGGGAACTAGGGATTATTAAAAAATAAATTTAATCAAGAAAAATATGTCCAATGTACAAAACTGAATACATAAAACAAACACAACTATTACAAACCAAGTATACACAATTCACCTTATTTTTAAGTAATAATTAATTGAGACGTAATTGAATTGAATGATTTTCTAAATTTTGCTTAGTAATATTTTAAACTGATTAATAAAAATAATCAAACTTTTTTATGCTTATTTTTTTTTAATTTCAAATATATTACTCAGCTAGCGTCGTTAAAGTATCGGCGCAACACTGGACAGTATATTAAAAGTTTTTTAGATAAAAATACGAATCGTATTAAATGTACGTATAAAATAATATGCGAGATTTTAAGTGAAACGTTATCTATCTACATGTGATACGCAGAAGAATAAAACAGATATGTCTTCCTTTAACAAAATTAGAATTTTCGAGAAAATTAAATATGATAAGACATTTTAATAAAAGAGCAAATAGCTAATATTAAGCATTCTGAATTTTCCTTTGCGAAACTCTTAAACATATATTTCGATATTTTTTCTACTATAAAATGGTTAATATTTATTCATCTATTTGCAATTACTTTCCTTTCAGTGATGAATATATTTCAATCTCTTCAATCTTCCAATCTTCCATAACCTAGTTTTCCAATCCATGTTCTAAAATATTTTGATTCGTTTTTCAAAGTTTTCGAAATGCTTTTCGATTGAAGATATGTTTTCCCTTCAAGAATAAAGAATCATATCTTTTTTTTATACCCGGTTTCCTTAAACTTTTCTATACAGGAATGAGATTTCTTTAATTTCGATCAATAGGTTTGCACCACCAAAAAAATTGAATTTGAAACATTTTAATATTTTTTTTTTAGTTCTGATAACTTTTACACCATTGAAGCTATGAATTTTATAATTTGTTTTTACTAGATACCTTGTTAGCTGTTACTTTTTTTTTCAGTGTTAAAGTTCACTTGCACTATGAACAGTTTATATCTAGTTGTACCACAAGTTCTGATACAATATTTTAAGAAGGCCTGCAGTGACTCAAACGAAGAAGATGATTTTGAATTTTGTCTTTGGGGATCGTCTGCAGTATTTTTCAAAAAACTGTAGTCTTTCTTAATTCTTTTTAAATCAATTGGGTCTAATGCTGCAACAGAAATGGACGCAAAATATTTTTAAATAAAGAAAATCCTGTTGGGGATTTTAAGGCTATTAAACATTTGCAAAACAAAAATAGTTGTTCACTTATCGTATCGAACACTCAAGATATTTTCTGAAACCCACAGCGTGTGAGTGAATATTAACATCTCACTGTTCAGCTACACGAGGGCTTTTTGGCGGACAGACCTGTAATTTTGGAAATCCATGGCTCGCGGATGTGTGGACGACACCTTGAGCTGGCACCCCCTCTACTAAATACCACACCACACCAACGGGAGGATATTTTCTCAGCTCGACAGACTTAGTGCAGCGCTGCCCCGCACGGCGGGATTTTAGTGGTACTAGCTCGAGCTCGTGACAGCGCCAGCTGCTGATCCGATAATTTTGACCCACTCTGGCTACTGCGGTCACCTGAGACCAACCTACCCCAGATTCAAGATGATCTTCCACTGCCTGGTGAAAAACAGATGTCGCTAATTAGGACAGGAATTAAAAAATGAAAAGTACTTTGTAGTCACCTTTAGTGAAAATTACTTTTATTATTTAGAAAATAATTCTTGAAATATGGTTAAATATGTTTTCGTTTTGGTACCCATTAGAATAAATATTCTTTAAATATTGCATCAAATAAATACCTTACACCTCATGCATGAAGAATGTCAAAATTAGGTCTTAAAGGAATGAAATAAAAACATATCAAGATAAAAATATGTATTCGAGTATTTTTTCTTTTGCTTCAAAGAGTCCCCCATCATTTTTTGTGTGTAAAGAAGTATGGGTTTTTTCACATCTCTTTTATATTTTGTAAACTTCCTTTTGCTAAATTGGAGAGACCAATAAGATGCAAGTAAATTTGGAATCATGTAGCTTGTTTATAACGGTAATACGTAGGTTTCTTTCCGCATTCTTAAAACATTTTTCCTTATATTTCGATATGAAATTATGAATTCATTGTAAGAAAAAAAACCCGCATGAACAGATTTGAATGATTCATATTGTGCTTATAAAATAAATGGAACTCGGAATTATTTTTTGTGTAATACACATTTAATTAATGGTACATCATTTTTCCAATGAAGTTTCTACTATGCAGCAGAAGCCAATTTTGTAAACTTTAGAAATAACTTTTATTGAAGAACTATTAGGTTTTATAGCCATCATATTTAATTCTCTAATTTTTGAAATGGTCCTTCTTTAATGAAACAAAAAAGAAAATAGCGCGAAGCCGTACGAATTTTAGGAAAAGCAGGTGTTCTCAAAATGTTTGTTTCGCCACACACAAGAAGCTACAGAGCACTTTTCCTTTTTTGCTGACTTATGTTTTAAAATAAAATGTCTTTATAAAACTTATTTTATTACTCAGAATCAAATGGATATCAATGGATAAAATAAATATTTAATTTATCCAATGGAACCCTAGATATCCTTATAATTTTAAAGCTCGCCTCCTTTGTAGCACTTATTAAATTCATTGCTCAAATTAAAAGGGAACCTCTGATTGGATGAAAGTTTCAGTAAATTTAGCCACTGTAGGAATAGTTAATCCATTCCTTATAAAGTACCGCCTTCTTTATTGCTCAAATTTTGATGACAGAGATGATTGGATGTCAGCCATAACTAATTTAACCAATGTTATTTCAGTTTGTGGCCTTTTCATCAAAAGTTTTGCCCTCTCTAAGAGACTTAATTATTTTATTGCTGAAAAATTGTACAACAAAGCACTGACTGGATGTTAATCACATTATTTTATTCAAAATCATCCTAGATTGGTTTTATCTTAAAAATACCGCCTTCTTTACTTGGTTAAATTTAATTGCTCCTATACTAATGAAAGCTCTGATTGGAGGGAAGTTCCGATAAATTTAACCAATCGTTCGGCCTCTAGTTTTAAAGTACCGCCTTCAAGTAGATGATGCTACAATTTTATTGTTCAGATTGAAATGAAAATTTTCATTGGATGTAACGCACAATTATTTTAACCAATATTATCAAAGATTGACTTTGATTTTGCTGTTCTATCGCCTTCTTAACAGCATTAAATAAATTTTATTGGTCTGTTTTTAAAGCACTGATAGGAGATAGACGGTACAACTAATCGAACCAATTTAACAAATGCGCCTCAGAAATAATATTTTAAAAGTTGAGTTACGAAAATATCTAATATGGGCACTATTGTGTAAGATATGAGAGTGTTTAAAGTGAAGTCAAAATTGAAGAATAGACTTATAATTTGGAAAAACAAAATATAGAAAATAATTTATTTTTGTGTCTGTTTGCATTTTTATTAATGTGTGTGTGTGTTTTACGTTTTACTCCTTTCGTGTAGATGAGTTTATAACGTCAACGTTAAGTATTAGTCAAAATGTGAAAAATTCTCTAGAGGAGGGGGGTGGACATTATGTTTTTGTACGAGGGCTGCCGACACCCTAAGATCGGTCCTAAGTGTCACTAGCTTTTAAATGTTCTAAATTTTGCACCATTAGAAAAAAGCTATATCAATTTTGAAATGATACAAGCATTTGGAAATAATAAATGAATTAATTCATGCAAATGTCAAGATTTTTAAACACGTTTTAATATTTTGGAGTATGTAAACTTGTTTGGGTACAATATGTCTTTCGAATTGAGCGGGTTATGTTTCTTGTCCCGACGAAAATATTACCAATTTTATTTTTCTTGTATATCCACGTTAGCGAAATGGTCGTGATCGCAAATTCTTGAACAGCGCTGTGAAGTCTTGAGTTCGAACCTTGGTGCCACTGAAGACCCGTCGTGTAGAGGGGATAATGAAAGTTAAATCTATCGAGGCTCAAACATCCTCCCGTTGGTATGATGGAGAAATTAGGAGAAGGACCTGCCAGCTCAGGTGCTGTCCTGGTCCCATGATCAATGGTTCTAAATTACGAGGTCCATCACCAAAAACCCTCGAGTAGCTGAATAGTGTGACGTTAATATTCGGTCAATTAATTAAATTGAGGCCTTCATTTAAATTCCCATTCATCATTCAATCTTCTGATTGAATTGGGTCATTAAAGTTCCTCAATCTCCTGTTATTGCTCATGCATTTCTATGAGCCCATCCAATGTAAGCTCTAATGGAGTGATCCGAAAGGAATCTCAAACGTCATCGTAGTTTTTCTAAATTTATTTGCCTGACAAGATCGACAACTTCTTAAATCATATTACCAGTTTCACCACTTTTTCCCCTCAATTAAAAGACGAATCAACGAGATTTGAAAATCGCTTAACGCATAGTGTGCATAACAATAAAATATTCTAAGAAGAAGAAACTACTGATATTAGAACTAAATCCTCTAAGAGTTGATTGTCTTTATCATACACTAAACAACATGAATGCAACTACGGAAAAAAAAACATTCCTAAATTTTTGAAATATAGGGTTTTAAAAAAACATAACTTCGACAAAAAAAATATGATCTTCATAAAAGGCAGTTAAAGTTTGGATTTTTATTAGAATAAAAATTCCCCACTTTTATAAAATTGGCTTGCCTCGCATTTTATAAAAGCCATTAAAACGCATAGAAACGATTTTATTCTTTGCGTTGATTTGAATAGAATTTGTTTTAGCTTTGTGAAGATAAATAAAAAAATAAAATAAAGTACAATGCGAACCAATTTCATTTAGAGAAATTTAAAAAATTAAGGTCTTACATTAGTATAGCTTTAAATTTATTAATCATTATTAATATTTTACAAAAATCTGTATTAGTATGCTTCCATTTTTTTTAAGAATTACGCATTGCTTACAAACTAAAGAATTTTATTACGAACCATTTTAACTTATGAAATCCTATTTAAAAAATGTTGGGGTTGGGGAATAATTGTTTTGTTTAATTAAAAAAAAAAAAAAAAAAAAATTTCCATGGAAGAATTAAATTTGAAGGTGTAATTCTAACCGATGTAAAAGTGTTTGATTGCATGAAAACGTGAGAAACAGTTAAATTCGAAGATTAGCATTTTTCTAAAATTTTGTCAGGTTTTTTTGGAGGTTAAAGTTCCTTTTCATTTTAGTATTCCCAATTTTTAAAAAATTAAAATCCCTTTAAATAAAAGGGGATGTTATTAAAAAATAAAAATTATATATTTTTTAAATAATAATTTTTCTTTTTTGAAATTTATTATAATCCAGTTCATGTTGGCAAACGTTTTCTTGAATTAGTATTAATCACATACAGTGAATTTTCCTATCCATGTACCTCATACATAAGTCAGTTTTCTCGCAAAAGGTGATTTGTTATAAATTTGTTATGTCAGGTTCTCAAACTTGGGGCTCCCAAAGGGGCATTTTACCCTTTTGGGAAGGCTGAACCATATGGAAAAGTCGAAAATAAAATATTTAAAGTAAATACATTCTGATAAAATAAAAAGTATAATACATATTCACACTGATACAAAATATTAAAATGTTTTTTTGACAAAAAGTATTGATAATTAATCAATACAAATTCAAGTCAGAATACTAGTGACTTTTTGGGCTTTCATATACAAAATTTATATAAAAGTATAATACTTTTTTTGATTTTGTGCAGTTAAAATTTAAAAAGCCATTTGTGGGTTATTTAGAAATATATTATTATTGCATTCAATTCATGTTTTGCGAGGAAGGGGGGCCAAAAAAATTGGGTCGCAAATACCCCTTACGCACTGTGTTATGTTTTTGTGATTAAGGCACCTTCCGAGAAGTCAGTTTACCCCAAAATTCATCTGAATTTTTACGCCTGTCGTTAACCCTTTGCCCTTTTAGCACCATCGGTGAAGACGATTTTTTCCCGTTTCCCCCCAATTTAGAGTGAGAAAACCATGGGGGGGCCAGGGACCTCCCACCTTCTTCCCCCCTTACCAACCAAAGAAGCTTGCGGCTCGACGGTTATTTAGTGTACCCCCCTGCCCAAAGGCACTATACATAAAAACATCCATGTCTTTCCGGGATTCGAACCCAGTCCCTACGGGACCGCAGTCAGCGTGCTAACCACCACCGGTTGGGGGCGCACTGTGTTTTATTAATAGCTATCAAAAAATGCAAAATAAAGAGTTTTCAGGATAATTTGAAAAGTTAGAAATCCTACGTAGTTTTATCCCTAAGGGTTAGAGAAAAATTTTAACTTTTACTTAAAAAGCATGGTACATTAATTTTTTTTTAAAATTTTTTTTATTATTATTAAAAATTCCCTTTTTGAAAAAAAATTTTGAAATAAAGAAATCTAGAAAAAAAAAATAAACACTATTTCTTTTTAATTGTTGAAAAATACACATTTAACGGGAAGATTCGTAATCTGAAGAAATACATTTAACTCATAAAGACTGTGCTGGATTTTAAATAAAAATTCTCAATAATAAAGACTACACGAATTTAGCCAAGAAATTAAATAAAATACAATTGAAAAACATAGATGTGTGCTTTAAAATTGAAACCTGCTTGGTCTATCGAAATCAGCATACTATTCAGTGTTTTAAAAATATAAAAACCAATTAAAATTTTTCTAAAAAGGGGACTCAAAAAATTCAAATTTTTAATAAAAATCAAATTAATTTTTTAAGATTTATTATGCATTTTTATTTGTATGCATTTATTTTATGAAACATATTTTAACTTCTGAAATTCGATACTGCAAAGCATATTCTAAAGCAGGGATGGGCTGATTTTTCCGGGGTACGGGCTACTTTTAAGGTTTTTTTAAGTGTTTCGGTCTACTCAGCGGAGACTTTGTATTAAAACTGTATGTTTTCTTTTTTGAAAGCTTATGTTTCGACATTATACCCCTCTTTTTAAAAAATGACAGATTACTATTTTTATAACAAAATCACAATTAACACAAAATTTTCAAGTTGAGAATGCTTGTACAACTATGAACAACTGCTACAGCGTGGAGCCTGGTCGTATTCAATGCAGAGAGCAGAGACTATACATTAACAGATAAATCTGATACCAGCGTATCTACTCGTATTTTTTCGCTACCGAGTCCGCGCCATCGCGGGACATGACATTGACACGAGAACCCAATCTCTTGGAATGATGTCTCAGTATCCAAACCCGTGATGTCATTGGAAGAACTCGTCAACAATACTTTTTCTCTCTTTCAGTCTTATGAGAAAAATTCATTTCTAAGACTGGCATCGCAGACTAGAGAGGCAGTGAACGTGTTAAGCGCTGTCACTCAGCTTCCAATGAAGGTACATATGTCGTCCACACATTTATCGAATCATTTGCTTCGATAAATATCACAGCCATAAATGCTTCACAGTCGCTTTGATTGTGAAATTCTCCGTTAGCTGGCGTCGGTTTCTATAAATATGTTTTCTTTAGATACGCTGCATACATTAGTAAAGGCGATCACCCCAAAAGGTCCTGGAGGTCCACTGGTCGATCGCGAGTTCGACTTAATGCCTATCCGTGTTCTAAAGCATTTAACCCTATAATCGGTCAAATTTTGCTCAAAAAGTTATAAAAAAAATTCATATTTTCTTATTGTATATAACTAATAATAATACTTAATAGAATGAGAAAAGGGAATAATTTAATTTTAATTTTCAATTTTAAAGTTTTTCTTAATTTTTTCATTGTAGACCCATTAAAGACCTATAATTGTTTGCTTTTTATCATATAAAGGATGTTTCATATATCTTGTATCATTCTTATAAAACATTTTCAAGTTGGTACCTCTTTTTAAACGGTTGAGAGTTGTGACGGCTCTATTCGCGTACCTTCCTGTAATTCTCTTGGGAATTTTTTGGGCTATCAATTTGTGTTTATTCTCAACCAACCCTTTTGAAGAAGAAAACCGTGATATTTAAATTAAGTCTACTATATATTAAGTACTTAAGTTTTCTAGTTAGCAACTAGGAGAAGGAGAGAGAGAAAGCCAAAAGTCAGGTGAGATTGCTACTGATCAGGTATCACTCAAATTTATAGAATATTCCAAATATTAAATAGACGAAAGAATTAAAGTGACGATTGGTCACTTAAGTTAAATTAACGTTAAATTAATTGGGATAATAGAAGTGATATTAAAATAAAGAAGTCGATATTTGTAGTGTTCTTATATATAATTCGTTCATCTCGTTGTTGCTCCACGTATATTACCTACATTGAGACATTCTCTTCTTGTTGTAATTAATTGAATCTCACACAATGTTGCTAATTTGTGAGATCAATAAATAAATTGTTTTTGATAATGGCTAGTGTTTCTTCCCTTTCTCCCACACCTCTAGGTGGGCATGAGAGAGAAATGAATCCCTCACTGAGTTTCTGTGTGTATGCATATGTATATGCACACACAACTTGAAGAATGGTATAATACAAATTCTTACGCTTCATTCTGGAAAGAAATATATAGGGTACTATTTTGGATTATCTTACGTTTCTTCTCAAGCAACAAGCTGCCCTTAATAATAATAATAATAATCAGATAAAAAGCATTTATTACCATTGGCAAACCACCTTACTTAAAACACTAATACTCTCACTGTAAGAATTAAAAACACGGGCAAATCGGAGATAGAACGAACAAAATATCAGAGCCTCTCAACTTTCGATAGCCCGTACGGTGGACGAGCAATCCGGTAAAGCAGCGTTTCTCAAACTGTGGTGTGCGCCCTCTTAGGGGGGCGTGATAACTTTACGAGAAGGGCTTGGGCATATTAATTTATCGAAAACAACAGATTGTTCCTTCAAAAAAATTATTAATTTACTGAAAGGAAGCAAAATAAAATTCATTCTGACATAATAAACTTCTGACACATAAATATTTCAGTATTGCACATAATGTATTTTATAGTTAATTCAACAATACTAAGGTAAGAACCAGTTGAAAATTAGTTTCATTCATAAAATGGCCGCTACTCCACTGATGTCTATTATCACTAATGAGACAAAAATATCAATTCGCAACCATACTACTTCGACAGCAAAAAACAAAATTAATATATTTGATTTCTTAACAGAGAATTTCCCACAAAATTTTCATAAATAAATTAATTTCTCAGAGCAATGGGCCATGACTGGGCCATTTAAATAGACCCGATGGGCCGCAGGTTGAGTATCGCTGCGTTAAAGGGTTAAATCTGTCGATGCCAAACCATTTTGGAGATGGGGTTGAAAGTCAGGTATCCTTAATATCACTAGACCGGGGCTCAAAATTTTAAAATCCATAATCAATGGCACTTACGTTGCTTCACAAGGCGAAGAACATCAAAATGAAAAAAAATCAAAAATAAATACATATTATTGTTTTAACTGAATGAATGATGCGATGTTTTTTTTATGAGTATCTGATAAACTGGTTATTTAGCATTGATTTTTATTAACTATTGTTTATAAAAATGTTAAAAATTATTTACAAAGGCATTTATTTTAAAGACATTTAATATAATTTTAAAATTATTACTTAATTATTTGTATTAAGAATTATTTTTTAAAACTTTTACTCTCAAATTACGATATGTTTTAATCATTTTCATTTATTACAATTGTACTGTATTTCAGTATATTTCTTTGAGAAATATTTGCCCTGTGCATATGTTTATATATGTATATTTATAAATTTAAAAATATACAATCAGCATGGCACTATTTTTCTTTTTTTCTATTATGTCGAAAAATTCTGCTGTAAGGGAAAGCTGGATGTGTGTAAAGCATTGCTAACCCTAAATCACTGGCTTAATTGAGCGACAGCTTTAGAAGTCATAATAGGTCTCTAGTTTAGTCCAAATACTTTTTTTTGTATCTACTTTGTTGTGTCTCGTGAACTCCAATTTCCTCCTTCTTTGGCATTGTAGGTTTTAGAACTTTTTCACTTTTATTTAATTATACTAGAGCTGTAGTAAATGTATTTATACAAAATGTGTAGTTAGTAAAACAGGTCGTATATAAATTTTGAATTTAACTGAAGAAAAGTTCTACTACTGATTTTCGTATAATGTTCTCCCTACATTCCAGCTCTTTCTTGAAAAATCCTCTTGCAGCATAGATCTAGATGTTATAGATTTCATCATTGATTTCCAGAAGCTTTCATATGGTTTCCAAATCGCAAAATGTAGTCACCAAATGTGATGGGAACTTGGCTGCATCGCCAACAGTTTTCCATGTTTTAAATTGAAATAACGTTACAATATAAAGGACGGAGGTGCCTGCGAATATTACAATTTTAATAAAACAAATACAATGGAAAGCGATATTAACGTACTATATCTATTTTTTACACATTTTTAATATGAAACAATAATTACACAAAATATGCTCAAAGTTCAAGAAATATTTTTCGTGATGTGTAATAAATTTATTTATACATATGTTAGAGTTGGTAAAAATGAGTCATAAAAAGTTAACTTAAGGTATCCGACTACGTTCGGAACCATGATTTTAAAAAAACGCATAAATGTATAATTTTCCTCATATTTAGTGTTACTTAGATTAGAATACATGTATAAAATTGTTTTAAGGACATTATGAAAAAAAAATTATTTAAATACAATATTTTGGTAAAAAATTATATTAGAATAACCGTTTTTCCAAATGTTCTCCCTTTGTAAGAAATGCTTCTATTGTATTAATATTTTGCCTGTCTATAGCCCAGACCTCTGTACAGAGGCTCAAATATGATTTTTGAAAATGTCACATTATTTTCAGAGTTACAACCGTTTGAAATAATTATCTTCGCTTTTTTTCTTAAAATTTCTTCCTTCTGTTGTCGTAAAACATAGATAAACCGACTTCCAAGTTATGCGTTTCAAAAATCTAGTTGAGCCTCTGTACAGAGGTCTGAGCTAAATACAGGCAAAATATTAATACAATAGAAGCATTTTTTACAAAAGGAGAACATTTAGAATAAAAGGTTATTCTAAGTTAATTTTTTGCCAAAAGATTGTATTTAATTAATTGTTTTTGTCATAATGTCCTTAAAACAATTTTATACATGTATTCTAATCTAAGTGATACTAAATATCATAAATATTATTCATTTACACGCTTTTGAAAAATCACGGTTCCGAACATAGTAAGATACCTTAAGAGAAGAGTATATTTGTATAATTTAGGGTGTTATATATATATTTGTTTATATTTATAGTTGGATAATTAAGGGTTCAGCTAGAGGGGGAGTGATAACTCTACAAGGGGGTTGCCCGAGTATATCAAAAGGATTGGAAACAAATGATTTTAAAAAAAATTATTTATTTACTGTAACGAAGCAAAACAAAATACATCATTTCACAACAATAAAAAAAATACAAACTATCAGCACAACAATAAATATGAAGTAATAGAAAAAAGAAACACAGTGTTAATAAAAAAAATGCAGTTACCACGTGAGAAATATAAGATTTTTAAACTACATTTATAAATCCTGCGTTTTGTAGAAACGCTTTGTTCAACACGCAACTAAAACTCATTTATGAAAAACGCTAAGAGTACAGGAATTTCATTGGAATTTATATTTACTTTATATTTAGCCCGAAGTTGTAAAATTTATTTTTGCGTCAAACTGATCACCTGCTGGATCGTATGCTCATGCACCTCAGTGTCCAAGGTCAGAACTGAAATGGACAAAGTAAGCATTGCCTTACTTTGAGCTGCTGCGCCACGGAATTTAGTATAAAGCCAAACGAGGACAAGCTTAAAGACCTATTAAATTTGAACAATGATAAAATGAAGAACACGACACTTAAACTGACATTCTCTCTCCGAACTTAAAAACCACGTCAAAGGAGGATATCAAACTCCCCCAGATTTAACATGCAGCCACTTTTCTACACACTGGGACTTCAGCGGCTCTAGATTCGAGCCCCTGACACAACACCCACAAGCCTGTGATCATGACTAGTGTAACGCGCTGGTCACGCGCGATTGTCACAGATTTTTCGTAATATGTCTGTGAAAAAGACACTTATTTGTAGAATAATGACAATTTCATGAAACTCAGTACCCCCAAAGGCTTTTTAATGAATGATCTCTCGCTACGGAATTGCAATAAGCTACGGAAGCAAGATATTTAGAAGCGGAACAAAATTTCTCAAAAATTTCATTAAAATGCAGACAAAGTACCATTTAATATGACGGAAATCCTAGATTTCCAGGCAATAGATTTTAAACAAAAGAGAATTGAAGACTATTCAAAAGAAATTGTATTAAACATAAGAGAAAACAAGCTTGTTAATCCTCATTTATAATTTCAGCGTTCTATAACAACGCTTAGTTCAATAGGAAATGAAAAAGACCGTTCCTTACAAGTGAAATACGAAATGCGTTACAAATTTATGGGTTGCTTTATTTAATAAAAAGTGGTAATTTTTGTTTCAGTTTTAAAACATTCTTTTATATATTAAGTTGTTTTAGTGTGTAATATACATTATCAACTTCAAACAGAAGTAAACTTTTTTTTTATTGTAAAATGTTTAGAAAAGAAAAAAATAATCAATACGTTATCATTAAAAAGAACTTTTCAATATAATTCACAAATCTTACTAAAGGCTAGTAATATTATATTTTTTGATATGTTAAGTAAAATTACATTGAGTGAGAGTTGCATTTACGTAGCACAATAAAGCTGGACAAGGGCTATTGCAGCGTTTCTCAAACTGTGGGGCGCGAACCCCTAAGGGGGAGTGATAACCCTACGAGGGGTGCGCGAGCAGAGCGAAGAGTAAGAAACAAGAGAGAGGATTTAACACATTTACTAAAAGGAAATAAAACAAAAATAAATTCCGACTTAACAAAAAATGAAATACACATTTACATTGATATGATATACTTATAAATGTATCAGTACTGCACAACTGTATTTGATAATTAAACTCATAATACTAAATTGAGAACAAATTTAAAAATTACTAGTGATTCACATAGGTTTATCAGGTACAAAATTTAATACTTATCTTGAAAATTTTTGTACGGTTTATGGTTAAAATCGTATTGTGTGTGTGTGTACCTTTAACGTCAAAGGGGATTATTATTGCATTCAATACAATGGCGCACACAGGTGGGGAGGGAACCTTTGATTTTTTTTTCCGATTGCTTATAATTCTAAGTACATAGTACGTGAAATTTAACTATATATTTCTTATAAAGTATTAATTTTATTACTGAATGCTAATTATTTATTCAATATTTTTTTACTGCTTCTTCTTCCTGAAAATTGACCAAATCAAAAGGAGATTGATACAAGAATGGTAGAATTTCGACTATAACCCCCCCCCCTTTTTTGAAAAAATCCCGTGTGCGCTACTGACTCAATACATTGTTATTGTGTGAAAGGGGGCGCGATGAAAAGTATGATTGAAAATTGGGTCGCAAACATTGAAAGTTTGAGAAGCACTGGGCTATTGGAGACAGACTGTGCAATTTCAAACTATGGTCAAGTCACGAGTATGATATCTTACTGGACAATATGCTCTCCTAACTTCCCCAATACATTAACGGGGATAACGTTCAAGACTCGACATATATAACACGCATCGTTTTCCTCTGCAAGATGGGTCATCAGCGGTAATAGAAGGGCTGCAGTATTTCAGTGGTCGAGGCATCGGATCATGGCAGCCATGTCACTAAAGATTCGCCGTGTAGGGCAACGATGCACGTTAAATCTGTCGAGAGTTAAAAGGACCTCCCGTTGATGTGGAGTGGTAGTTAGTAGAGGGGGTGCCAGCTCACCGTTGTCGTCCTTGTCACTTGAGCATGGCTCAAAATTACGAGGTCCGTCGCCAAAAAGCCCTCGTCAAGCTGAAGAGTGCGACTTTAATATTCGCTCATTCACTGCTCTGGAACTAATACAACAGTTGAAAAAAATCTTTTCAAATAATTGGTAATGGTTTTTGGACTACTTAGAAATCACACACACACACACACAAGTTTGGATGATGATACTTTAACTGTAGCACTTCAATGTAAGGAATATTTCTTGCTCTGAAATTTTTGATTTATTAAAAAATGATATTTAGACAAAAACTGCATTCAATGGAAAAATACTCATATATGTAAATAATTAAAAGGGATGTAGGCGTAATTAATGTATTTTTGTTTGAATTAATAAAATGTCTCATATATTTACGTTGTAATGTTTTCTTAAATCTTTCGTTCTCATTTTCGTTGTGAAAAAAATTGGTCGCCTTATGTATAATCTTAAAAAAATAAGCCGTAGAGCAAATTTAAGAAATGCTGAAGTTGTGGTTTTAAATTCAAGAGGCTTACGATGAATATAAATTTAATTTTAAATGTCAAAAGACTGAAGAAATTGCAAAATTGAAAAAAGTGATTTAAGAGAAAGAGATTCATTTTTTTCATTTAAGTTTTTATAGTAGACGGTTATTTAGTAAAAAAAAAAGTGAGACGCAATTCTAATTGGAAATTGTTTTATATTTATGCTCCGAATCAAAGCTCAGTATATCATGCTCCATTCAAATAATGCATAATTCTCTAAGACAAAATATTTTCTAGCAAAAAAAATGCAGAACCCATTGTTCTTTTTTCTGTAAATATTTTCTACTCGATTTTTGTGCAAAAAATGTATATATCAAAAACATATATTTTGACTATAATTTTAGATTATTCTTTGTTTATTTGGTTTTATGATTGTTTTGGAGGGCCGCTATTTGTCCACCCATTGTTTAAAGATAGGGGAACCGGAAACGTTGAATGAACATTTCATGGACTCTCGCCCGCTGAAGTGTGAGGGTTGACCAAAATGTGAAAAATTTTCTTAAGACATATACTTTATTATGACTTTCTAATCACTATCTAAATTCGATCTAAGTTTTGGGAAGCCCGTCAGTTTATATATAAATACTGGTTTAAATATCTAGAATATAAACCTTACACTTTTCATCAATAGATGGTCATCTGTAATAATACCAGTTCTTGAACAGTGCAATGAGTTCTTTCTCCTTGAATAACGACGATTCTGATATTAACTTCTCTAACTGTCTTAGTCTCCGCAGGACAACATTCCCCATCACCAATGTCCCTCTTCAAGCGCAAACAGTAGTGCAACGGCCCACGGGTCATGGCCTACTGTGTTCATCTCAGTATACGTAACCATTAGGTGCTGAGGTGCTTGAGCAAATGTCTCGATCAGGTGGTCAGTTTGTAGATAGACCCGCATTGTTTAAGTCCCCAAACAAGCTTGGTACACATTTAGTGGCGCACTGCAATAGGTATAAAAGGTGGATTCGCCTTTGCACATCCCGGGAATAGAACCTGTGGTGTGGAAGCGCGAAAAGCCACTTGATCATTGTGCCTGTCGATTAAAGAATATCGATTAAAATGATATTGATTCCTGCTTGCAAATAATTCATAGTAGCTATATTTAAAAATAATTTTAATATACAAACATGTAATATAATGTATGACAATTAAATTACTGGAGTGCGCATGCCCTAGCCGTCAGGACTGATGTGCATGAGAGGGAACGTATTCTAGTTGATAATGATCTTTCCGGTCCTGGTGGTACGCGTTATCTCATCCCTCTATCTTATTCCCTAATTTTTTTATACTTGTTTGAGTAAGACGTAGCTAATTCAAAGTTCCCCGATCATGATATAAATTATGCTGTGCATTAAGTTGAAATTCCTCGTGAATTAAACAAAAAAATCCTGGTGAGTGTTTTGACTTGTTAAAAGAGGTGTTTGGAGGTAATTGCACGTCATCTAGTCAAATGTTTGAATTGCACAAACGATTTTTGGAAAATCGGCAGGATATTGAAGATGATGAACGTTCTGGCCGATATGTGATACCAAGAACCGTCATGATCATCCCTTTCGTTCGATGTTAAGGACATAATGATGACTGAATAGGTACCTCGAGGCCAAACCGTAAAACAGAAGTACTACATTGTTGTCCTGAGAAAGTTTAGAGAAAGTGTAAGGAAGAAAAGGCCAGATCTGTAGAGCAATAACATGTGGAATTTGCGCCAAGAGAGCGCACCGGGTTAAATTGTTCTATCTGTAAAACAGTTTTGGAGGAACAAACACATTACTGTCCTCGAACATCCACCGTACTAACCAGACCTCGCACCATACGACTTCTACATATTTATTAAAGTGAACAATGCATTGAAGGAAACACATTTTCATTATGCAGTACAGGCGAAGCCAAATACGCCACAATTACTAGAGATGGTGACACTTAATGAGCTGCAACACTGCTTTGAACGATGGAAAACTTGTATGCAACTGTGCATTGGTAGGGAAGGGAAGTATGATGAAGCTGAGTAAAAGGTATTTGTGCATTATTTTCACAATAAAGCCAATTTTTAAGACTATTCCGGTTATTTAATTGTCACAGTAGTATGTATATGTTTGTAATTTTTATGTCCTTCTAATATTCTTTGAGAAAGATTTTCCTCTAATCTGTTCATTCTTGTATTCTCCAAAGCATTGCGTGAGGCTCAATTCTTTTTATTTAACAGTCTGATGTAAATACAATTTCAGCTCTTTATAAAGATTCTACGTCGTCAAATACGTTGCTAACGACACTCTATTTCATTATTCATCATACTCGACATCTTTCCTAGCTCAGAGAAAAAAATCATGTAATGAAATACTTTTTTATGTTTAATACAGTGCTTCTCAAACTGTGGGATGCGCCCCCCTAGGGGAGCGCGAGCATATTGAAATGCCGAAAACAACAGATTATTTAAAAAAAATTTAATTTGTTGAAAGTAAACACACAAACAAAATACATTCTAATATGTTTGAAAAAACATTTGCACTGATATAATACACTTTTAAAAATATCATTACTACACATTGTATTTGAAAATTAATTTATCAATACTAAGTTAAGAACAAGTTTAATAGTTGCAAGTGACCCCACAGGCTTGTCATATATATAGAATTATATGCAAAAATTAACATTTATCTTGATAATTTTTGTACGGTTTATATTTAATCCCTTTCCTGCGGATTAAAAGTTACGCGATTTACTCACCAATGACACCATTTTGCATGTATGCACACGAATGTGGTGTATTTGAGGAGAGGAGAGAAAGAGATTAAATAAGAAAATTCTCTGAAATAAGTAAACCTTCGCAAATACTGTTAAGTTCATGTTATTGCATTCCCAAGCCTTCCGAATAATTTTATTAATAGCAGTGAGCATGAAAAAAATCGTATTTTGGAAGAACGTATATCTAAAGTCCATGACAATTTATTCACTGACTGAGACAGATGGTTATATATGCCAATGGTGGAGAGTTTTTAAAGTCGTATTTTAGCCCCAGAGTCAAAGTATCGTTTTATTGCAATCAATACATTGTTATTTTACTGAGGGGGGCGCGAAAAAAACTGTGATTAGAATTTGGGTCACACGTATTGAACGTTTGAGAAGCATTGGTTTAATATAAATGTGTCAGCTGAGTACTTTTGATTAAGAAAAAGTAACAGTTAAAAAAAAAACTATATAACACCTTTTCATAGTTAATCGAACTAAATATAACTTAAACTTTTGCTCACCAAATCCGGCATTAGTCGCCAATTTTAGAAATGCGATCTGGAATAGTTGCTAGATGCGGTATGAGATCTGAAAATTGGAAATTGTTAGTCCTGATGATCCTGATTCGGATAATGGAACAAAATTTTTAAATTATTGTATTGTCATCAGCCTTAGACAAGTGAGCATCAAATTCAAATTAATCTGGACACTTAAAGTTGTAAAAAATTGAGTTCAAAAATTCCATTACATGCAAGTAAAGCTTATAAAAGGGATTTTAAAACAATGCTTTTTTGTCCGCCCCTAAATTTTTGTTCTCATGTGTTGTGCTGTTTTATTTTTATTTTTTTGGGGAAAGGTGCTTCAAAAATTTGAAAAAAATTTTTTTCCCTTGGGCCCTACCCCCCTCGCCCAAAAACCCCCATCGAAAAAAAACCGAATAAAAACTTTTAAAATTACAGGGAATAAAAATCTTTTTTTTTTTTAAAACTAAAAACTTTTTTCCCTTTTACGAGAACTTTTAAATCTTTTAAGCAAAGAAAAAACCCCCTTTTTTGGGGCTTTTAGAACTTAAATTAAAAATTTTTATTTGGACGCAAATCACCCTGCTTTTTAAAAGGGAAAAAAAAAAAGAAAAAAAAGAAAAAAAACCGCAACGGATGATGATGATGATGACGGATGATTTTCTGATAAAAGGGGTCCCCTAAAAAGCCGTCCCCTCTTAAACCCCTTGGTTATTCTGTTCAGGGTTTTGCGGCTTTGGTTGGGAAAGGGGGGGCGTAAAACTTCAGGAGTGGAGAACCAATGAAAAGGGGGCGGGAAGGTGGGCTTTGATTGGGGGTTTGGAAGTGATTTTTTAAACTGCACTAACTTTGACTTCGGGGTTATTCAAATTTTTATTTTAAATTAAAAAAGAAAACATTATAAAAAAAAGGGGAGGAAATTTAAAAAGGTTAAAATAATATGAGAATAAACACCCCATGGGGCTTCTGCTGGGGCGGTTTTTTCTTCGTCCGGGTTTTAAATTTTTAAGAGAGATCGAGGGGTCCCGGTTTTTTTTGGTTTAAAAGCTTTTAAAAATTTCCCAGCTTTTTATTAAGTCAAAATTTCATTTTCTTCGTTTAAAAAAAAGGGGGAATCTTTTTTCGGCCATTTTTTTTTCTTTTAAAAATGGGGTTTGACGGGGGGATTTCTCCCCCCTAACAATGTTAGCGAAAAATTCCTTCCTTTTAACTGGGGAAATTTTTTTTTTCATTGGATCAACGAAGGGGGCACCTTTCTTTTGGTTTGTGGGGAAATTTTGGGGCATTTTGGTTAACATGCCGAATGACCGTAGCCCCCCAAGGGAATAAAAGCGGTTTTTTTCTTTCTTGCGCCCGTTTCTCGTAGGGGGCTTTACCCGGGATTTTAAAAAATTGGGTTATTATTGGGGTTAAAAAGGAAATTTACAGGGGGGGAAACCCTTGGTTTTCATTTAAAAATTGCCCCGTAAATATTTTTATTTTCAATATTTTCTTAGGAAAATTTAAAAAAATGGGAAAGGGTTTTTTTTTTTTCGAAAAATTTGCTACAACTTTTTAAAAAAAAAAAACCTTCTTCACTAAATGTTTGTGGACCTTTGATTTTGAAACTTTAAGGGGGACCCTTTTTCCCTTTTTATCGGGTTTTATTTAAAAATTTAAATTCCCCTAGAATTCCCTTTTTTTTTATCCCTTTTTAAAAAAGGTGGAATTTAAATTAAAATTCTTCCAAAAAGTTTTAAAAAATTTTAATAAACACCCGTTCCCCATTGCGAAATTTTTTGGGGAACAAAAAAAAATTTAATTTGATCCGGGAAAAACGTTTTTAAAACAGACAGGGGGGGGGGTTTAGGGGAAGTAACTTCCCCCCCAAAAATTACTTTATTGGAATCGGAAAATTAGATTTTCATCCTGTTCCTAAGTCCGAAATTATTTCTAAATTCCATGGGTTCCATTGGTTTACGGGGAAAAAAGGGGGGTTCCTCTTTTTTTGGGGAAAAATTCCTGGATTCCTTTTTTATTTTTTTTTTCTTTTCATTTAAATTTCCCCGGGGTTTTTATCCAAAAAGGGGGCGTTAAAATTAATTTTCTTCCAAGGGAAAAAGGGAAATCTTTCAATCAGGTTTTATTTCATGGGGGAAATTTTTTAAAACCCCCACACCTTTTCCCCCTTTTTTATAATTGCGGGTGCTCATCCGGGGTTTCGGGAGAAGGGAAATTTCCCGTGACTAGGGTTTAACTTGCTAGGCTTTTTATCGAGAAGGTGACTTGTGAAGGGGGTGAGATACCGGGCTGTATCTCTTTAAACTTTTCGCCAGCAAAAATTTTTGGTTTTTTGCCGGAAAAACCGCAAACCTTGGGGTCGATCAAACGCGGGGTTTAATCGATCGTGGTTTTCGAAAAAAGAAACATCAGTTTTTTTTTACTTTTACACTGTTTATAGACAGTGACTTTCAAACAATAAGGAAAATAAAAACCCAAAAGACCCCCAATTCATTTTTTATTTTTTTTCCCAAAATGGTTAAAAAAGGTTTTTTGTTCATTTTATGTATATTTCCCTTTTTATTTTTTTAATAAAAATTTAATACCCCCCCTTTTATCTGTTTTACAGAAAAACTTTCTTTTAATTGAAACACACATACAGTGGTTGACAAAATTGTGGACACTTTTAAAATTTGTTATGTTTCATTGCACAAAAAAGAATTTTATATCATTTTAAAGAAAATTGAATACTAAATTCGATGCAAAAACCACAAATCAAATATTTGTAATGAAAAACATTATGTTGCAATAACTATCGATATTGATTAGATACTTATTATAGTAGTGAATTATTAGTGCTTAGTGGGGTAAACTTTGTTTTTAACTACAGCTTCAGATCGATGTTCCATTAAGCTATAAAAAACTTTTAAGTTCTTCATTTGTCATTCCATGATGCCAGGAAACAATTAAATATTCCATTAGTTTCTTTCTATTTCAAGGTTACCTTATTTGGACAAAAGTTTTCAAACGGTGCCACAGTTTTCGATAGGATTAAGGTCAGGACAGTTTCCTGACCAGGACAAAATCTGAATGATCTTAAATTGATAACAATGTTTCAATTACTTTATTGTGTGGCAAAGAACCGAATCTTGCTGAAAAACTAATGAAGTATTGTTAGTAAATGGATCCCTGATGGAAGGCAGAAGTTTGGGTTCTAGAACTGTGTCAATATATTTTATGACATTAAGTGTCCTATCCAGGATATGAAGGTGGCCAATAGAATCTGCTGATATGCATGACTAAATGACAAATCTTTGTGGGCACTTCAAAGTTGCCTGGATGTAGTCAGGATGTAGCGTTTCTGCTATTCTACGCCTTTTATACTTTAGGCTATCACTACCGATTAAAAAGGTTTTACTTTCATCCCTCCATATAACTTGGGACAAATAACCATTTGTCCAATTAATCTGTTCCATTGTCAACTGTAGTCCCTTTTAGCGATGATATAAATTGAGATACGTCTTTTTTTCATTGAATTGTACATTTTAGTCTTACATATGCTAACCTACTTCTGATTGTTTTTGAACTGACAGAAACGTTAGTGCAGTTCAAATTACTTCGATAAAATACCATGAAATTCTTTTCTTTTTTAGACTTGGTATTTTTGTTCTTCTGTCATCATCGGATATGTTGCACATTTTTCGGCCTTTTCTTGCTTTATTTTTTAAAATTAAATTTGTTTCCCTACATCTTAAAAAAAATTTTTATCCAGATATAGCCCCCGGAAACCCCCATTTATGAAATTTTTAACATAGAAAATCCCCTTTTCCATACACATGCGTTCTCCTCTTTTGTTTGATCGCATCCTTTTTTTAAATATCATTTTTTATCCTGGTCGGAAAAGTCCCGACTTCAATCCTATAAAAAACATCCCGTTTAAAACTCTTGTCAATGATTTTCCACATTAACTTCTTTTGGGAAAAGGATTTTAAAAAGTTAACTTGGCACTTCTGGTGCAGGGTATGTCATGCCCACCGTCTAACTTCTTTCAACGCTCCTTCATATCTTTTTTCGAAACTGGATATTTCCTGGTAAAGCAGACGGTCATATCCTTTTAGGGGGCCCTTTCTTTTGGGAATTTTTTTATTATTTTTGGATCCTGCCTTTTTGGGTATGTCATACCCTACGTGTGAATTACGGTTACAGTTCTAAATACTTGAGCACGTTTTAAATCTTCCTTATGCTGTGGCGTATTATTGTAGTTATGATGAAGAAATATGATATTTAAGTAATTTAGTAGATACAGTATTTAATAGAGATATAGCACAGCAGTAAATTTTGATGAAGAAATTCTCTTCGTGGTTATGTAGAGGAAGATTCAAATGATGAAGAGTATAACAGGAATAATGATTCCTCTACTGAAATCGATCCAGATAAAGAAAAGGGAAACACTTTTTAAAGTAATTGTTTTATACTTAGGGACACAAATACACATTTTGGGAAGAAAGTAATTATAGAGGAGACAATTGGTACTTATCGTATTCACTTTCTGATGAGATTTTGAAAAAAGAAAATATTTCTAAAACAACAAAGTAAAATAAAAAAGAAATTCCAAAATTTTCGAATTTAAAGGAGATAAGTTTACTCTTATATTTTTAGTTTTAAAAAAATACATATTATAAAAAAAATTAAGTTCCAGTGAAAACATCACAGCCACTCATGACAAGATTAAAGAAGTGTTTAAATAATGTATTGAATGCCCTTATAAAAAGAACGGAAAAACTAAATTTATGTGAAAAATTTAATAAATATAATTATTTCCTATTTTTCTTCCTTTTTAACTTCTGCATACAAATTTTACGATAAAAACCGAATGTAAACGCCCTTGAGTATGAAATACTTTGTGCGAGAACTTTCGGTCGTTTATTTCAAGCGATTGGTGCAGTTTTAAGCTTCGTATGAACAAAGCCTCTTGTCATATGTCTAACTGCCATTTATTTAGCAAAGAAAGAATCACAAAAGCTGGACAAAATCGTATTCCATTTGATGAAATGGGTGTAAAATTATCCTACGCTTCTGCAATGGACTTTTGTTACTTCGATTTATTAAAACTAAACTTTGGAATACGACATTCCAGTACGCTGAACGGTTCAAGAGAAGTAGAGTAAAATTTGCATTAGAGTACTAAGAAAAAATTTATACTTACATGAAAAATTCAATCTAGATCTATTATTAAGAATCAAGATTATAAAATAGAAGCATATTTTTCTAAAAATTATGTTATTTATTGATAAAATTTAACTATCAAAATCGTTTCCATATAGTACGAACGACCTTCATTAGTACTAACAGAAAAAAAATATGTTTCATTATCTTGAAGAAGGAAGTATTGAAGGGAAAAAGGATAAATTTAACCACGGAAATTTTAAATAACACTTTTGTATATTTCCATAAGTAAAGAATTATTTAATAAATGTGGTTAGTTCTTATTACAAAATCATTAATATTTGCACAATTATATCCCATTCACGAAAACATGTGCATCTACGATCTAGAGTAAATCCAATAAATTGAATGAAAATGAAAATAATACAAGTGTGAAAACAGAAAATAAAAGTTAAAACACTATAAATACTAGAACAGTGCTTCTCAAACTTTCAATATTTGCGACCCAATATTCAATCGTAATTTTCATCGCTGCCCCCTCCCCCATACAATAAAAATGTATTAAACTCAATAATACTTTATTCTGACAATAAACCTACAATTTGACTTTAACCTCTTAAGTGATGCTAGCGTATATAAACGTCACCCTCAGCTAGTGCGTTAATTATCCCGGACGTATATATACGTCTTTCCGCATTACGACATTTTCTATAAACTGCTATCCAGAAAATAATTCCGAAGGCTTCGGAATGCAGAAAAATTACCTGGGCACTGTTTGCAAAGGATTTATTTATTTTAGAGGATTCGATTATTAATTCCTTTTCTTTCTCCCACCAATACACCTCATACGCTCGCCTACGTGTTAAACCGTGTTACTGGGGAACGAATCACGTAATTTTTAATCAGCATTGTGAAATAATTAATTATGAACCTGATAAATCATCAGGATAAGTGTTATATGCAAAAATTAATTTTACATATGAAGAGGCCTTGGGGTTAATTGTAATTATTAAACTTTCTTAACTTAGTATTGTTAAATTAACTATATATAAAATGCATTGAGCAGTACTGATATATGAACGTATTTTGTTTGTTAACTTTCAGAAAATTAATAATATTTTTAAATGATCTTTTACTTTAGACTTTTCAATATGTTCGCGCCCTCCTAGGGGGCGCACCCCACAGTTTGAGAAACACTGTATTAGAAACATTACTAAACCAGAAACTCTATGCGTGAAAGAAATAATGTTTGGGCTGCTAGAGGTTCAATCCTGGTAAGTGAAAATAAGAGCCTAATTGTGACTAGGAAGTGGTCTTTCTATAAATAAGAAATTTCTTAAAAACTGAGTTCTTCTCAAACACAACTTTCACTTCTATTCCTACGATTATTTTCTTCGTATATTTAGCTTTCTTTTTTTTTTATGCAATATTTAATTAATTATAGTGCTGTTATTAATTCATTTTTCTGATAGGTGGGGTAGTCAGCGGACAAAATAATTTGTAAATTGCTTTATCTTCTTATGTATAAATTTTTAATCCTGATGGTGTAATAAATTTATTTTTACCTAAGGTTTTGTTAGTATAAATGGGATAACGCCCTCTCTCTTGGAGGCGACTACCGTGATCACCAAAAAAAAAAAAAGAATGTTACACTACAATTTCAAACACTAACCCCCCTTGGAATCCAGCACACCCCAAAACGACTTTAAAATTGGGCGTATTCCATGCTATTCGAAATCTATGTTTTGTGGGGGGAAAAAAATATTCAGAAGAATATATCACCGAGTGAAATTTTTGATGAGAATATAACAAAGGCGAAATCGTATGTATACCAAAGATCATACTGGACACTCGAGGGGCTTGGATGTTCCATTCGTACTGGATCTAACACAATTACCTGTAAAATTGGCATTTGCTATGACTATTCATATATCATAGGGGCAGAGTTTTGAAAATAGTTGGATTATGTGTAACATTGAAAAAAAAACAAGTAATATATATGTAAAAAAAAATTAAGTCAATTTCTATTTAGATCAACAAAGAAAAATTTCATTTTATATCAACTTTTTTATTAAATAGTTACAACTAATATAAATATGTGTATACATAGGACAGAAACTCAACATTAAGGGGTAATTAAATCTTATTAATTATCATTAAAGTATCGTAGTGTGTCCTCCAAAACAATCGTGTATATAAAATTTTAGTTCAACTGAATGCTTTAAAACGGGTAAAATATCTTTTCGTTTTTTAAAAGGGTTTAAAAAATGAAATCAATTTGGGTGTATCTGTAATTTTGAAAAAAAAATTAGTTTCAGTCAAATTTTTAAATTAATTTTATTTAAAAATTGTATTTTACCCAAAACAATAGTGTATAGAAATTTACACAACGAGCGTCTTAAAATGTGAGAAAAAAACCCATGTTTTGCCAAGTCACCCCAAAAAGGGGCGCAAATCACCCACAAATGATGTCCACGTGGTTGCATTTGTAATTTTTGGAATAATTAGTTTTAATCAATAATTTTTTATTAAATATAGTTAAATTACTGTATTGTCATCCAAAATAATCCTGTATAAAAAAATTTCAGCTCAATTGAGCGCTTTAAAATGTATTTTATTTACGATTGAAAATTCCACGAAGATAAATAAATAAAGAAATATATAGAGAGTGTGAGCTAATAGTAGGAATTGAAAAATACAGTGAAATACGTTGAACGGGAAATAGCGTAATACAAAATATCGGTAAACAAAAAAAATTATACATCGGTCCCGTATGCATTTTTTTTAAAAGAAACAAACATCGTTTAACACGAAAAAATTTCTCTTCAAGGAAGAATCAAAATAATCCAAAACAACATCCAGATGTGACTGTACTACTGTATTATCAGAAGAAATCGTTGTAGTAAGTGAACATAATAAGTTCACAGCCTCAATTTTCGCAGACAAAGGCATTTTGCAGTTTGTTCAAAACTCAACATATGTCATTGATGCAGATTTCGACTACAGAAATAAAGTAAATAACGCAGCTCCTGTTCTCGTGACATTTGAAATGAGAAACATCATGAAAAGTGTGTTCAGTTGTTTTCCACACACATTCCAATCTTGAAATGAATAACAAGATTGATGACATCTAACAATTTTTTGACAATTTGATGCTAAAAAAAAGACCCTATTGAAATGAACTGAATGGCGCAACAGCACATAAGGGTCAAGCCTTACTGTACCTACCTGAATATGTGTGACATTAGGCGATGGGGTGCATGTTCTGAAGTTTTGGTCAAGTGGTCAGCCTGACGCGAAACTCCCAGTTTTCAGTTCCCAAGCAAAAGCTTGGTAGTCATGTATCGATCCACTGAAGAGATGATGAAATTTTGAGTCAATCTTGCCCCGTCCAGGTTATGGACATCAAACCTGTAGCATTAAAGCAAGATACACAACTATTCAAGCAGTAGGCTTAAAAAAAAGACTATACAAAGAAAAATATATCTGACAGATTATTTTCCAAAAACTCAAACAATGATTTTTTTTTTCTTTTTAAAGAATTGTAAACTTTTGTATTAAATTTCATTAATGCTTTTGTTGCATTTATTTTTTATTCAATTCACGCATATATAAAACATACTCCGATAAACTTAATTTTGAAGAAATATGTTTTTTTTTTGCCCAATTTCGTTTAACTCGAAATTTTTTTACCCGAAAATATATTTTGGTCCCTTCAATAACGTTTATACGATTTTCACTGTATTCAATGATGGGCAATTGTATATGGCTCTGTCCAGTTGCAGAAGTAAAGAAGGAATAAAAATTCTATGCACTTTAGAGGAAAAGGTGATTAGGAACATTGTTTTTGTAGAGGCATAAATTGAAGTATAAAGCAACATACGGAGATGAAGGCGTGACTTTTTTTACTGATTACAATATATCGAAAAAAATTAAACTTCATAATATATGTAAATTATAGTTTTACAATTTGAAGAAAAATTTTAATCAGATGTTTGATTCATACATAGGTGGTTGGTTCGCATTTAGGTGGACTGAGAATCTCTTAAGAATAATCTGTTTCTCAAATATGTATAGTTTAATATCGTATCATTGAATAACATTGCATCGATACGTTGCGCTATATACATTTTTAAATATGGGCACTAGTTTTTTATTCTTTACACCAGGGGTGTCAAAAACGCGGCCCATCAGTAGAAAATTGCTGCCCGCCGACTCTTTCTTTAAAAAAAAATTAAATATCAGGTTTTTAAAGTGTTTTTGCATTTTGAAACTTATTTGAAGAGAAATTTATGTATATTGTTACGAATTTTGTGTAAATAGTGTTAATAGTTTGTATTTGGATGTTTAATGCATTTATATTATTCTATGTTATATTTATTTTATGTTAAAATTGTACTATTCACAAGCAATGCCACCCCTTATGTTATAATGGCAATTCAATGAGAACTTGGTGAAATCTTGGCGGTAGAACCAAGTTGGCCGACAATTTGGCGACTTTGGTGACCACTTTGGCGTAATTGGTGACCATGTTGGCGAGTTCGGGATACTCTGGATTATTCTATAAAGCAGTGGATCTCGCCACTAAGTTCACGCTCTATGACGCGTGCGGAATTTTCTGGAATTTTCCGTCGGGTTTATAAATAGAGCAATGTCAGCCTCAGTGAGTCAGTCCAATTTTAACCAGCGAATAGTGAGGAATGTTTTGACTAGCGATTAGCTCGGCTGTGCTTGTGCATAATCTTTCACATGCGCGTATTCCTAAACACTGACAATTGTGTTTGAGTGCTTTTGAAGGTGTGAAGACCGAAGATTTACTCTGAGAATATTGCTGCTGAATCCTGTATTTAAAAGGGTTGGGTTTTTGATAATAAATTCGCATCGCTCTTAAAGAATTGTTTAATTTTCTTTGTGATTGCTTTGCATAAAATCTTCAAACCCGGTTCTACGTAACAATATATATATATATATAAATTTACAATGTATTTGCCTATTACCTGTTCTTTTTTTAAAATAAACCTTTTTTATCATAAAGTGTCCTTTAGATTAAAAAGATTTATATTTTATCAAACAGTTTAAATTTGTTTTTTCTATAAAAATTACTTTTTAAAAAATTTCGAATTGCAATATACATATCCTTTACTGTGGATGGTACAGATTTCTGAGTATGCGATTTCCCTTTTTTCATACTTTTTTTCTGTTTGAGTCCCCAAAAAAAGCAAGAGGCAGTCAGAGATGTTTTTAAAGTTTAAAAATATTCAGGAGGAAAGATATGGGGAAAGTATACTTAATCTTTTGCGTGAATTCCACATCATTTCAAAATGAGTAACGAAAGATTTTCAAAAGGGAAAACCCGAATTTTAAAAAAAATGACAACTGAATATTTTACACATGATTTGATACTGCATTGTTATATTATATAAAATTTTATATTATCTATGTCGTTATATATGAAAATAATGAAAATAATAAAAAACCATTTTGTTTTAAATTTTATTTTGTAAATTTTGTTTTTCCCCAAATCTGATATAAGCGTAATATTTTTAGGGCGGCCCACGAGATTATGATGTTTCCCCGAAGTGGCCTGCATGGTCATTTGGTTTGGGACCCCCCTGCTTTTAAGAACGTAAATACGTAAGTAAATTATATAAAATAAAAAAAAAATCAGAATTATATATATCCTTTTTGCAATCGTTTATTTATACTTTCAATCTAAGAAATAAAAGTAAAAAAATAAATATTAAGTATTAAATGTTAAATATTATTTAAATTTTTTTAAAAACCAATAAATAATTTTTATTTAATTTAAAAAAAAAATAAAAAAAAAAAAAAAATTGCCCGATGGATCAAACCGGGGCCCCCACGCATAGTATGCAGACAATATATCAAAAGCTACAAAATGTTGGAAAATTCAAATTTAATCGTATAAACACTAAGCATGAAATTCGAACTTTTTCTGTTGACTCCATTCGGCGGAATTACAATTGAAGGTTATACACCCCAAAGGAGTACTTACTATTAACCGAGTCTCGACAAAAAGAATTTAAAGTCGGCCTTCCCTTTGGGTGTTAGGTCTTTTCTGTAAAAAAACAAAATTATCAAAAAAACCCGCGTTTTTTTTACTCATGCATGATTAATAAAGGAAAGCGCAACTAGTTATTAAATTTTTGTATCATACCCGGTTCTTCGTAAAAAAATTTGATGTTTTTTAAAATTTCTTATTTGTTGGGAAATTTTTTTTAAACTAACGCATTACCAAGTTTAGCAACTTGGCATCCGGGGAAAATGTATGAAGATGCCTTTCATCGAAATCATAGATTTTGGAGAAAGTGCAATTGCCCCCTGTTGTAACGGGTTTTGGGTCCGACGAGCCCTTATCCCATGTCGAGCATATTTAAAGGTGCCTTTGGATAGCGTCCTTGCTGAGAGGGAACAATTGATTGTTTGAAAAAAGCGAGGAAAGCGGGTTTAAATGGTGCCTGGGTTGTGAGCAAATGGTGGTGAGAAGGGAATAAGTTCATCCGGGGGCCGGACCCCGGCCCGGATTGGCAAAGGGGGTGAGGGGAATTGGCTTTGGGATTGGCTGCCCTGAAGTTTATGAGAGGAATACAGCATGGGAAGTTGCCTGTGGGGGAGTTTATAAAACAAACTAAATAATTAAGAAATAAATAAAATTTAGCATTTCATTTCCCAAAGGGCAAATAAAAAGGGTTTTTGATGTTAAGGTGGGTTAAAAAAAGAGTCAAGAAAAAATTTCTCGTTGGGTCCCCAGTATTGTCACGGGGGTAAAATTTTTTTAAAAATTGGGGGGAGGGGGATAATTTTTGGGTGAGTGGAAGAAATAAAACATTTGGTACTTTTTTTCTTAATAAAATTTTTTAAAAGGTTGTGGGGTTTAAAGCTTTATGGGATATCAAAAAACAGGGTTTCATATCCCCAAAATTCACACGAAAAACCCAAAAGGCCGGAATTTTTTTTTTTGGGATTTTTCAAGAATTTTAATATTACTTTTTTTGGATATATCCCCACACGGACAAACCCTAACCCCATTTATGGGCCGCAAAACGGCTGTGTAGAAAGTACCTTGTTTTTTACTGTCATGTTAGAATTCCGGCAATTTTTGGAGGGGATATTAATCTTTTAAAGCGTTCGGGAAATTTAACCCCGCATGTGAGCAGTGTTGTTTTCCCTGGGGTTTTTCGAGAAAAGCCTAAGTAAATTGTGTTTTTAGACCCCTTGTAGTGGTGTGGAATATAGTGGGGTTTGGGGGGGGTTGCAGATTTTACCCTGGGGAATAATACTGCAAAAGTTTTTTCAATAATTTAGTTTAAATTTTCCCAAATTTTTAAAGGGGATTGGGGCAAAAGTTAAGTGATTGTTAATTGCCCTTTTTGATGCTGTTGTTTTTTTTATATGTAGCCGCTAATGGCAGTATCTTTCGGTTTTTTTAGGGCTGGGGGTGTGGGTGGTTTGGGATGTCATTGATGTAGATATTGAAGATAATTGGTCCAAGGGAGAAAACCCGGGGAGCCCCCAATATTGACTTTGTAAATGTTAGATAGGTATCCTTGATGCGTACTTTGATAAGATCTATTAGTGAGGGAGGAGTTAATCATATGAATGATAGAAGGTGGGGGAAATTATAAAAAAATAAGTTTATAGATTAGTCCACTAATCCAGACTCGATTAAAAGCCTTTCTGGATTTCCAGGAAGATAGCCCCGGGGCCGCCCTCTGGAATCCAGAAGTAATTTTTTCAGTCAGTCTAAAAAGGGTTTGGGAAGTAGAGGGATTCCAAATAAAAGGGGCAATTGCAAAAAAAAAACATTTTATTCCCAAAAAGTTTGGGGAATCCCATGGTAAAAAAGATTCTAGTAGAATGAAGTTTAAATTCCGAAGATTTCCTATTAAAAAAAATTTGTTGTTTGGGGATGCCTTTTTGAATCTCTTACACAACATGTGGAATATTTTTTTTTTCATGTTTCTGAAATCCAAACAGGAATATGGATTTAAAAAAGATCCTCCACCCGCATCTGAAATTTTATTTTTTAAAAAGGAGTCCTGGATGGGGGAAAACAAAAGTTTACGAGTTTGTAAAAGGAAGATCTTTTTGGGTGTTAGGGTAAGGCGGTGGATGACGTCAGAGTCTGAGAGTTGTTCTTAATGGCTTCAGGGGGAGAGATCTTGAGGTTTTTGGGGGGGGAATCGTTTGTAGGGTAGAGGCAAATCATTGGTTGGTTGCAAAAATGAGAAAGCTCTCTACTGGCTGCCCTGAAGTAGGGAAATTTAGAATGGGGGTAAAAAAAAAGCTTGCCTGGTGGGTAGCGATAAAGAAATTAAGTGATAAAAAAGAGAAAAAAAATTAAAAAGGGAAAGAATTTAGAATATTTTTTTGTTTCACTACCTGTGAATGCAAAAGAAAAAAGGGGGGTTGTATGAGTCTAGGACTATTCTCCTAGGTCTCTTAGAGGAATCGTTTAAGTTATAATTTTGAATATCAAGCAAGTTTAAATTATATTAGTATTGGAGAGGTTATTAAAAAACTTAATTGCGAGAGTTTAACGTGTGGAATATCTCAATAGCTTACCTTATATAATTCAATTTACTCAAAAGTCGTCCACGTCACTTAAGTAGACACCCTAGTATCTAGTAGATACCCCAATATCTACTCCATGCCATCGAAAGTATTCTGAACTCGAAAAATTCGATGTACCTCAGTCCAACTCTTACTGGTATTTTAAAACCATATGCATTTTATAAAACTTGAATAAAATATATTAAATACTAAAAGGTCATAGATTTCAATTACCCTTAAACATCCACTGGTGTCATTTCAACACCGCGATATACAATATATAGAATAATTGAAATAATTAAATAATTGCAAGACTACTGTTCAGTAGGTTTACGTTTTAAGACTTTTTAATTATATTTATGTAATTGTCATACATTAGGATAATTTATATCATAAAAAAACTAACGTTGACGTTATTTTTTTGCTTATCTTCTTGAACCACTGCTTTTTCGCAATACATTCCGAGTCGCAAAATTGCCAGAAACATTAATATTAAGTGGTATCCATTCTGTATCGTCCCTATTAACATATGTATCAGGATTTACTGGAATATTATCAATTACATCTGCACTTTCTTCAGATTCTTCACAGTCACTTTCACTCAATTTTACGTCATAATTGCAATCTAATTTTTAACAAGACAGTTCACCACCACCCAATTCTTTCAGAGAAAGATCTCGCAACAAATTAGCAAATTTATCAAGTCTTAGATCTTTTATTTGTCATCGTTTCAGGATATCTTAAATAAATTTAGTTTTTTTTATGAGCAGATAAGCAAATGCTATGTAACAAAACACTTAGACACAACGTTTTTAGAATAACTGACTAATTTCCGTTGTGAGCCCAATTACATTGCATTCAAGGACGAACAAATGTACAATTATACTTCTGGAAGTTAGTTCACTAAGTAGATACCACTAGTAAGAAAATCTTTTGTTGAATGACAGCTATTTATAATGATAAATTGTATTAGTGTTGAAACAACACCAGCAGACATTCTAAGTATATTTAGTTGTAAAATATGTCCTAATTAACCTAGAACCACAAAACATTTTTCGTGTAATCACTATAGAAAATGATTGAAAGTCGCGAAAGATTTTCAAATATTCTGAAAAAAGGCAAAGGAAACTAAATAGGCCCCAGTGTCTAATCGACACCAACAGAAGCTCTATTAATGATATCTTATTAATATTATATTCCTTTTTAAAAAAAAAAGAAACTTACAAGCCTGTTTGAAGAATTTTATCTTATTAGTAATTGAAAAAAATTCAAATTTTTAATCGATGTGTATTTCTAAAACAGTATATTCGCCAGGTCCAACATCTCAGAACGCCAGATATGGGATTGAGGACTGTATTACAGTCCGGATGTCCAAAAAAATAATAAAACGCTGATTCAAAAAACATTATACAAAGCAGGAAAAAATATATTAAGGTGACTGAAAGGATCGATGTTAAGATTAAATGTACCTAAAAATGTTTTTTTAAATTTTAATCAGGATACAAGTTTATGAAATAGTAAGCTGTTAAGTAAATGATAGATTCCCTTCTTCCTTTCGGTAGTTATGTTTGGGATGCTATGTGATTTTTTTTCCTATTGAGGCACATTGTTTAATTTTCGGTAGTATATATCATTATGCCTTGAACTTATGAGAATCAATAAATTTTTAATATGATAAATAAACAAGAATATCACAAAAAATGTATTAATACAATCCAACATTTTAACAGATTTTATTTGTTGTGTGTTGATGTGTTTATTTTTTTTAGTTTCCTGAGAAGAAAAAATTCTGAAACTGTTTTATCTTTTTTGAACGATATTCAGCATTAACTGAACTGGGATACTGAAACTGAAGTTAATTAACTGCCATTCATTCCTCTACTTTTTATTTAAATCTTATTAGTCAACTGCGATTTAGCAACTATTGTTCAAAATAGAACCCTTGACTTCACTTACTGCGGAAGTGCAGTTAAAACTAAATAAGCTGTAAGCCGGTCAATACATTTTAACTTGAACCGAAGTTGAGAGAATAAGTCAAAAAATGTATTTCTTTCTTTGATCTCCAGGCCAGTTAACGGAAAACGCTGCGTTTAACAATTGAGTAAATTATTTGACTATTGTGGTTGAAAATTAGTTTACTTTTAGAAATGCCATTTAGAACCGTATTTAAACCGGTATTCTTCGAGCGAAAGAAACGAACGGAATTTAACGCTCAAGGTATTATATCATACCTAAGGGAGTTTACATACTGCCTTTTTACTATAAAAATTTTATACAAAGGTGATAAAGGAAGCGAAGTAGGAAATATAATATTGTTTCGTAGAACCGAGGGTTCGGGGGGATTTTATGCAAAACAATCACAAAGAAAATAAACAGTTCTTTAAGAGCGATGCGAATTTATTATCAAAAGTCCAATACTTTAAATACGGTTCAGCTTCAATATTCACAGAGAGTAAATCCCCGAAAGGTCTTCGCTACCTTCAACAGCAATCAAACTACAATCTCACCCAGTGTTTAAAAATACACGTAGGTAGATTATTCACAAGCACAGCCGAGCTAAATTACTAAGTCCAGGCTCAATCCATCACCCTACTCGCTGGGTTTAAATCAGGAATGCCGCCGTTCCGGCGAGAATCTTTATTTATAGGCGTGACAGAAACTTATAGAAATATATAACTGCTCGTGTCATTGAACGTGCCACTAGTGTAGAAATCTACAACTTTCTAGAAGATTCCAGATGGTTCCGAACTGCCAACGCATGGTCATAATGACGCCAACATGGTCGCTAAAATTGACAAATTGGTCACCAACTTGGTCGCTAAAAATGATACCAACTTTGCTCTACCACCAAGATTTCGCCAAGTTCTCATTGAATCGCCATTATAACATAAAGGGCGGCTTGTGAATAGCACAATTTTAACATGAAATAAATATAACATAGAGTAATATAAAGGCATTAAACACTCAAATACAAATTATTTACACTGTTAATACAAAATTCTAACAATATGTTTATTGCAATTTTCAGAATTAAATTTAGTTTTTCTGTTCTATTCATTAGGGCATTCAGTATAGGGGAGTAACTTACACTCCCGCAAACCCCTCATAGTGGGGGAACAGGTGTACTAGAGGGCTCAAAGGCACGGCTGAAATCATGTACGTAATTAGGCTTGGGACCCAAAACCTGATTTTGTAGAGGGGCCCTTGAATTCTTCGTTACGCCACTGATTCAGTATAATGCTTATACACTCGCTTAGTTTTTGTTATGAGTAATTGCGATTTTTTTTACTGGATCTTAATTTTTTTCTTAATTTCGTAGAAGGATTGCTTGCTGGTTTCTACATTTTTTACATTTTTCTGTAAATCGAAATCCAAAACACTTTAGATATTAGTATCTGGTTCGATATTTAGTACGGGACTTCTGAGTCCTTAACGAAATATAATTTGCGTATTTATCATAATGTTCAACAACAAGAAAAATATTTTCCTAGGCTAACAATTACATTTTCTAGCCATTGATGATGTGATGTCTTAACAAGGACGATAACTGCTTCCTCAGATAAGTAAGGAAGATATTATTCCAGATTTCAACCAAACCCAATATGGAAGTTGCTACAGAAGAATCACCACTATGTATTGCTGAAAGCAGCAGACCATTCCAATTATTCTTCGGTGTATATGAAGCAATTGCTGTACCCTTTTTAAAATTATAATTTCTTTTCCCTACGGAAGAAAAAACCATCAAATTCCACGTTGCTGGTCGGGAAAGGACTCCCTTTCAAAGAATACGAGATAAAATAGAAAGCTGAAGAATCCTTTCTGCATAAATTGTAAAGCATACGGGCATACAGCCAGTTATAGCAATTGTCCCAAATTTCCAAAACCAAAGAAAGGACCCCCCCATAAATTTAAATAAAAATAATTTATCTAGCAACAATGTTATTGAAGGCATTTCCTTCACTAATATTGTTAGCGGAAATAAATAATATAAAAAGCTCAAACTCAAATGAAAATAATAATAAAATAGAACAAAGTCAATCCCAGGATTCATCTACCCCTGAAACAAATAATTCAGAAACATCTAATCTAATTAGACTTTTTAAAATTCTTTCCGATCTTGTTAAAAAATGTCAAAGTTACTGCAACTACTCCCAGCTCTTAAGGCATCCAAAGATGGCTGGCTAAATCTTTTCTACTTGTAGAATCGCTCCTAGATAATTAAAATTCTTTAATTTTTCTCTTTTTAATTTTAATTTCTCCGTTTTAGTACTTTTATTTCAATAGTTTTCTGTCATCCCAATAGTTAAATTTTTTCTCTGAAAGGGCACTCTCCGCAAGCTTACTCTACAACCAATAACAATGCTCAATCCCAATAGACGAAACCAGCTACCCTATTGATCCTTGCCTAATGAAGCCATGCCTCCTCCAACAAGCCAAGCTAACAACACCAGCAATAGCGTAGTTTCAAGATAGGGAGCGGAAGATCGAGTCATTGATCCAGTCTCCTGTGAAGTTCAACTTACTATTACTTTTTAAAAATAAACATATAGAAGTAAACTTCTTTATTCTTTAAATTTAAAAAAAAATTAAATATATTATTTTTATTTTCTCTTATTGTTTCAGCCATAGTTGTTTTCTTTTTCAAAAGCTCATCCGAAAGTGGATAAGTTGTGTACTAGTTGTCTTTTTAAAGGTTCGTTCTTCCCAAATGATTTTGTGTATCTACATATAAAGCATTTGTTTTCAACAGTGTATCCCCTCTCCTAAATATGGATCGGTTTCAGTGGAGGAAGTATACTTGCTGTTATACCCTATTATTATTATTTCATTCTTCCTTATCATCACCGCAAAGAGATTTACTTCAATAGAAAATATTGTTGTACTATATTACATACTGTATCTATAAGCTACTTAAATATCACATTTCTTCACTATAAATACTACACGCCATAGCATAATAAAGATTTAAGGTGCTCTCCTGCATTCAAAACTGTAACGGTACCCGAAGAGACGTATCCAAAAATATATATTCAGAATTTGTCTACAAGCTAAGACGCAACATAGGATATGACCTTAAAGTCATCTACATGATAAACAAAACATTTTCTAAAAAAGGTTTAGAAGGATCGTTAAAAAGTTAGATGGCAGGTACATTATACCCTGCGTGACCAATGTCGGGTTAATTATGTAATCATACACATACTTTTTAAAAAGCCACTTATTGATGAACACGACACCTTTTTAAGCAATAATTGAATGCATTATCTAAATAAGTACATCCAAATAAGCCTGACGTTCCGGAACATATGGCTCGCGAAGCGAGCCTCCATCCCTTGTTGTAGAGTCTAGTGGTGTCTGGTGAAAGTAGCAGTCCTGAGTGTAGAGAGAGCAATCTAATTGTTGGAACGAAGATGGAAAGGGGGAGTTGCTAAGGTGCTTTGCAGACAGAGTCAAAGAGGTGGAAAAGGGAGTCTTGGAGTTGCTGAGTTCCTGCTTTGCCATTGGTCCAGAGAGTGAAGTGAAATGCCTCAAGATTGGCTGCTCTGAAGTTGTGAAAAATTAAGATTGAATATCTTGCATGTGTGCGTGTAGAGTACAATATAGACTTACCCTTCGCGACAAGTGCTGGGTTCATTATGTAATGGTACACACATTTTTAAAAAGCCGCGCATCGATGAACGACGCTTTATTAAGCATCATTTGAATAATGCATTTTCTTAGTAAGTACATCCAAATACAAAGTTTTAAATCATTTTGTATTATGAAAAGTTCACAGTGGTAATAATCTTCTAGTATTTGATTTCAATTCATGTTGCATTGGAAGCTGCATGGCGGTTAGTGTCGATGGACCTCGTAATTTCAAACAAGTGACTAGGGCAATACCTGAACAGGATTCCCCTTTTCAAACTTCCTCACCAGAGGATTTTGAGCCTCGACGGACTTGACATGCATCAGCCCTTATGCACATTGGTCTTCAATGACACTAGGTTTTCGACTGCGACTGGTCAATGTCGTTTAAGAGCTCGCGGCCATGAAAATGCGGCTGACACTGTTTCAAGAATTTTTCGGAATTTGATTTAAAAGCTCTATATATGGCTATTTGAAAAGAAGCAATAATCACAAGATATATTTATTAAAATTACTTACTCTATTCAAGTGTGTAGCAATAGGTAGTGTTTGTTCTTATATAACAAAACATTCCATATTGACAGAAATATGAAATTTGCCGTTATTCCACATTCTCGAAAACATGTCTATATACGATCTACAGAAATCCCAGAGAATTGTATAAAAAGGAAAAAAAAAAAGGATAAAACGAAGTTAAGGCTTTATTAATATGATAAGCATTGCTCAACCATTAACTTCATGCTTGAAAGAACAACGAGTAGAACAGTTTAACATCTGGGAGTTAAATAAAATAATAACAAATAGATAAAAACAAGAGCCTTATTGTCATTGGAAATAGATGTATATATATATATATATATATATATATATATATACATCTATTTTTCCCTTATCCTATGAATTTCCTTCTTCGTGAACTCAGCTTCCTTTTCTCGTGCAGCAAATGTCGTTATAGATGCAATACATTACAAAATATATTAAAAATTATTATCATATTATTTATTTATTCTAAATATAGTTGACGTAGTCTGAGAAAAGCAAAAATTTGTTGTGTTATATCCCTTAAAAAAGAAATAATATATCTCTAAATGAATATTATATCATTTAATTACATCGCAATGTTAGGTTACTCTACAAAAATATTTAAGTGTAAACCTTATTTTCGCTTCAGACTGTCCAACTGGCCGGAATATATGCTCATGCACCTCAGAGCCCAAGGTCGCGTATACTGACCCAGTAGGTCTACTGGGCACAGTAGGTCTTGGCTCTCATGGGCTGTCGCGCCACTAAGTTAAACCTTATTTACTATTCTTTACAACAGTTCTTCTCAAACTTTCAATATTTGCGACACAATATTCACAATCATAATTTTCATCACGCCCCCTCCCCCTCCATACAATAGCAATGTATTGAATTCAATAATACTATACTTTAAAGCTATAACTTGAATACTACTTTAATCTCATAAGTGCCACTGGCGTATATTAACGTCTCACTCAACCAGTGCGTTAAATGCTTTGGACGTATATAAAAATTTTTCCCTTCGAATAAAACTTTCGTTAACTGCTATACGAAGATTATTCCAAAGGGTTTTGGAATAAAAAAAATCCCCTTGCGGGTTTCCCAAAAGGATTTACTTATTTCAGAGCATTCGATATTTTATTCCTCTTCCCTCAATACACCACATACGCTTGTCTACGCCTTGAACGGCGGCATTGGGGATCGAATAATTAAATTTTTAATCGGCATTTAAGAGGGTCATTACAAACCGCGTAGAAATATTAAAGATAAATGAAAATGTTTGCATATAATTTTATACATAACAAGCCCATAGAGTCACTGGTAATTATAAACTTGTTATTAGTATTTTTAAATTATATATAAAATACATTGTGCAGTACTGATATATTTAAAAGTGTATTATATCAGTGTAAATGTTTTTTTTTTATGTTGAAAGATATTTGTTTGTTAACTTTGAGTGAATTAGTAATTTTTAAAAATAATGTTTTGTTTTCGGCTTTTAAATATGCTCGCATTCCCTTGGAGTGTTCTCACCCCCTCCTCTACGAATACGAGCCCCACAGCTTAAAAAACAGGGCTTTACACAACTGCAAGCAATTTATACTAGGAAAATTCAAAAAGGATAAAGGGGCTTTTACATTATCTCTTTTCAAGGTTTGGCAACAGCACCAATATACAGCGTTGAATGAGGGGTTGTAGGCAAGGCTTCTATAAAACGTGTAACTTGTATTCCACCGTAATCAATGAAGTGTAGAATACGGTTCAACACGACAACCCCGTTGTCCATCAGCATCAAGTAGAAACAAGAGAACATCCATTCGTTTTTTGTTTGTTGAAGGTGTAAAACCTTCACAAATTATTCGTCGCATGCAATTGCATTATAATAGAGCTGGTTATCACGAAGCAATACCTATGAATGAATAAGAGCCATTCAAACAGGGAAGAACTTCTTAATGTGATGATGATAGATTGGGCAGTTCATTGACGTCAAACACTGAAGACAATGTGCATTCTGTTGATGGAAGAGTATAGTGATAGACGCGGGATGGTTAATACATCCATCGAAATTATCACACCTATCACAAATAAAAAAAGAACCGCTGTGTCCTCTATTCCTTCTTAGGGCAGAATGCATACCATGTTGAATGGCTCATAGTGAGTACGAGGTGAGACGAATGATACGTTATATACGGTGGTATTCTCAATCGCGAGTTAACCTCAGGTTATCCCCGAACCAGAGGTAACTCGCAGATTGGCGAAACATCATTATTCTCAACTGCGGATCGCGCTAAATCCACGGATTATTCATCCAAAAGTAACCCGCCGATTTCAGAGGGTAACTCGTGGATTTCGATCACGGGAATCTGTTTGTAAACAAAGATGGATGATTTATCGGAGCTTCTTTTTTTTGCGACTCCTTTTTCATGTTTTTAAATTTGTTTTGAAGCTGCTGCCGATTTCGTTTACATAGGCTGGCTGCATTGAAATCCACCGTCAAACTATCCCATGATTCTTTTTTTTTCTTGTTAAAAACTGCATTGGTAATTTGGCAGTTTATTATGCATATATATTTTTCTACAAAATTTAATAACAATTTCATCTCCTGAACTGAAAAGTTGCTTTCGACAAAAAACAAAACAAAGAAAAACGTCAAACAAAAAGCGTGTTAAAACGGCTGATCGAATGTTTCGCGCCAAGATACAACATAAAATGTAAGCAATATGTCACGTGATTATCAGTGTCCAATCACAACGACTGCCAACATCTTGCCCACATAACTCACGGATTCGGTAATCGTCAGTTCGAGAACAAGAAAGGAGAATTATCCGATAGTTATCGGCGAGCGAGGGTTACCCAATCCTCGAGTTATCTTTTCAATAACTCGCGATTGAGAATACCACCGATAGAAGTGAGGCTGACTACTCATGATTCTGCTGGATACTTGAGCTGTTGCCAAATCTTGGAAGCAGAAAGTGCAAAAATCCCTTTAATTTTTGATTTTTCCTCGTATAAACTGGAAAAAAAAAAACAGTCCATAATCATCCTTTTTACTTTCGATCATTTTTTTTTCAATATTGAAAAAAAGATATACATTTTTGCTTTGTAATACATCAGACTTTTTGCAGGATGATTAATCATTCGAAATTAATCAAATGTACTATGTTCTGACTCTCATGCTTGTCATTTAATAAAAGAGAATGTCATTCAAAAAGTTGAAAACTTAAATTATTGAATTTAGACCAAAAAGTGCACATTGAACGAATTTAGATGTTTACAACCTCTTTATTCGTAATCATTGTGTAATACTAACCTATGTTTTAAAAAGCATGGTGTCAAATAATTGTTTGGTAGTGCCTTTCTGACAGCTTATACAAGAAGGCGAAAAATAGTATAATTGCCAGCCCAGGGGCGTATAATACAAATTATCTGTGATTCTCAGTGGTGAGTTAACGATTGAAGTGAGTAAATTAAAAATACGATGCCTTGCTTATGTATAAAATTTTGCTGATTGTCGATTTATTTATAAACTCAACTATACTAGGCACTATACTCTAGGCCAGTGCTTCTCAAACATATTTGCGACCTCATTTTCAATCATAATTTTCATCGCCCCCCATTTCGTACAATAAAAATGTATATTAAATGCAATAATAATGTACTTTGATGTTAAATCTCTATAGTATATGATTTTATTCCGCCATAACAAGACAATGGAGTAGTATTGCATTTTATTTGTATAAATAATATTGCGCCCATGGCCCATATAAAGCCCATGAGCGTCACTAGTAATTATTAAATTTGTTCTAAATTAAGTATTGGAAGATAAGTTATCAAAAGTACTAATACATTTTTAAGTGTATTATATCAATGTAAATCTGTATTTAATTTTTTATTATATCAGAATGTATTTTGTTTTGCTAACTTTCAGTAAATTTTTAATTTTAAGTCTACTTTTTTCGATTATTCGATATGCTCGTGCCCACTTCGTAGGTTTATCATGCCCCCTTAGGAGGGCGCGCCCACAGTTTGAGAAATGCTGCTGAAGACCCTATACTGTAACAAACTCTCATTCCTTCTGAGATATTCGAACCCAAGTCCGACGGTACAGCACCTACCGTTACCATCCACTATATGGATGGGCGTCTACTTGAGACGATTCAAGTATGTAATGTAACAATATATGACAACCAAGTCTTCGGGAAAAAAAACAATTTATTTTCTTCTTTTTCTTCTTATTATTTTGAAGATTTTGTTATGAGACACGTTTTAAAACTGTTTCCAAATGACAGAATTTGAGATGGTATATTCTAGAATTTTGTGTATATTATTTATAACTAAACACATCTATTTAACACAAAATGACCACCACGAAGTAGTGTGAATAAGAAAATTATTGCTATTAAACAAAAAAATTAACATAAAAAAGTGAAAAAATTCTCGAAAGAAAGATAGTGTTATTTGTGAAATCTTAAAATCATCGGAAAGAATAATCAGAAGAACATACCAAAATGAATCGTTATTTATAATCTCTTAGTAAACACAGAGGTTCCAAAACTTTTTTGTGTCACAGACCGCTTGACAGGTTTTTCGGCTTGGGGTATATCCTCGCTTACCTAATATTGAATGTTTGCAAATTTATCAACTTAAATGACTTTTGGACAGCTAGTATAGAGCTGCTTACTTTAAAAGATTTAACTTTCTAACTGTGGTGTAGTGTTTAAAACTTAAGAAACACATGTTAATTAATTATTAAAATTTAATCAATGCATAGAATAACTGAGCAACAAACAAATGCCTTTAGTGGGAGAGATAAATTGTGGATTCAATAAAAAATTTTCAACATTTGACATCAATCTTGTTGATTTTAACTCTTCTATCTTCCTTTTTTAACAGTTTCTCTTTTCTTTTGTTTTTGGGATTAAAGACTGAAATCCTTCTCAACCAGAAAAATTAAAAAATTTCTATAATTTGGGAAAAAATAACAGGTATATCTTTTACAACCAAATTTCTTTCATCCGTTTTCCCAAAATTTTACTTTAAGATTTTTTTAGTGCCTAATTTTTGTAAACTGACAATTTTTTTTTAATACAACCATATGAATCATTTCCGTGTGGTTTATCATGTAAAAATTCCAAACCAACTACAAAAAAAAGAAAAAAAAAGGGGGGATTTAAATGTTTAATGGTTTAAACGTTTTTTTTTCCTGGTAGTTTTTGGGATAATTGAGAATCCAGGAAAACTGTGACATTCGATAAACCCCTAGCTTAATTCTGAAAAACACGAAAAAGTCCCAATAA
>BMAV01027392.1:0-17740 GCA_019973955.1 Trichonephila inaurata madagascariensis | reverse complement strand
TTATTGAAAAATTTTGAAGTAATTCATACACTTTTAAAAAAAGACAAAGTTAAAAAGTGATTTTTTTAAGCATCCTATTAGAGAATAAATTTTTTGTTTAATTTTTTAGTTAATTTTGGAGTAAAAAAAATAAAATTTTTTTATGAAAAATTATTGGGGAAGTGAATATTACTTAAATGAAATTTTTTTTTAAGAAAAAACAAAATACATTTTTTTTCCCAATTTTCCCCCTAGTATTAAAATTGCAATTATCCCAAAAATTTTTTTTCATATAGGCTAAGATTTCTATAATTTTGATAAATTTAAAAAATTTTTATAAAAAAGATGAATTGAATTGGTTTTGTCATAGCTTTTATACAAGATTAGGGGGAAAAATTTAAAAAAAAATAAACCTTTATTACTTTAATTGATAACCACAAAAACGAAAAGGGGAATTTTTTCCCAAGGGTTTTTTAATGTTTTATATACTTTGTTGGGAATTGTTCCCCAAAGATTGTAGAAAATTAAAAACTTTTTTTTAAAAAATTAATTAAATTTCTTCATTCGAACTAGGTTTAAATTTGTTCTTCTTTCTAATGTTGTTTAAACGAGATATTTTTTGATAAAAAAAAATTTATTTTAGTAAATTGAAAAAATAATGAAACACTTTTAAAAATGATTTCGGATACTTAGTGTGGGGTTTTCATTTACGAACCCCTGAAAGGGGAAACCCTCTGCTGTTTGGAACCACAGGGTCACATGCTATTCACAAAGTCGTCGTGCCTTTACACCTTCAGTGATAAACCATTTAATGAGAAATGAGTGCTGAACGTTCCGGAGGAAGCACAGAGTATGGTTGTGATACGTGTCACAGAACATTTCAGTTCCGGAGGCACTACTTAATGCAAGTGCATAAAGAAACCTTTTCTCACAATTGTTTCCAATGTGCGGCAGCCTTCAATTCCAGTCTTGAGTTCCTCGACCATTTCAAAAATCATGTGCAAGATTTAGATTTAAAATTTTAAAGTATTGCAGTGAATTTTTTCAGCCTTGATACCCCCGGTTACATAAAAAATAATCGCAAAAAAAAAAACCTTTTTTTTTTAAAAAATGGACCAGAGGAAATTTAAAAACCGAAAGATCCCAACATGTACTGTTACATGGGGCTGAAAGATCTGTTAATTCTGGAGGGGGAAATTTAGTTTTCCCCACAGAAAGAGGCGAAAGAAACATCTTTTGCATCACCACGATGGGGAGAAACAATTAAATTTTGTCACATATTTAAAAAGAAAATTTTCGTAAAAAAAATCTAAGAAAAAAAACATCAAGAGACACACCGCAATGTAAAAACCTTTTTCCCCACCCCCAAGTTTGTGAAAAAAAATTAAGACAAAAATATAGTATAAAAAAGACACCAAGTTTACATACAAAAAAAAAACATACATGTGAAAAAGGGCCCCAATTTTTTCGACTAGATAATTTGAGAATACACTACCGGTCTCAAAGGGGAAAAAATCCCGTAAATGTGAAATATGCGGCAAACGGTTTTCACGAAAAAACAAATCTTAATAAATGGGAAAATTATTCGGGAGAATTTCCCCATGTTTGTGAAATTTTTGGGGAAAAAATTTTCGCAAAAAGGACATTTGGGATGCATCTTCATATTCATACGGAAGCAAAACCCTTTAAGTACGAGTTTTGGGAAAAAAGTTTTAATAACTGCAGCAATAGGAACAGACATATTTGAAATTTAAAAACAAAAAATTTATTAAAAAAGTATCGAAAAAAACAACTTTTTCTCTTTAACATATATCAGGTTAATGGGTATTAAATTTCCCCAAAAATTTTTTAAAAAAAGTTGGGGGGGGCAGGTTTTTTAAAATTTCGTTTCAACCCTTTCATTTAAAAAAAATGGCATTTTTTGGGGCAAAAAAATCTTGCCAAAATTCTTAATTTTTAAAGAACATTTGGTTTTAACAAATTTTTAAAAAATTAAGCTTTAAAAAAACTTTTTTGAAAAGTTTCACCAAAAACCCAAAAAACATTTCTTTTGTTGAAATTTTTAAAACAATAAAACTTTAATTCCCCAAAAATAAGGGTTTTAAGGGAAACCCGGTTTTTTAAAAAAAACCTTTTTAAAAAAACCCAAATTTTTCCCAAACAAAAAAGTTTTTGCAAAAAAACCTTTTTTTCTTTTTACTTCATAGAAGGGGAAAGGAAATTTTTTTAATTTTTTATTTTCAACTTTATTTTTTGCTCTGGGGAACTACCCATTTATTTCTGAATATATTTAAATTTTTAAAAATTTTGTCATCAAAAATATTCCCCAAAATTTTTAAATGAAAATAATTAAATTTCAATTTTTTTTTCCCGAAAAAATTTTAAATTTTAAAAAGTATTTAAACAAAAAAAGGAAAATTTTTACCCCCCAGTATAAGGGAAATTTATTTTTTTAAAAAAATTTTTTACACACCAAAACCTTTTTTAAAAAAAATTTTTTTTTTAAAATATTGTCCCCTTTTGAATTTTTATTTTTAACCCAAGGGGGAATTTTTAAAATTGTTTTAAAAATTTTTTAAAAGTCAATATTTTGTTAAAAGTTAAATTTTTTTTATCCATCCTTTTTTTCTTTTTTTCCCCATTTTAATTTTTAACCCCAAAAAAATTTAAAAAAATCTAAAAATTTTTTTTTCAAAATTTTTTATATATTTCATTAAAATATTAAATGGGTTTTGGCAAAATAATTTTTATTTTTTTAACATCCTTTTTTTTAAAATTTTTTTAAAAGGGTTTGAAAATTTTTTAAATCTTTTTTTTTTTTAAAAAATAAAAATTTTAAAAAAAATTCAACAATTTTTCTTTTAAAAATTTTAAAAAATGATGAAATTAATTTAAAAAGGTTTATTTTTGGGTTTTTAAAATTTTTAAGTAAAAAAAAAATTTTTTTCAATAAAATATTAAATGATCAATATTTTTTTTTGAAAATTAAAAAAAATTTTTAGAAAGTTTTAGAACATTTTTAATTTTTCATTTTAATTAATTAATTTTTAGGTTTTTAATTCTTAATATTTTTTTCCTAATTTTTTTAAAATTATTTCTAAAGAATTTTTTTATTGTTTTGACAATTTTTCCTTTGAAAAAGCCAGATCAAAACTTTCAAATACTTTTGGGAAAAATTAAAATTTATGAATATTACAAAATGATTTCAAAAAAATTTTAGCTGATACTGAGTTAGATTTCCAAATAAAAAATCAAAAGTAATTTCAAAAATTTGAATTTTCCCTGAATCCGTAAAAGATTTAAAAAAACAGTCCCTTTTTAAAAATATTCTTAAAAATACCAAAACCCCAAAATTTTTAAATTTCCCCCCTTTTAAACCTAAAAAAAATTTTTTTTTAAAACCTGGGGAAAAAAATTTTTTAAAAATTAAATTACTATTTTTGCATAAATGATTTTTTTAAAGCTTTTTTGGGATTTTGTACTATTAGGGGGGAATAACATGTCGTCGTAAGAAATGCTATTAATACTACCCAAAAATATTCTTTGAATTAAAAAATATATATTTTAGACATATTTAATTAAAGTAAAACATATGGTCGAAAATAAAATATTAAAAATTAAATCTTTACAAGCATTGTTAGATTTTTCTTTATGACTTTGCAATAATTTTATGTGTTTCTCTCAGGTTTTTAATTTGAAGATATAACTGTTTTCAGAGCGCTAAAAGGCTTTTTTCAGTTCTAGATAGAATTGTTTGAAATTTTTTGTATATACTCTCAAACACATATTCTATATAAGTTAGTATGGATTTATATATAGGTCTGAGATCTCTAGTTATTTTTTTAAATTCTGAAATTATTATTTTTAAAGTTTTCGTGCTATGCTCAGATTTATCTGTAAAAATAATTATTAAAAGTCAATAATGGTATAGATTTTCACATCCATACTAACTTTTGCTCGCAATTTTCTAAGAAACATTAATCAGTTAAAATGCTAAAAAGTTTTAAAAATTGTGCATTTCATATTATTTTAAAAAATTTCACACGTTCATAATTTTTTTTAATATTATAAAATAATGGCTGATATACAGACTTTCTACTGTCAGAATCAACTTACAGGTAGAGACTAAGGAATCGTTTGGATCGAGACTTGGCGTAATAGTAGTACTTTTAGGTGTTCACCCTCAATATAATTGTCGAATGGTCGTCAATTCGGAGAAATCAGCCTTCGAAATTCATGCTTAGCTTTTATACAATTAAATTTTAATTTTCTCCAACGAGTTCGTAGCTTGATTGGTAATTCGTCTGCTTTCTATGCTGGAGGTTAGGGTTCGATTCCAAGCGCGTGATCAACTTTTTTTTCTTTAATTCATTTAATTTTTTTTTTAATTAAATAAATTTATTTATGAAAGGTTTATTAAATATTAAATGACATTTTTTGTAATTGTTTTGTATTTTATAAAATAAAAAAAATTACTTTAATTATATAAATAATTATATTAAATTTTATAAATATATTTTATATTAATAAATAATGTTTATAATAAAATATGTAATAAAAAAATTAAATGATATTTTACAAAAAAATATAGTTGCAAATAGTTTTATAATGTGAAATACAATACACTATAAATAAATTATTATATATAATATAAAATAATTAATAAAATATATTATTATTATTAAATTAATTATTTTATAATTAATATAATAAAAAATATGTCCTTTTTATATGCTATTAAATTAATTATTTTTTAATTTTATAAAATATTTAATAAGTCCTTTTCAAATAATTTTATTTAATTTCAAAAAAGTTTATTTAAATAAGTTTAATAAATTTATTTAAATAATTTCTATATAATAAATTAATAATAATTTTAATAATAAATTAATATTATTTTTATTAATACTAATGCTTAATAATAATTAATTATTTATAATAAACAGTGATTAATTAATTATAATAAATAGTAATTAATTAATTAGTATAAAACAGTGATTAAATAATTAATTTTAATAAATAACAATTAATTTACTAATTTTAATTATTAATAATTTTTATTAATAATTCTTTTAAATATTTTTATTTAATAATTATTTTAAATATTTTTAATTAATAATAATTTAAATATTTTTTATTAATAATAATTTTTGATAATTTTACTATTAAAAAATTTAAAATATATATATTAATTTTTTTTTATTTTATGAAATACAAAATAATTACAAAAAATATCATTTAATATTTAATAAACCTTTCATAAATAAATTTATTTAATTAAAAAAAAAATTAAATGAATTAAAGAAAAAAAAGTTGATCGCGCGCTTGGAATCGAACCCTAACCTCCAGCATAGAAAGCAGACGATTTCCCAATCAAGCTACGAACTCGTTGGAGAAAATTAAAATTTAATTCTAAAAAAGCTAAGCATGAATTTCGAAGGCTGATTTCTCCGAATTGACTGGCCTTTTGACGGAATTACATTGAGAGATGAACACCCGGAGAGAATACTACTATTACACCAAGTCTCGATCCCAAATGAATTTCCTTAGTCGTGCCCTCCCCTTGTTAGTATTATAATCAAAAAGTAATATGACCACAAAACAGTTTTAAAAAAATTCACCGTGTAGCCTTAAGTAAAAAAAATTGGTATCTAGCAAATGTTCAAATCCAGCACGCGATATCATCTTTATATTTATTTGTTAATGTTATAATATGCAATACATTTCAAATATACATTTTCTCATATGTGTATTGTTTCATAATGTTATAATAAATGTCGTCCACACACACAAGAATTGTATTACAATTATTTCTCGTTATATAACCCACACTGACATTTAGAATTGAAGGTTCCTCGACTTTCGATTTGTTAGGATAATAATTTTCTAAAGCTGAAAGAATCATTTTAAAAAGTTATGTTATTATTTATTTTTATTGGTAAAATGACAGCTAACGCGTTGTCCTTATCACTTTACTTAGGCTTAAAATCACGAAATACGTAGCCGATTGTCCAATTGCGGCTTTAAAATGTGATGTTTGTAAAAATGGACTTATATTAATTTTCTTATGGATGTTTTTTGTGCCTGAAAAATTAATAGTTGAAGAAATGACAGAATTGCCACTAATCCTTCGTTTTCTACATCCTGGTGAAGAATTTTGGCTTCAAGTACTGGAGTTAGTGTTTCTACTAAAACTTAACAGATTCAAGAACCAAATCTGCCTCTGCAGGGACCGATGCATATTGAATTGACCTCGGTTCAAATTACTAATATTGTTGATATGTGAAATTTTTGAATGATATGTTTTCCGTCCTAGTGTCAATCTCATCACTTGACTGTGGTAAAAATAAAAAAGTCATTTCCCTTCGCCTATAGACCTAATTTAGCTTTAAGAAGAGAAGTCATTAAAATTCGATTTATAACTGCACGTCATGACAGAGACATGACAACTAAGGAGCTTGAACATAACTGTGCTACTCCCACGTTTAAAAAAGTTTGTATAAAAAAATGTTTACATTCGCTTATTTATACCACGTTTTTTGTATAGCTGTCACGCTTTAAGCTTTCGTTTTTAAAATTTTTATTCCAGGATTTTTGGGAGAATTATCTTTGTTCGCAGGGATTTTTTTTTTTCTTATATATATATATAACACCCCATTTATTCAGATTTAGTAGTTCCCTTCTTTTTTAAAAAAATTTTTTCAAAACCCCGGAAATTTTTTTTTAAAAAAACTAAAAAGAGCTGAAATTGCTTTTCCCGTTAGATTGGTAAATAAAAAAAATTTTATTTTTTTTTTGAAAATTTCCAGAAATCAAAAAATTTTAAAAATTCCTTTTCCTTTGGGAAAAATTAAAATAGAGAATCATTAAACACAAAAAATGTGAAATTAAAATTTTTCCCTTTTTTAAACCCTCTACACAAATCTGATAATTTTTTTTTTACAACAGTGTTTTCCCCCAAGCTGGATCAAACAGGGGCAAAGTTGTAACACGGGGATTTTTTAATTCTCAATATTAACCCCTAAATTTTTTAAATTAAGTGTGGGTTTTTTGACAATAGTTATATTAAGAAAATATACATGTGAAATTTTCCCAATCAGATGCACCACTGAGATTAAAGACATATTTCAGAACATCCTTAAAACTATTTTGACTCACATGTATCATATAAACTTCAAAAAATTATAAACATATGGACCCCCTTTTGTAGAAAACTGTATCGGCTCATCGGGATTATTGTTGAATTAGAAGATATATAAATGATTGGGATTGATTGATTTTTATTAAAATTTCTAACACTCTGAGTAAAAACCCTCTTGCCCCAACAAGTACTCCTTCAAACCGGGCCCAATAGCTATTTTATTGTCAAAATTAAGTTTATTAAATTAAACCCAGAATTGTAGGGAAAAATCCCATTTCCCAATAAAGTCCCCTTCTTTCAACCAAAAAATTTTTAATTTGAAACCCAGAGTATTGTGATTTTTTTTTTTCCAAGCAAAAATTTAAAACCTCGGTTTCCTGAGATAAAAAAAATTAACATATTTTTATTCTAAATATAATCTTTGCTTTTTTATCCCCAAATTTTTAAAATTTTTTTAAAAAGAACATTTGCTTTAGGGAAAACCCCAAATTTTCAAACCCCCCACAAATTAATTTTTAAACTTTTTTTCACTAAAAAAAAGTTTTATCGGAAAATTTTGGGAAAATTGCCGTTTTCTAATTTTAAATTTTTGATTAAAAAAAAAAAATTTTTTAAAGAAAATTTTATTGGGGTTAAAAAATTTTGCCCCCAAAATTTTTTTCCCCTTTTAAAAATTTCTGCCCTTTCCCCCCTAAAGTTTGAAACAAAAAAAGGAAAAAAAAAAGGGTTTTTTTTGGGTTGGGTTGAAAAATAAAAAAAAATTTTTTGTGTAAACACTTTCGTTTACAGTTTAAAACCAGAGGGAAAAGGTTCATAATAAACAATTTTTTAAAAATTGACTACAAAACCCAAGGGTAAATGGTTAAATAGGTATTTTCAAAAAAATTTTTCATTTTAGTTTTGAATACATGTAAAATTATAAAATTTTTTTTGGAAAAAAAAAAAAAATATTTAAAAAGGATGGAAAAAATTAAAGGAATACTTTTTTTTAAAAGTTCCCCCTTTTGGGTTCCCTTTATTATAATAATATTTTCCCTTTGTATATAGTTCAGATCTTTCTACAGAGGCTCAACTAGAAGTTTTAAAAAAATTTTCACATTATTTTCAGGGTTACCCCCCAAATTTTAAAAAAAATTATTGAGTTTTTTCTTAAAATTGTTCTGCCTTGTTGTCGTAAAACATGGTTTAAACCCAAATTTTAAGTTAGAAAATTTCAAAAATTCTAGTTGATTCTAAAAAACAGAGGTCTGTGCTGTATGCAGTAAAAAATTTTATAATAGAATTTAATTTTTCACAAAAAAAAAAAACTTTAAAAAAAAATTTCAAATTTAAATTTTTTTTGCCGAAATAGTTTTATTCAAATATTTTTTTGCCAAAAAGTCCTTAAAACAATTTTATATATGTATTTTAATCTAAGTGACCCTAAATATCATAAAAATTATCCATTTATGCGCTTTTTTAAAATCGAAGTTCCGAACGTAGTCGCATACCTTAAATGGAGATTCATATTTCAATATTTTTCTATTCTTGGTGAAAAAAAGTTCTTAGAGTAGTGAGTTTCGTAAAAATAGGGGGTTTGCCAAATGCGGGGAGAGGTTTTTTTTATGTATAAAAGTTGAAAAATCAGTTTTTCAGGTTACAAGTTATATTTTTATATTTTGTTAAATTTATATATATATATATATATATATATATATATATATATATATATATATATATATATATATATATATATATATATATATATATATATATATATATATTCTGGGGTTTTTCTATAAGTAAGTATTGAAGATGGGGTTAAAAATAATTTTTTTGGGGTAATTTTTGCAAAATTTTTAGAATCTGAAATAAAAAAGGTTTTTAAAAAGGAAAAAAAACCATCAGAAAAAAGGATCATAGCTTCTGTGGACTTTTATAGCTTTCTATAACAAATTAACATTTTTATGAAGTGATTTTAAAAAATTCCCCAAAAGGTTAATAGAAGCATGTTAAACCCATGCGTCCCCAGGCAATTTTAAAGTAGAATCAACAAAAGACATTTTAAAAATACTCAAATTTTTGAATTATTGTGATAATAAATTTCCATCACTTTTGAAAAACAGTTTATGATATACATGGGGGGGGATAAAAAATGAAAAAATTTGTAAAAATTTCGTCAAAAGGGCAACACAGCTAATTGGCAAAAGACAATTAATTCTAGAGTAACTAATAAAATTTTAAATTCAATGTTAATATATCACAGTTGACCGTTTTTTTGCAATAGTAAAAAATTTTAATTCCAATTTTTTTCATGTATTTGCAGTCGTAAATTCCCAAAGACTACGGGACTCCCCTTTTCAAAGAAAGGCAAAGGTCGTTTCCTTTGGTCTTTTAAATTGCTTCCCCCAAATCCAAAGCGAAAAAATTTTTATAAATGAAATAAGATCGGGGAGTTCCTAATTTTTGAGCCTTCCCCTCCCCCCTTTTTAAAACCCAAAATGCAGGTCATTTTTAAAACCCCCAAAACACCCCACTGGTACTAGTAACATATCTGAAACCCCCAGCTCTTCCATTTTTTGTCCCTTCTAAATTTTTGCATTTTTTTCAATACGCTGGGACGTCTGATTCCGCTACCAAACGACATCTCTTTGTCACATTCCCCCCTTTAGGGTGTGTCTTTGTCCCAGCCAAAAGACGATATTCTTCCTTTTTAAATTGTGTGGGGCCCCAGATTTCGAGGGAAAACCCCAAAAATTTCTTTTTTGTTCCATGAAGCTACCTTCATATAAAGATTTTCTTTTATGTCGGTGGGAAAAAAAAAAAGTGGGGGAACAAAACCATTTTTCGGGAAAAAACCCCAAAAAAATTTAAAAATAAATTTATTAATGCGAATGCATTTACTTTTAAGTGTTTAGCTACACTACTGGTCATTAAACTTGATACTCCAAGAAAATGACTTGGTAAAGACGTGATATTTAAAGAAAGTGCTCTGATATGCATATGATTTGCTTTTCAGTGCATTTGAACAAAGCAGGCGATGGCAGTGATACTTAAAATGTCTTCAAATGAGGAAAATTCTTCGGCCAGTTTCTCATCCACAAATTGAATTGAATGGATTTATCTGGTGAAAAACTGTTGTGATGCCTTGTTTAAGAAGCAAAAATGTGTACCAGCTCGTTTCTGACGTTGATAAAGGTCGAAAAGTAGCATACAGGGATTGTGGTTTATCGTATCAAAAGATTGCAGCTCGCATCGGTCGAGATTCATTGATTGTTAGCAGAATATGGAGTGGATGGGTTCAGGATGGTAATATGGAGAGCGCCGTGATGGATCTTAACGATCCCCTATCGCTAGGAACCAAGAAACAATGCCTGTTATCCGCATAAACTTAATGGATCGTGCCGCCTCGTCACGCACCCGGAGTCAAAATTTGAGGTTGTTTGCAAGATGACAAGTGTCTGCACGACATGTGGACGACATTTGCACAACATGGACTCTCAGCTCTGAGACCATAACTCCTGCTAACTTAGACGCTGAATCAATGTCAGAAGCGTTTTCAATGCTGTGATCAACGACGAACCTGTGTACACGAATGGCGACTTCATTTTTTCAGATGAATCCAGGTTCTCTTTGCAGCATGCAGATCGTTGCATCCGTGTTTGGCGTCATCGTGGAGAACACACATTGGCAGCGTGCATTGATCATAGTCCTATTGATCCATGAACTGGCGTGATGGTATGGAGTACTTATGGATACACGTATCGGTCACCTCTTGTTTGCATTGATGGCAATTTGAACATTGCACGTAACCTTTCTGGGGGGTTACGATCCGTGGCTCTGCCTTTTATTCGGTTCCTGTGAAACCTTACGTTTCAGAAGGATAATGCAAGCCCGCATATTTCCGGTACTGTACGGACCTTCCTTGATACGGAAAATGTTCAGCTGTTGTCCTGGCCAGCACGTTCATTTGATGTCTTGCCAATAGGAAATGTCTGGTCCATGGTTGTCCAGCGACTAATTCGTCACCACGGTTGATGAGCTGTAGCATCGTGTTGAAGCTGCATTGGCCTCTTTACCCGAGCATAACATTCGATCTCTGTTTGACCTAATGGCCAGACGTACAAGTTCTTTTACTACTCTCAGAGATGGTTATTCTGGAAACTGACTTCCCTGGATCTATGCACCCAAATTTCTTTAAAATTTAATCACTTGTTATTTACAGTATAGTGTATATGTCCAAAAAATATCATGTTTTATATGTACAGTAGAACCTGATTCTGTGCGGTACATAGGGACCGCATAAAAATAAAAGCACAAAAATATTCAAAAATTTCATAAATTCTTACATAAAATAAATTAATTCGGGGAAATATTACAAAAAACTTTTTTAATGCGGTGGATAGAGATCGCATAAAAAAAGTCGCATTTTTAAAATATGCCAATTATTTAAGAAATTTAAGTAAGAGTAGTTCCATAACAAAATAAATAATTAAAAATTAAACATGGAAACATTTTATAAACATATAGTTTCTCATTGTATACGCGGATAAGTCTTTAAAATGCTCATACATAATTCATTGCTACTCATCGTAATCCAAAGTCCTGTAAGGAATAAGTTCAAAATCGCTTTCGTCACTTGAAGGTGCAATTTCAATTGATTTGTTTTTTGGTAACATAAAGTAAGAGATAAGTTTTTGTGACAAGGGACGGTTGTCAGTTGCTTTTAAATGTCATGATAACCAGCTATTTATGATTGAAGTCCTTTTTGGAATTTTATACTCTTTTCTTAACTGGTATTTATTTTAAGAAAATGCTTTTCCAGTTTTTTGGAAACCTGGATCCCTGCATATTTTTATCCGCTCTAAAAGAATCCGGTTCTTTTTGTGCGTCTTCATTATTTTTTAAATTATTGATAATGTCCCTCTCATTGAAAGTTTCGTCTTCAAACAAGCCCGGGTGGCTGGAGCGTTGAGAGAAAGCAACTAAATGCGTATTGTCAGGAGACTGTTTGTAACAAATGAACAGAGCGTCATGAAATGTCTACATTTCAGTGGCGTAACATACACCCCAACATCATGGGACGGCCGACTTTAGGGGCCCAAGGCCTGACTTACTTAAAATACGTATTTACCCAATTTATAAAATATTAAAGACAAAACCTGACTTTAAGGCGGAAGGGGGTCCTAACATTCTCCGTTACGCCACTAGTAAATAGATAGAAAACATAACAGTGGTGCCAAAGCCATTGCAATTCATATTCCGCCTAAAAAAATATCACACATAAAAAATCACACAAAAATAAAATTGCACTAAACAAATCGCACAAAAATAAAATCACATAAAAAACCGCACAAAAACGGGTTCTACTGTATTTCTTCCTGGTGTAGAAATTTTAAAGGCTAGTAATGTAAATAGTAAAAGACGTCTCCAGATTTTATTAATTTTTTCTTAAAAATTCCAAAACAATTCTTAATAAATATTTTGAAATAATCACGGAACTGTTTTCTTTTTGTACTTTTTCAAATGTTTGATATATCTTCGAACATTAAGGAATTGCTTCCTTTGTAGTTCTAAAGATAACCTTCGAAAATCAAATCAAGATAATGTAAAAAATTTAATGTAAAATATTTCCATAACAATAATGCAATTCTTTGAAATATATCCGTTTTACAGTTTTTCTTTCAGATATTTACAAAGAATTTCTGTAGATTGTATATTTTATTTACAAAAAACTTATATTTTTAAATATCAGATTCAAAATATCGTGTTTCGTTTTGGTATTCAATATATGAATACATTAAATGGCAAAATATTACATGTTGATCAAAAAGACTCAGATTGGAAATATTTGTATTTATTCATGACATTCATTTTAATATTAGACGAATTTTTTTCCTGAGAAAAAAAAAATGTATAAATCAACCATTTCCCACACAAATGTATTTTTTGGCTTAATGTTACGAATAAGTGTTACCTCATACGATGTATAAATGTTTACAAAACCTTTAGCTTCGCGTGCAGAATGTCAATTAATTCGATGTTACAGAAATGTTTACCATTAAAAGTCAGGTCATTTTTAGAAATTATTTCTAAATTTACAATTTTAACAACTACAGCCTTTTCGCATCATTCAAAAGAAAAACAAGGATCCCACTGAATACTAATACTGTTCACTTCTAACCACACAAAATGCAAAACAGAAAAAAGAGCAGAGATATTACAGCTAAATTTTTTTTAAGCAAGTAAAACATTGAACAAAGTTTTTTTAAATTTCTAATGGCAGATTATGAACAGTTATTAACAGAGTTTATCCTTCTACCTAGTGCATCATCGGAAGCAGGTATCTCTTCTTAGTGCGGCGCCTAACAGGCGGATATCAATCACCGCAGGTAATTTTAACGCCCAGTTTCCTCAATATAGGAGGCACCAGAGCTCTGACGATGTGAACCTGTACTAGGATTTAATTTTGCTTAGAGCACTCCCCTAGGGAATTTTTACATGTCGTATAAGCATACGACATGGCCGTTGTTGATTTTCTGCATCATAAATATCCATTGACTTGTGCCGGAGTAGAACCCACAACCTTGGGTACAGAAGGCCAACGACAACCAACCACGCCACCCACTGAACAAAATTCAAACTACTAAAATTACAACCTCTTTTTACGTGTGAATGATGATCAAATCAGTTGTTAGTGAAGCCACTATTTTTGGTTATTATCGCTGCCACACGACTTAAATAGAATAAAAGAGGCTTTGGGTGTATTATTGGGATACGGTAGTCCACGCGGATTCCACATATTACCAAAGGTGATCTCCTGTAGCAGCGGTGGTGTATCCTAGGCCAGTCGTTGTGCAAGCGTGGACCACACGTTTTCGACTGGCGACAGATCGATGTCTTCCACGAGGAACAGGTGAACATCTTACGTTTACAAACAATCGAATCAATTCAAATTTCTTATTGATGTTCTATTGTGTACCTCAAAGTCCGATCACACAAGATCGGCAACTTCTCTTTCTTCAACTTCGCAATGACATTAGCCAGTAAGTGCTGTAATGTTCTACACGACTAATGCTTATCAGATTCAAGAATCTAACCCTATGTGTACAGGCTTGTTACTTATTAAATCACATATGACTCAATAATATAAAAATTGTGTTTTCCTTATTAGAAGAGAGCAATTTGTGAGATAAAGGAAAACAAAAAGTAAATAGAAAATATTCGAAGGACGTAATTGGTACAAGCCACTGTGCGTTTTTTCTAATTGAAAAGTCACTGTGCAATTTTTGTCACGACATCCATGCTCTAAAAAACCCACATCTTGATTTGGTATGAGGGTGATTCAATTTATGCAATGAAGATCACAGGAAGTGCAAACAAGATGGAGAAACTGCGCCCACTTCTAGGCAAACTATAGACCTGCTGCGTGAAATTTTGGTGAACGTCTGATTTCAAGGTTTTGAAAAAATCAACACAAAACACATTAAAGAATTTACACAAAAAAACACATTAAAGAAGAATTTTATTAGACTTATGCAATATAAAAATACATTAGTAACTTTTTCTTGTAAGATAAATTTTTTAAGAGTATGAGATAAAAAGGTCAATATATCGCAGGTAACAGTACAGAATCATCATAAATGCTCTCAGGTTCACTATCAAAACAATCAGTTATTTCAGAATCACTCTCAGATCTCTTTCTACTTAAAGTAAAATCCTATTCACTTGCAGACTAACTCCATAATGTATATAACATTAAAAAATATTTTTTTATCACAGAATGCAACTCACATCTATTCACGAAGAGCTGAACTAAGTAATTGAGCTAAGGTTACAAAAACATATTGCTAATATATAATGTGTTTGATTGTGCTAACATCTATTTCAAAATAAAATAACTCTCTCTAAACACGCTACTACTAATCTGATGAGAAATAAACATGATTACGGGCATAAGAAACAGATAGATTTAATCTTTTTAGCGCGTTACTTTTGAACACTCCAGCCCGGAAATAGCACGCACAGGAGAAATAGAGAGGGAAATTTCACCCCGTGATATTGACGGGAGCGAGAAGTAAGGAGTAAATTTTTCAAGTAAAAAAACAAAGGATAATTTTATTTTTTTCAGAACCTTAACAAATTGTCATCTTGCCCCACCACTGGGACAAGATGACTTTAGTCTTGGGGCAAGATCACAACACTGAAAAAGATTGAATAGAATTTCATCTTTGAAAATGTTTCACGGCTTAACAAATGATATATTGTGCTTTTACTTCTTACAAAATATCAAATTAACCGTAAGGCATTGTAACGTAATGTTTTGAAGTGTTTAGGTGTGCAGTTAACAATAGTCACAAATAAAAATGCCATTTTCATAATTAGAACATTCCTCATGCCACCACTCTTGGCAGGGTCACAATATGCCTTTTCACAAGCAGGACATTATGTAACACCATTCTTTGAAACTGATGCAACTGAACTGTTTGGCCTGGATTTATAGATTTAGGCCTACAGGAATTTTTGTTTCTTTACTCCCTTTTAGCGACACGAGCTTTTCTTCTGTTTTCTTAAAGCTTGCTATTTTTCCTTCTGCTTTCCCCTTTGTTCTAAGATTTCTTTGATGGGCGTGCTTGTAAAAATGTTTGAGCTCACATTTTTGCTTTTTTCCCTCACTTTGTGGTGCTTTAGGCAATGGTTTCAAATAAAGAACACTAATATGCTTCTTGGGTGCATCGGAATCAGTATTTTTTCAGTATCAGTATCAGAATTTTCTTTTTCGATCAGAACAAGAACATGGTTTGAAATATCAGCAGTACATAGGTGATGGTGACTCAAAGAGATTTTCGTCTATTGCCGAAAAACATATGGGGATAGTGTTCAATTGAAAAAAAGTGTGTGGCGCTTGCGGAAGTTAAAAGTTTTATTGGGAGAAAAGAATATTTCCGATGGGAAAACAATTGGTGGGAAAGGCCGCCTAACCGATGCTGTTATAAGCAAATTGACGACTTTTTATTGCAATGCTATTCGGGCCAATTCCCAAAATGTGAATGAGATGAGGCAAGCTGTCTGGGCGGTGTGGGCGCATACATCCAGCGCAGAAGATGAGCCGAACATTGGTTTTGCCCAAAAAAGGCAAAAATAGCAGGTGTAAGTACAATGTTTCGGTACACAACAATACATTGAATGAATTTTCTCACAAGAACACCTTACCGAAAGCAATTTCTGAAGTGATTAAACCTGTTTTTAAGAATTTATCACACGTAAAATAGTTAAGAATGTGTTTAGGGGGAAAAGTAAAAATAAATGAGTCAGAATTAATGTTTTTGGTATAGCCCGAAATTGATTGATCGGGAATTATTGTCACAAAAATAGCTGCATGTGAATACAATGATGGAGTAAGAACAGAATGGATATGATGGCTTTAAATTTTAAAAAAAATAAAAAAAAACAAATTTTTTTAATTGTGTAAATATTGAAAAAGTGCGCAAGTCAACGGTTTTACGAGACAAGCTTCAAAGACCCTTTGAAGCTTAAGAAAAAAACGTAAGATACTCTGAAATTTGAGCAATGTAAGCTTCGAGGGCAATATTTATGCTGATGTGGTTTTCAATGTATACTGTTTGTTTAATTTTTTTTTGTTATTTTTATATTTAACTAAATTTTTCTCAAAAGGAAAAAATTTGGGCCCCCGGGAGGATTTTTCAAAAACCATTTATCATATTAAAATGAAATTTTTACACATGTTCAAAAAACGGCTTTTTTTTAACTTAACAGGAATTTTTTCAAAAAAATTTTTTTTTTTGTGGTTTAATTTAATTTTTCATAAAATTTTTTAAAATTTACATCATAATAGTATTTTTAAAATATTTTTCTAAATGCTTTTAAAAGGGGGTATAAGTTCAAAAGGGGAAAATTTTTTTATCAAATAAAATTAATTTTGAAAATTTTAAACAATTTTGTACTTTTTGAACCTTGCGCTGTGTAAAAAAATAATTTTCATTTTTTTGAAAAATTTTTAATTTTTTTTCTTTTAAATTTTTAAAATTTTTCTCAAATTTCTGAAAATTTGAGAAATAATGTAAGTATATAAGATTATCACGTGGTAAAAAAATTTCTTTTTTTTTTTTTATTGATGTTACATTGATTTTAAGAAGGATGTTTTTTTTTGAGTGCACGGATAACGTTAAGGGGAGTTTTTTATCCTTGATAAAATGAAATTTAATGCTTCCAGTATTTCCAAATTTTTAAAGAAGCATACCCCCAAACAACTTGTCACTAGCGTATAAACTATTCAGATCCAGATAGATAGCGCGAAAAGAATGCAAATTTTTTTGAAGGTGTTGTTGAAATAAGGCACCACCGATAGCAAAGTCCAGGGATTTACCCAATAAAAATTTGATTTGGTTAGGGGTTAACGAGGAGCGGAGAGAGTGTTGGCTAAAAGGTTTTACAGTTTTTAAAATTTGTTATGGCCCTTTTTACCCAAATTTTTTTTTATGATTATTATTATAAGTTTTTTATCTTAAAAATCTTTTTTAATGAGTTTGATTATGAGCTACAGGTGGTGGAAAAGACGAAAATCTTTGAAATCCGAGGAATTTAAACTTTTTAACCTTTTTTCGGGGAACAAAATAAGGT
>BMAV01027391.1:0-12236 GCA_019973955.1 Trichonephila inaurata madagascariensis | reverse complement strand
AAACAATTTTTTTAGACTCTTGGCAAACAAAATTCATTAGCGCGAGCACAAAATTCACTTTGATTTCCAAAAAAATACTAAGCTAACAAATAAATAAATCGCTACTCTGCTCCGAGCATAATCTCAAAGAAAAAGGATTTCCCCTCTAGCACAATGGGGTGCTGCGCCTTCACTTTCTTTGGTCATTTGAAGCTCTTCTAAGTAGAGCCACACCCTATTTTTCCTTCGGCGAACTTTTAACTCCACTGGTATAAACAGTCCACACTCTTGACAGGGAAGTTTCTCTCGTATATCACGCACACACACAAAAGAGTCCGTCTCACTCGATTCGGAAGATAATCCTTTTTACTGTTCAGGCGTAAATTCCAGCATTTATTCCATTTAAATGCAACCCGCTTCCACCAGATATATAAATAGTATAGCTGTAATGATTTCACTCAGCTCTTGGTTAACTATTTATTCCAATATGAAAATAATCAAAAAAAATAAAATGGTATATTCTATAAAAGTTCAATATCAAAAGGGTCCGTAACAATTTCGAGTCTCTTTCGCACTCTCTTCCGTTCCTTGATTTTCCAAGCCAGGAGACCGCTGTACTTCGCGGGCTCGTTATCGCTCTTCCTATCGCTCAAGGGACGTCCGAACAGCTCCCTTCAAAAATCCAGTCTTTTTCTTTCCGGAATCTCGCCCTTTTTATATCATCTCTTTCTCCTAGTCATCCACCGCTCATCTCTTTGTTGGCCTCAGTCCCCCTGGTTCTGCTGCCGCCTTCCGGTCTCGGCTCACTAAAAGTTGAGTTTGTTATAATTTTGTAAAATTAACATGCTTTTTTTTTTGTTGTTGTTCAAAAATTTCTTGGAAGGCATGTGATTTGTGCAATTATTATTATTTATTTATTTTTTATTATTTATGACATCCAACTGAGACGTTGCCTTCGTCACTGGAACGTTATTTAAAATCACGAGTTACGTCATCAACAGCTCTCGTATCGCTTTCAGGTAGGGCATTTCTAAACAATCTCTTTCGGCTACTCATCAAACAGGAAAATTATTAAGTACTATATTGGTGTGGTATAAAAATTAATTCGTAGTTTGCATTTTTAAATATAAAATATTTTTCATTATTGGCTTAGCACTAGAAAGTCTTAAATTTAGTATATATTTATATTGCCCAAAAGCAGTCAAAATGACTGCATTGTGAAAAAAATTAATGTATGAAAAAATTTGCTTAAAATTAATTTTTAATATGTTTTGTATTATTCACAGTCATATATAACAAGTTATTAGCAAATATTAACAATAAAAAGAAATTGCTTCCCTTGTGGAAAAAAATGTATTCTAAAAAAGTCTAAGAAGTTGTGTCATTATATATGTAATTGTTTTTCTAATTGAAATCAAAAAGCAGTCAAAATCACTTCCATGGGTAATATAGCGTTAAAGTAACTATGTTCGATAACGTGATTTTGGAAAGCGTATAAAAAATGAATAACTTTTTTAACACTTTTTTATAAGCTTCACTTGTATGTATAACGGAATCTTTTAAATCAATTTTTCCCCTGTGATGTCTTCGATAGAGTGAACCCCACCCCTCTATTCAAGCGAAGTTTTATGGCTTCAAACAGACGTTGGGTGACAAGAGCAGGTGGCCATGGGGTCATTGTTTGTTGTTTGGCCTCGGACAAGAGCAGACATCGGGTCTGGAATTTACAATGGCTAAAGAATGCAGGTGCCTAAAGAATAGGGCTATGAGGCCCAGGTGGCGAGATGAATGGAAATTTCAGAAGTTAGAGGAGAATTATGGCGCCCTTGGAATCCAGACAGACGAGGAATGTGTTTGTGTTTGCCGCGCAAATGGGAGACGAAAGTGGCCCGGGGACGAGGGCAGACCTTTTTTTTTACCTGCCAATGAGGAAGACGAGGGGCGTGAGGTGGACCCGCCCCTGGTGTTTAAAAGGTGAATTTTGAAGAGAGAGGGGGAGAAAGAAACTTGAAAAGACTTGAACGGACGACGGAGAAAGACTTGGATGGAGAGGAAGAAACTTGGAGAGAGCCCTGGATGGTAACAGAGGGATAGAGCCCTGAAGTGGTGGAGCCCTGGATGGAAACAGAGAACCATGGAGTAAACTGGAAAGGAGCCCGGAAAAGCAAGGGATTGTCGAGTGCCTTTCGGAATAAGGATTGACCTCCAGTGAAAATGACTGTCCGCCCGGCTTGGCAAATTTATTGGACATTTTAGTAACATATGAAGCTATTAAATACTATTTTAAATTTTAAAATGAGGCTGTGACAAATTTTCTTGTTTTCTAACTACTGACGACGTTACACCCCGCTTTAAAAGGTAAGATTCCGAAATTTTGCTCACTTGTCCAGGACCGATGACAATACAACAACTTAATAGTTTTGTTCTAATGTCCTGATCAGGATTATCAGGATTAACGATTTCCCATCTTCAGATCTCATCCCGCATCTGATGACTCCAGATTTGGCGATTAAAAGATTAAGTTACAACTTAGTTCGATTAACTGTAAAAGGGTGTTTTGGGTTTTTTTTATAAAACTATAATTTATTATATTTAATTTCAGCTGAATTATAATACACATGTAAGGTATTTTTTTTAAAATATACAATTACAATAAAGATTTTTAAATGCAATATTTTGGCAAAAACAAAAAAAAAAAGAACAAAATATGATTTATTTTTAAAATATTCTCCTTTTATGAAAAATGTTTTTATAATCCTAATACTTTACCTATATATAGCTAAGACTTTTATACCAAATTAGAACTAGGATTTTTGGAAATATATTATTTAGAAGTGGATTTAGTCAATTTTGAATAAATCAGAGCAGAGAGACATTTGAACAAAAACCAAACCTTAATTATTTGAATGGATCATAATTCTGAAGACGATGGGAAGTTTTCAATAAATTTATATCAACACCGGCACCGATGTCCTATCCATAAGTAGGGATAATATTATGGTTATAGGAGTATTTTTCATGAAAGCAGTTTTAAAAATATGTCCATTCTTTATTTTTTGCCAGAAAAAAAAAAGGGGGATATTTAAATAGTTTTTCTTCTAATAATTATCTAAATAATTTTATATGAATCTTCTAGTTTAACTGACACTAAATGTTAGGGAAAATTATGTATTTATACCAGAGCGCACACAGGTTTTTTCGGATAAAAAAGTCCCCCTTTTTTGACATCTCCTTTTGATTTTGTGATTTTGGGGAACAAAAAGTAAAAACTAATTATTGAATAAATAATTAGCATTTTAAAAAAATTTTAATATTAAAAAAAACAATTTTTAAATTAAATATTACGTACTTATATTAGAATTATAATAAATTAAAAAAAAATCAACGGTTTAAAAACCCCTGGGACACCCCCCTTGTGGGCGACACTGATTTATACGTTTTTTAAAATCACGGTTCCGACGAAATCAACTTAATTTTACAAAATATTTCCCTCTGGTCACTCTTTTGAAAAAAAAGACCCACTCATTTCCAAAGCAAGGGTAGAAGAAAAAATTTAAAGTTTCTTTAATCAAAATAAAACTCTCTTGACGCGTTTTTTTTAAAAAAGGATGCCATTAAACTTTTGTGTAAATTACATTAAAATGTGTAGGCGCAAAAAGCCGCCATCACCACCTGGAGGGGTTTTTAAAAAAGGTTTCGCACTGCAACCCACGCCTAATCCTCCCAATCTCCCCCCCCCAGGTCATGCAAATGAAACGGCCCACCATTAGGTCGAGTAATTTGGGAGAGATCGATAGAAAAAGTACATTTCCCCTGATTTCCATTGATTAGGGAAAAACATTACATGGAGGAATAAGTTCAATGGAGCCGAATTAGAATAAGTATTAATATTAATTTGGGGTGAATTTTTAAAAAAGTGAGTGAGGAGTGAGTGAATTTTGGTTTTATGGCGCAAGAGCCAATTTTTACTATGCTGCGCCAAACATTTTTTAAAAAACTTAAAATACTTATTAAAAAAACAAGACAAAATATATAATTTTTTTATATTTTCATGCCTGATGCCCCACATAAAATGAAAGTTAAAACAATTTAAAAAAAATTTTTTAAATTTAAAAATAAAAACCAATTTTTTAATAAAAGAAAGGTTTTGGTGGGGTTTTTCCCACCGTCAGGTAAAGAAAAGAGATGAATTAAAAAAAGGAACGATAATTAAAAAACGGACAATCTATTAAAATATGTTGTACTGAGTACAACCCGCATGAAAGGGCATCGGGAGCATCTTCCCCAACAACAAAAAGCCTGTGCGTAAAGTGGGGACCAATGCGAAGACGAGTCAATTTGAATCAGTTTTTCCCATTGGTATAAAGGCCATGCCCCTATGACAGGTTTTCACAGAGTGCAGTTTGAGACAACTGCTGACCCATGTTTCCCCCGCCAGATCGTATAAATATGATGCAGGATGACGCGTTTAATATCCGATAGCGGAACGCTAGGGGCGATGAGTTGCCGACCGTGCCGCGCGTCCGCTTGCTCTTTCCAATAATTCCCACGGGTCGGTAGCCAGCAAAATATTATAAAAAAACCCTGCTGTAAGTCGCCCGTAATGTCGAGTACATTAAAAACCACTGGATGACAAGATCGTTTAATTTTCAAGCGCTTCTAATCCCTCATGCTGTCAGTATAGATGCAGTATTTGGGGGGGATTTGAGTCGAAATTGAAGTGCACGGTAATGGCGACAGCTTCTGGTAAAAACGCGCAAAAAGGCTAGTCGAAAACCCACAAAATTTTTCCAATCAATACCCAACGTAACCCGCACGTTTCGAACCATTTGGTAGATGGCCGAAACCCCTTTATACTGACTCGGGGTAGGGAAGACGCGTTGAAAGCAAATGGGTGAGGGGGATTTACTGAAATTTGGGCAAAAGGGTTGATATAAGGGAACCCGGGTATATTCCAAGGTTGGAAGGGAAAAAAGGTTTTTTTTTGGGATATCCACATTGAGGTCGAGTTGGTTATAAGTTGTTCATCCTATCCATAAACGGCCGAAGGATGGCGGGACTAAAGTCTCTTCTGGTGGTGGTGAGTCTCATACATTTGGAGGAGGGAAGGGAAAAGGGGAAAAATTTTTAAAAATAATAAAAGAGATAGCTTCCTCCGCGGATCCAGAGGAAGCGGTGAAATTAACATAAAGATCTGCACTGGCGATGGCAAAACAAAAACTTCCCGGCCTATGGGGGAAGGGTCAATTTTTTTCAGCGCAGAGTTAGAAATCCATAAAGGGCAAAACCCGAAATCCATGCGGACAGACGATTGCCTTACACTCTGAGTAATGATGTTCGATCCTTTTCCCAGGAGGTGTTTAAAACCCCTTTCAAGAGGTTTAAAGACTTTTCACATTTTTGCGCAATTGTAAAATAGGGGGAAGGGGGAGTCGACGGTCGAAAATTCCCCCGAGGAATTTTTCGGGAACTAGGGAATATTAACATCACGAATGCGTATTTCGGCCGGGGATGAAGACCCCGTTTGCGGAAAAAGTGCACGCAGCAACCTTACTGGCAGAAATACTATGACCGTTGGTGTCACACCATTTAACAATATTGTTGAGGGCAGTTTGCAACGCCGTTCAATCATGCGCATGTTGATCCTTCACAACTAAATCTGCAGATCGTCCACGATAATGAAGCCGTATAGAAGGCGAAAAAATTCAAAATGTGAGAAATATGACATATGGATGACACTAAAATGCTCCCGAGGAACCCCCTCATTTTAAAAAGGAGCAGAGAGAATCCCACCCAGTCTCACCCTAAAAGTACGAAGTTTTAAAAAATTTTTAATGTGGGCAAATTGCCTTTTAATCCAAAATCAAATAAAGTGCGAAGTACCCCATACCCCAAGTACGATCATATGCCTTTTCGATATCGAAAAGATAGAAATTGATGATTCCTCCGGAAAAAAGTGCTGATTTTGCCCTCCAGCATGATGATATTGTCAAGAGGATTTTCCCTTTTTGGGGAAGCCATTAAACAGAGGAATGCATCGATTCTTTTCAAGTTCATAAACGAAAGGGGATTGACCATACGTTCTAGGTTTTACAAATGAGTCGAGTGCTTTCGGTCGATAGCTTAGGGGGTTTTTTGGGTTTTTTCGGTTTTAGGAGGGGGATCACTATCTTGCCATTATAGGATACACCGCCCCCTCCATATTCGGTTAAAAGGTAAAGGAGTCTTACTAGTGAACTCATTAAAAAGGGGAAGCACCCATGGGATATTCCATCAGACCGGGACTAGTATTGGGGCTATGATAAGCCCCTTCACCCACATGTCAAAGTCACTTTTTGGGGGTAGAAGTTTGGCACCTGAAGTTTATAGGTGTCCGCTCTAAACGATTTTTAGTCACCTGAAATGCGGGGCTATATGAATCGGACACCCCTAGCAAAAGTCGGGCCCAATCAATTTGGGCCCACATCGACAGTGAAAAATACAAAGCAGTCGATGTTTCCAATGGGAATGGTAAAAGTCCCGATAAAGGCCATTCGCGCTTTGACCTTTCTCCATAACTGTTGGCTGGTATTGACGATGTGATTGAAGATACATACTTGATCCAAGACTCGGAGAGACGTATTCTACGAGCAACGCTTTTGCACGTTTGAACGCTATGAGTTTTCGGGGGGGATCCCCCCGAAAATCCCACGCCCCCTTTTTCCCTTTTTTGTTGGCAGGAAGAGTTCCACCTGGTCTGCACAGCTTCCGTTTAAAAAATTATGTTTTGGAATTGCTGCACGGCAGCATTCCGAATAGCTTCAGTGACATTTAAAACGCATCATTAACTGCCCTGTTCTGCCTTTTGGCGGGGGATAACTGCAAACCCTGTGACTTATCCCAGTCTGCGCGAGAAAATGATAAGGGGGGGAATTGGGCCCCCCACCATTAACATGCGAGACTAGGGGAGGGAAATGGTCACTGTTGTGCAGACTTTTTCAACCTCGAAATTCAACATCGTTAGAGAACGGCGAACAGATTTAGATCGAGGGAGTGAAATGTCCCTGGGTGCATGGAAATATGTTTTCTCGTCGTTGTTGAGGAGACAGAGACAGTGATCAGAGATCAACTGTTTGATCTTGTCCACGAGAGTTGGACATCATGCCCCCAGAGGGCTGTGTCCGTTTAAAATCACCGAGAAAAAAAAAAGGAGCTGGCAATTGACTGAGTTTTTTCAAACCACTTGTGGCAAACATCGTTTGGTAAAAAACACAGCAGACGATAAAGAATGGATATAACCGTACAGCCCAGCCTGTAGATGTGTGCAGTGTGAACATTTCTGGGATAAAGATGGGGCGTAAAAAAATTTATACACCCCAGTTGGAAATGCAGCGCCATCTACATCCCTCGTAAAAATATAAACCCCGTACACGCATTGTCATAGTACTCTTCAGAAATGTTCCTGAAGAGCAACGCATGCAGGTTTACGGGAAATGATGGATTTGAAAATCAAGTCGAGTTCAGACCACGGCAGTTCCAAGAAACAAAGGACATCAAGTCTTGCTTTGGCTAGCAGACGAAGGCGGGGCTGATCTTCCATCAGACTTTCGTCGCTTTGTGATGCATATTTCCATGACATCGTCTCCCATGTTAGTGGTTTTTTGAGAGGTTTGACCCTTTTTGTTTGCTTGAACCCAGATTTTTTATTCGTGTTTTTTGATTTCTTTTTAAAATTGATGGGGGGTACAGTTTCATGCATCCACTGTAATAGTCTTGGTTTTTTTAGATTCTGTTTTTCTGATTCTTTTTTTCAGATTGTGGAGCTGTAGGGTTTTCGGCTTGAATGGCTATTGAAAAAATTTCTTTCTGGTTGCAGATGAACCTTTTCCGGGAAAATGGCGTGCGTGATGTTCAACACGTCGAGCCCCGGATAGAAAGTTTATTTTTATTTTGATGCCGTTATCTCCTTTTTCTAATATCCCTGTTGGACAAGATCGAGAAAATGATGAATGGTCACCTTACAGTTTACACATCGTTCCTTTTTCTTTTTTCAGTCTGCGCATCATGGCCTACCCGCACATCTGAGCAGGTTTTGGCCGCGGCAGACTGTTTTTGAATGTCCATATTTTGACATTGGAAACAACGTAGGATTTGAATGTACGGTCGAAGGACAATGGAGATATGCGGCCTTTTCGGACTGTGGGAGTTCAGGCGTAGAAAAGGTGGATGAGGTGCTTAGTGTTAACACCCCCCCATCCCGCCGAATCGTAATTGCCGAACATTACAACCTTTTGATCCCCCCATATTTTCCGTATTTCTTCGGTTGATACATTCAACAAATCCGCAGCAGAAGATCTCGTGAATATTGAGGCTGTTGTGGGAAAAGACAGTAAATTAAAATGGGCCATTTTATTTGTTTTTAAGGGCGGCGGACGTTTCGCTGATGTTACTTCGAGGAATAAGTCCCCCGGGGCGCATCTTTTCGAATAGTCTTAACCTGCCCTTTTATTACTTGTGATCGCTTTTCGACAAAAAGGGGATAGTTTTAAAAGGTATTTGAGTTTAATAATAAAGAATCTAGCAGAATGCAAATTTTGTTGCTGTCTAATGGAAAAAATTTTTTTTATTCGAGACAATTTGTTGCCCACTACGGGGGAAGTTGACGGATTCTGGGCCCCCGTCAAAAAGAAAACCCTGGGCTCAGTGACGGGGCGAGTTTTTTAACCCGGTCAGCCCAGGAAAGAGTATTTGATGGGGTTAAAAGGGCGTATTTGTTCCATAGGGGGCAGCAAAACGTTTTCTCTTTGGTTGTCATCATTTTGTTTGGCAGTACGGACTCTTCCAGTTCCATCAGGCCCCCTAGGCCCTGAATTCCCCCACTTTTTTAACGTGCCGGTAACCGCCGAGGATTCTTCAAAACTGACGACGGGAAACCCCAAACGTGCTGCCGGGGACGGTCCAAGGCCCAAGTCAAGGAGGATTTTCGATAGAAAGTCCCCGCCGCCTAGCCATCCGCAACCAAGTTCCTTTTTCCTCTGGGACCGCTTTAGGCAGAGCGTTCCCCAGAGTCATCGGTGACGCACGCAACCTTCCGGCATACCCTCCCCCGCAAGGATCCTTTCCACGCCCAAATAGTATCCCTCGCGGAGAGGCTATAAGGGTGGTTTAGCCCCGAGCAGGGGTCAGGTATGCAGAATCGGTTTTATACGCCGTCGACCTGTTATTATGTTAATGAAAAATATGTTTTTTTTAAAAAGTATCTTATGATTTTTTTTTTATTTTTTTATTTTTTTAAACAATGTTATAAAACAAAATGAAAACTATAATTGGTGGTTATTTAAAGGGGAAAAGTGATACTTATCACAAAAATCATAAACAAAAAATATCCCCAAAACATACAAAAATCCAAAGAAAAAAAAAAAGGGGAGAGGAGAGAGGAAAAAAAAATCACTAGGCACCTGGGGGCGGGGGAAACCCGTACTACCTAAAGAAGGTGAGCCCCCGAGGGGATTTTAAGATTTAGACTTATAGAGATGAGTAATTAGATTTTTTTTTCTTTGCGTATATGGGAATGTGAATTGTAGGTTTTTAAAAGATCTGGATACAGTGGCGTACACAAGGGGGGGCCTAGGGGTCCGGACCCCCCAAGCCCGTGATTTTTTTTATGATTATAATTTTAAGTATATAATACGTAAAAAATTTAATTAAATATTTGTTTTAGATTAATTTTATTTAAATTTAAAACTAATTTATTCAATAATTAGTTTTTTCTGTTTTTTGTTCCCCCAAAAACGACAAAATCAAAAGGAGCATGATACAAGAATGGTGGACTTTTTACCCTTGGGAAAAAATTTTTTTTGCACTACGTTATATATTAAAAACAGAATCCTTCGTCGATTGAATATGATGTTTTTTCAAGCCCCTTGAATGGGCCCACAAAACTCATCGTGGCAAAATGCGAGATTACGTCTGTTTTTAGTCATAACTTTGGGGCAACCTGCAAATGATAAAAAGTTTTAGAATCCACCCCAAATTTGAGGGAGAACAACCTGAGGGACAAAAGGGATCCCCCCCTTCCCCTACAACAATCTCGAGAGGACTTTTGATTGTCCCATCATGGGCACAAAGGAGGGGTTCTGGGGGTCCACCCCCAAGTCCTTGATTTTTCCGATTGATTATAATTTGAAATAGTAGAAAATTTTTAATTTTGTTAAATGATTAATTTTATTCATTAACGCTAAATTTTTCAAAAATTTATTTTTTTACTGTGTTTTGTTTCCTGAAAAAAATCAAAGGAACATGATACAAGATTGGTGAACTTTCGATCCCGAACCCCCTTTTAAAAATTCCTGTGTGCGCTAAAAGTACTATACATTTAAAAAAATCCATGATTTTCCAGATTTCGATCCGAGGCCTTTCGGCATATCAATCAGCGTCAATAACAACCATACTGACAGCAGGGAGAGAATAATTTTTAAATATTTTTTCCGCTCAAATGAGTTTTATTTATTAGGGGTTGTTTCTTTCGCTGTATTTGGGTAACAATGAGAGAGAAATAATTTTCGCGAAAAATTTTTTGTTTATTAAATATTCATTGAAGGTTTACACTTTTTAACATATAATCTTTTTTATTGTAGTAATTCATTTTTTAAAGTTTAACATTATTTAATTATATATTTAATATTTAATTTGTTTCACAAACTTTGACTTAAAAAAAAATATAATCTACGGATTAAACTCTTCCATTGCAGAAGGTCGTTCACATTTTATGTGGAAACGACTTTGAGAGTTAATTTTTTATCAAAACATGCAGTACTTTTTGTGGCAACTTTTTTTTAATTGTTAGGCATGTTTCTTTCAATAGCTCTAGCTCGAAATTTTCGTAAAAGAAAATTTTTTTTCTTAGTACCTCATCAGGGGCGGAAGCCAGACAACCGACCCTTGCCCAGGAGGCAAATTTTAAGGGCGGCTTTTGGGATCGAATTTGAAAAACTACTTTTTGTTACAAAGAACTTAAAAAAATTTTCTGAAATTTTTTGGGTGTGAATTACAATTTAACATATCTTTTTTTTTTTATTTTGTACGTTTATTTAATGATGGTTTTCTTTTGTGTTTAAATTTAAAGGGTTTGAGGTGGGAGTTTTGTTAAAGAAAAATTTTAAATATGTTTACACATCTTTCCCTTTGTAAATTTATCCCCATCAAGGAGTGAGGTCACAAAGGACGTTCCTTTCATTTACGATGCCCGGTATCAGCTATCCAAAAGAGGACAAGGGTAATAAGAGGGTTTTGATGTAGAGAGTTACAGGAGGGGTTTTATTTTTTGTCCTGGGGTGTAGTTACTTTAAATTAAAAAAATACGCTTGTAATCCCCACCATCAGTAGACTATTTTTCGAAGAAATTGGCCTGTGAAATTGACGGGTTTATTCTTTTATTCATTTGTTTGACATAATAAAAGTAATTATGTAGGTTTAACGTCAAAGTATAGCATTACTGAATTTAATAAACGTTATTGTATGGAGGGGGGGGGCGATGAAAATTATGATTGAATATTGGTTCGAAACATTGAAAGTTTGAGAAGCACTGCTCTGTTTTTTTTATATATTCTCAATATATACTCATAGTGCTTTTTTAAAAATGTTTTGTAACATAAGTAAATGAAATTATTGTATTGTTTCATTAAATTTAGATTATATATATTGAACTATTATATTTGTAGATATTTAAATTTAAATAGTAAATACAGCTATACAACTATAAATTGAGGAATGTCTGTAATATTGTTATTTTTATTTCACGTGTAAAATTGTTAATTCAGTTCCCCGAATGCGCATTTTCTTACATTAATTTTGTATATTGTTATGAAGTTGCTAAAGGAATATAATTTAAGAATGAAGCAGCCTTGTATGTACAGCTATTTAGCTCAAATTTACAACATTTATTTAATGGCGTATGAGTTTATATTTTTTTTCTATATTTTAGGGTATTAGTTTTATTTCTTCTGATTTCATACACAACAGAAAAAAACATCATATCCTAAAGCAAAGGGTTTCCCAACTTTTTTCCGACTCATAGACCCCCTTTCCATGTTTTTCGTCTTTTGGGGTTTTGTCGTTTGGGCGTTTCTTTCTTAATGTTAAATTTTTTTCCCTTTTTTTAACTTAAATGTCTTTTTGACAGCTAGTACACTGTACTTACTTTAAAAAAATTAAAACTTTTTTAAATGTAGGAAAGTATAGCGTATAAAACTTAAGAAAAACATGCTTTTAATTTAAAA
>BMAV01027390.1:34757-64463 GCA_019973955.1 Trichonephila inaurata madagascariensis | reverse complement strand
TTCTTTCTCACTAAACTTTCTATCCTTTTAAAGGATATCTTATTTGCATTGTTGCTTCGTTTTTCCTCTTGGAATTGGGTTGGAAAAGTTTTGCCATTAATCGTGGCCGTCAAAGAACGTAGGAGTTATGTTAGAAGAAGAACGCGAGAGATGTCACAAAGTTTAAGTTGTAAAATCTTAATAAAGTCATATTAAGAACATGGAAACTTCTAGTTCTTTCGTTAATCCTACACCTCCAGCTCACGCAGATAATCAAAGAAAAGGGCACCCGAGGGTGGTAATTTCACAAATAATCTGAACAAGCACACACTACATTACTCTCACTCAATTTATTAATATTTTCTTCTGCCAGCTATTACAAAAAACGTTGCCATTTACCAGAATACAAACGTTTCCAAACATAGATAATAAACAAGAACATAGACGGTGAATTTTAAACAAAGTGAAAGTACAGTAAATTAAACAAAGCCTTAGAAAAATAAAAAATGATTTAAAAATCCTAATCAATAATTATTAGTGCTTTTTAGTTTCTAAATGAAAAGAAACAACATATTGCTCAACAAGAGGGCTTGTAGCAATACTTAAGGTTTTAAAAAACGTTTCCACTTATAAGAATTGCATCTAATTTAGCATCACTTTCATTCATTTCATATCAATATATATAGCAGCAAAATGACACACACTCATCCACTTATAACGAGATCTCTGAAACTATTAGATCTACAGACATATAATTCGGCAGGCGTGTTTCTTTTGTTGAGTAGAAATCTTCTAAGAACAGGTTTTGAGAAATCTACTCTCAAGGGAAGTTGTGAGGGGCTTATGACACCACCTTAACCCATCACAGATAAAAAAATAAAGGGTGTGTGTGCTTATGAGCACACGATAGAAGTGATAGCTTCAAATTTTGTAATGTTATTTCAGGGTTTAGTTAGGTGAATAAAAAACAGGGGGATATTAGTATTGTCATATAAAATTATTTATTCATATGTCTGTAATAAAGCAATATTTTTTGCGAAATATACAATCATATTTGTGAACTAATTGTATTCTAAGAAGGAGACAATAGGTTTATGGTAGCTGAAATAGGTTAAAAAAATACTTCAGATTCAAAATTATAAAAAAATATCTTAAAAAAAACAACCTCCATCAAGCGTTTTTCCGTACTTTGTCGTGTTTTCATGTGGATCATTTGACATAATTAAATTAAATTTTGATTTCAAAAAATCTACTTAAGTCTTTGATTTATCTTTTGAAAAATCTACATTAAAATCCCCAGTTAAAATAATAAGCAATTTGTTCAGAAGAGTTGATCCGGCTTCAGTGTAGGCAATTAAATTTTTGTGAAAGAATTTGATAATTTTCTCTACACTTTGATTTGATGAAATATAAATAGTAACCAATAGAATAATTTGTCCATTTTCTGCTCTACATTTCACTGCACAAATTTCTCCAATACATGACTCATTAAACCCAAATGATTCAGTAGTAGTGTTACCACTCAGTAGTAATGTTACTATTGTTATACATACGAGCGTTACAAACCCGAGCGTAACAATGCTTGGCTTTCTAAAACGCATCATTCAAGTTCACTCTCCAGCAAAAAGCGCCTAAAGAAGTTATCACTTCCAAAATTTTCCGTTTTAGTACTGTTAGACCTACAGACTGTAAATTTGGAAAACATATTTTTATTTTCTTGAGTAAAGATCCGATGGAACGAATTTTGCAAAAATTTACTCCGAAGAGATTTACGAGGGTGTTGTACATAAAAAAATACTTCTGAATTATTAGACCTTCAGAGCTGAAATTTGGTAAGCATGCTTCTTTTGTTGAGTATTGATTCCCTAAGAATGAGTTTTTTGAAAATCGACTTTCAGTGGGTGGTTAAGGGTGGCTTAAAAGATTATTTACTTCTGTTTTAGAAATTCCTGTCCTGTTTAAATCAAGAAGCAAGTGTTATAAAAATGTTTTTGAATTCAATGGAAAGCTTAATGCTAAGGCTTAGATATCAATAACTTAAAAAATGTATGTATAGCCGTACAACATCATAAAATACCCAGCAAAGTTGACAGGTAACGGTTACTCTCTCTCTCTCTCTTTCTGTAGATTTATTATTAGTAAGGTGACCAACCGTCCTCCTTTAGAGAGGACAGTCCTCCTTTAAAAGGTTCTGTCCTTCCTCGAAAAGTGTCCTCCTACTTGTCCTCCTTTTCTATATTTTAAAATTGATTTGTTAATCCCTGTATTCAGAGATCAACCAAACATGTTTCCAATAAGTTGAAGAATGGTCTGAAATAAATATCACAGGAAATAACAGTTTACAATGGTGTTTTTTGACTTCATCGCGCAAGTAAATTGAGCAGATAAAGAATATTGTGTTGAGTATTTATCGAAAGAAATGCATGACATTAATATCGTTGATGATTGTCTTTGTTTGAGGAAATTATAAGACTGAATGTGTATAGTTTAATTCTAATAAATAAAAACAGTTGGAAAATCAACATGCTGAAATTGATAAGATGAATGGAAATACTAAACCATTTCAAAAATGAACATATTCCATTCGAAAATTTAGTTATTCTTGTTGAATTTAAGTCGTGCTGCTCAGGAATTAATGCAGCAGTTGAAAGAGTTTGTTGAGCTGGTAATGATTTTTGAACAAGTTAGAAATTTAGATTGAATATTGATATTTTAGCTGCAGCAGCGTACTGTAAACTTCAATATGAAAAATATTTCTTGCTCTGAAATTTCCGATATGCTCGAAATTGATACATTGACAAAATAAATTCATTCATTGGAAAAATACTCATTTAAGTAAATATTAAAAAGGATACAAGCATAGTTAAGTGTATTTGTGTTTTGAATTAATGAAATGTTTCATATATTTACGTTGAAATTTTATCTTAAGTTTTTTTGTCCTTTTCATTGTAAAGAAATTGGTCACCTTATTATTAGTAATTCCAATAATTTTTGTGAAGACCAATGATGTAAATTCTAGGGTTGGTTACGCGTTAAGTAAAACTAGCCTTGTACTCTTCATATGGTGATATTTTTCAGTAAACGGAATTTAATAATATGAGAGATTACTTGAACATAGCAAAGAAATTGAAAAAAATGTCATCAATGTCCTTGTGCACCACTAGAGCAAAATTCAAATTTCTTGGAGAGCAATTTTGATGTTAAAATAAGAACATGAAACTAGCATTTTAGCAGAAACATATATTTTCTACAGATTTTTGTATTAATTTACAAAACATAGATACGAGGTATTCCGTAAAATCTGACGTATAACGCGCACTCATACTTTCAAGCTGAATTTTTTTTTAATTTTTAATTATATTCACTGTATAACGCGCACCCTCTTTTTTTTACGAAGAAACCTTAAATGTACATGCGCTATTCCAAGCTTTAGAAAAAAATTAGTATACTTTACAGCTACAGCCCTTTAAGTTCATAAGTAGAGTCATTTCTTTTAAATGAACAGTATTTCGATATATATAAAAGTCTAATTTTTTTTCTATGCTCAACTTTTTTTTAAAGCTCTCATATTTAAAACCGGCGTATAACGCTCACCCCTAAATTTCGATCTTATTTTTTGAGTTAAAAGTGCGCGTTTTACGCCAGATTTTATGGTAATTAATTTTTAACAGCTAGTAAAAAATTACATAAGATTTCCTTAATGAAACTCGTGATTCTTTTGAAAATAATATTATCTTGCTCGCTTCTCTAAGTATTAATGAATCTTATTAAGAACCTCAGCTTTTTCGAGCGATAAGAATTGAAACTAATCAAATCATGCAAAATAACGAGCTTCTGTTTCATAGAAATCCTATTCTATCAAATTACATCGCATCAAAATCAACTGAAGTACAGAAATATAGATTATAGGTACAAAAGAAAAGTCGAAATCTTGACTCTAAGGAATATAGTTGGATGCAATGAAGAATTTATTTTTCTATGATCCACAGAAAATGGAATGACGCACCAATGCGAGACAAAATCTAAAGAAGCTCTTTTACTTTCATGCTTGTGTTTCCTAAGCAAAATACAGGATTTGTCGCAGTCTTGTAAGAATGTTTTCTTTTGAAGTTTTAGTTCATAGAGCTCTCGAATTTTTGGAGTCTAAAACGAATATGTGTTTGTTATCCGAGAAAGTGATGTTCCTTGTGAGATTTTTTTAAAAATATATATCAAAAATATTCTATTTCGAATAAGAAATATTGATGCATTTTTTTCTTACTTATATATGGTTTCGTGCTTCTGCATAAAAGCGTTCTTTTTTCAATTCTAAGTATTAGTTCACACTCTCCCTATATATATTTATTCAATTCCTACTATTAGTTCAAACTCACATATATATTTATTTATACATTTATCTTTTGTTCAAATTTTCAATCGTTAATAAAATGCTTTTTATTCATCCACTCAAGTTCAAATATATTTTTTTTATACTTGTAGTCACTGCAATGTAGTGGATGACACTTGATGTTAATACAGTTTTTGGAAAATTCATTTATTAATTTTTTTAATGAATAAACAAATAGTAACAAACAAAAATAATAGTCCAAAAACATATATAATAAATTATAGTTTTAAAAAAAAATTAAAAAACACGCTTTTGTAGTGAATCGAACTAAAAAGAAGAAAAAAAAATTCTTAACATAAGAATGAAATGATTAACGAGAAAATTAATGTCATTCAAGTAAAAGTGTGGGATGTTCTATATTAATTGTTCTTACTAGTTCTATTAGCTGAGTTAGTGTAAAAACGTAGTACAAAGCACCACACGCTTTTACCTCAATGACATTAATTTTCTCGTTAATTCTTTTATTCTTATTTTAAGAATTATTTTTTTAGTTCAATTCACTATAAACGCGTGTTTTTTAGTTTTTTTTTAAACTATAATTTATTTTTCATTCTTTAGTTCGATCTACAATAAAAGCCTGCTTTTTTAGTTTATAAACTATCATTTTTTTCTTTGTTGAATTTATCCTTGAGTTTGATATTTGGAGCCGGAATTACGTGGATGCTAGAATTATTCTTGCTCTTCGATGGATATTAATTAACGAGTCTGAAAAGTATTTATTCTCTCCTTTTATGGGATTTCGGATGAGTCCCATATCGTTATATTTCAAAGATTCCGTCTCTATAGATACGGGTCTAACAAATAAAAGTGTGTTAAGAAGAAATATTAAATGTCAATCATATTATATCACCTTTTAAACGTATTGCTATAATGTTAATTCGTATCATCACTTCTAAACGTATATATATTGCTTTATAAAAATAAGAAATATTTAGCAGTTAGAACATACATTTTTTTTTACATACATGAGTCTTTTTTAATTTCCATTTTCAGAAAAACTAGACTTATATTATGGTAAGAAATTTCTGATGCATACACCCTACCCTTTCTCACACACTTTTTTTTTGTTTTATTTGCATTAACTACGAGCCTGTTCGCGGTTTTAGGGTTGAATCTTAATCTTTTAGTCACCAAATCTAGAATTAGTCACCAAATCTGGAAATGGTTTATGCAATAAGTCACCAAATCTGGAAGTGGTATACGGAATTAGTCGCCAAATTTATAAATCTTATTCCTAATTATCCTGTTCAGAACAATAGAACAAAATTATGAAATTATTGTACCGTCATCGGTCCTTGACAAGTGCGCAAAATTTCGAATTAATGTGACTTTTTAAAGTGGGTAAAAATCGAGTTCAAAGATTCCGTTACATACAAGTGAAACTTATAAAAGCGTGTTAAAAAGGAAAATTTCTTGTTGTGTCCCTCTAGTGCAATGGATAGCTTGTTGGGCTTCTAATCCAAGGGTCGTGTGTTTGAATCCTACTTGGGATAGCATAATTTCTGAGATTGGGATTTCTTTTTACTATACTATTTTATTGGAATAATTAAATGTAATTAATAAATAAATAGCTACAAACAAAAGTAATAGTCCAATACAATATAAAGAAAGGAAAATGAAAAACTGCAAGCGAAATCGCTTTCTTAATATTGTGATTCTATCATATGTATATACATATTTATATTAATTGTAATTATTTAATAAAAAGTAACTAAAATGAAATTCTTCTTTGTTGAACTAAGTAGGAATAGACTAAAAACCCTCTTTTTTATTACTTGTTTCATCAGTAAAGAACTTAAAAATTAAAATGAAGAAAAAAAATTTTTTTTTTACATTATCACTTTTTCACAACTTTTCATTCCACAATTGTAAAGTAATAAATTAATTATTTGTTTCTTTAAAGAAAAAAATGTTTTAACTGTATGCAATGTTAGAATTATGTGGTTTATTAAATAGTTTTTATAATTCTCTTCTATCTTTTTCTTTTCTGTCTTTCACTTTTTCTCATTCCCTCTCTCTGTATAAATTCAAAAACAATAATTTATGTTTTAAAGTAAAACTTATTTTTGCAAACAAAATAGATTTTTTATTCTTATGGAATGTATGAATAAGATTGCTGTTTGATCCAGAAATCACCCTTAGAGACTGAACGTTTATTCGATATGAAGAGAATTTATTACTGACGTATTTATGTTATTGAGCCTTTCAGTTTCCTTGTATATGTTACATAGAATTCACAGCTTAACTCGTGTTCCCAAAATGCGTGTGATTTTATATGCTTATATATATAAACTGTACTTTTTGTCTTCATTATATACTCCTAAGAGTTTTTTGCGTTTCTTAGGATGTTAAGAAATAGAAGTAATTAAACACTCCAATTTTCTTGATCAAATTTTTAAGAACCACTGAATGATCGTATTTAGAAAGGGTTTCCTTACTTAACCCTTTCGTGTGCCTTGGGAAGATTACTTCCCATCTATACGATCTTACAAAATACAGCTGTGGGAAGTGTAAAACCCATTCTAATATATTGGTCTTGCTATTATAACAATGGGAAGACTAATTCCCATACTAATCTTTTATTTTCTTATTGACCTTGCCGTCATAAATAGTTTGATACTATGGAAAGGGAACAAAAGAAACAGATGTTTAGACCAGCTAACATTCCATATAGTGTTAGCTCGTCAGCTAATAGACGGATATCCCTCAATAAAAAGGAAAGGACGTCCTGCTAGCTTCAAAGCAAATAAGTGAGTAGTTCCGGGTGATGTGCGCTTAGCCAGTGTGTGGGGAATCATATGCCAAAGATGGTTTCCAACTATGCACGATTTAAGATATGTAACGCAAAGGGACAAAAAAGGGGGATTCGCTACATGTGTGCAGAATGTGATGTCTCCTTCTGCATTACAATATACTTCTCATCTTTTCCTGGGAAATAATCAGAATTAAATTTAATTTTTTTTACTTCGAAGAATGGTTCCTTGGGAAGTATTCTTTCCACCCCTAAAATTTAAATGTAAACATAAAAATTCTTCAAAATAAAATATATTTCCTTAAGGTATCCGACTACTTGCAGAACAGTGATTTTGCAAAAGCGTGTAAATGGATAATATTTATGATATTTAGCAAAACTTAGATTCAACAATGTATATAAAATTAGGTTAAGAATAGTATTCAATAAAAAATTATTTAAGTACAATATTTTGACAAAAAATTAATTTAGAATAACCTTCTTTCCAAATGTTCTCCTTTTGTAAAAAATGCTTCTATTGTATTAATATTTTGCCTGTATATAGAGAGGCTCAACTACAATTGACTCTAGTTGAGACTCTGTACAGAGGTTCAACTAGAATTTTTGAAACGCATACCTCGGAAGTCGGTTTATCCTTGTTTTACGAAAACAGAAGGGATAAATTTTAAGAAAATACGCCGATAATTATTTCAAATGGTTGTAACTCTGAAAATAATGTGAATTTTTCAGAAATCATAGTTCAGCCTCTGAACAGAGGTCTGATCTATATATACAGGCAAAATATTAATACAATAGAAGCATTTTTTATAAAAGGAGAACATTTGGAAAAAGGTTATTCTAAGTTAATTTTTTGCCAAATTATTGTATTTAAATAATTTTTTTGTCATAATGGAGGGGGGCCTTAACACAATTTTATACATGTATTCTAATCTAAGCGACACTAAATATCATGAAAATTATACATTTATGCGCTTTTTTAAAATCGTGGTTCCGAACGTAGTCGGATACCTTAAATGCTATTTGTTAATAAAACATAAAAAAAAAAACTGCAAGAGATTCAAAAGAGAAATAAATGGTCCACGAAAACAAGATCCTTTCTGAAATTCACAGAACTCATAACCTTCTGACTACGAGATTGTGATCATTACCACTAGGATACCGTAGCCACTCGAGAATCCAGTATCCTCCTGCATAATGAGAAAACTCAGTTATCCTGATATTAATGTATCCTTTGAGATCTTCGCTTCTGATTTGGAATAATGTTTAGTATGAAATATAGAGCTCTCTCCGTTACAAAATGAAATTTTTGAAGTGATAATTTTTAAGGGCATTTTGCTGAAGAGTGAATTTAAATTAAGCGTTAGGTTCGGATACGTTACGTTTAGTCGACTTTTTTCGGCTCTAGTAGGAAATCGTTCTGGGTCAGCGACGCGAGCTTAGTTTTGAATTGAAAACTTTTTAAGCTCGTAATTTTTAAGAAGTTGCATGCACACTTTATTCTGTGAAATTTTATTTTCTGTATTTAAATATTACTGCCATGTGCAGCCCACTTCCAATCAACTCTAGCAAGTGAGCGAGAAAAAAGAAGCGCAAGCGAAAATAATTGAAGAAGAAAGATTATTCTTACTTAGGAAATCGTAGATAAGGAACGAAACATGGTATCTTTTTTTTTTTTGATTCAGTAGAAAGAGCATTTAAGCACAAAAATGTATCACAAACGGCGTTATATAAACAGTACCATATTACCACAACTGTATTAGCGACATTATATGAAAGGATGGTTACTGTTGCGATTAATAGGGTACCAGTTAAAGTGTCGATTTCGTCATATTCACTGTTGTGAATTAAAATAAACTTAGAATCCAACCAAGCTTTATTTATTGTAAAGAACAAAATTAGTTGGCAACAACAATGTGGTAATACGTGGAGTTTTGAAAACGTTTTCTTTAAAAAAGCTGTGTTAATCTAAAACTGAGCTTCAGCGCGTATGGGTGCTGTCCAACTAGGATATTTTCTTGGCTTCGGTAATACTAACTGTGCCATTCTAGGAATTTCTCCCGAATATTACGATTTTCCTATACCATATTTTCAGTCTAATAATTTACTTGGTAACTCAATTTGGTTAAGATTATTAAGAGATTACACTGCTTTATTGAAGTTTATAGCATGTTTTAATAAATCCTGAAAAATACCAACTTGATTGAATTATTGAACAATACCAGTATATCTACTACCATTTTACATCAGTTACTATTTCAGTGTGTAAGACACATGGTAAATTAGGGTTGACAACTTGGCGAGTTATCTTGAACGTAAGTACATCTCAAAGTACGTAAGTACCATATAAACATGTATATTATATAAATATAATCGACATATAAGTAATTTACATATAAATATTTTTAAATAATTTGACTAATATGTATAAATATATATATAAGAATTTAAACATTGCCCTTAACAGAAAATGGATTAAATAAACAAATCCACCGATGATTGGGTACAAAAAAGAGAACTATTTAACGCCCGCATGCGAAAATGTCATAAAAGAAAGCGTAGTACATCCGAACAATTGGATTCTTTTCCCCAGAATAAATCAGAAGTTTTCACTGCTATCATGTGGTCATAAGCACACAAACAATTTTTTTTTTATAACACAATTAGTCTTAGTTAATTCAACATCTTTTAAGCACTGTTAATATTGTGCTTGCTGAACCTTTGAGTTTTTCGTTTGAATCCATTCTTGAATCCTTTTTGTTTTTTTCCATAAATGTAGGATTTAAAATACATAGTTCAATGTGTCATTTTCTTTTTGAATAAATAGATATATATTTTGTCTCCAGCTTCCATACTCTTATATGCAGTGTCATATTTTGTAATATTCTATTACCATATGAAATATCTTTTTAAGGTATCCGACTACGTTCGGAACCGTGATTTTGCAAAAGTGTATAAATGGATAATATTTATGATATTTAGTGTCACTTAGATTAGAAAATGTATATAAAATTGTTTTAAGAGTAGTATTACATTAAAAAATTATTTAAGTACAATATTTTGATAAAAAGTGCACAAAATGACCCATTTTCAAAATATTCTCCTTTTGTAAAAAATGCTTCTATTATAATAATATTTTGCCTGTATATATCTCAGACCTCTGTACAGAGGCTCAACTAGAATTTCTGAAATATATAACTCAGAAGTGGGTTTATCCATGTTTTACGACAACAGAGGGGAGAAATGTTAAGAAAAAAAACGCCGATAATTATTTCAAATGGTTGTAACTCTGAAAATAATGTGAATTTTTCAAAAATCATAATTGAGCATCTATACATAGATCTGAACTATATGCAAGCAAAATATTATTATAATAAAAGCATTTTTCAGAAAAGGAGAACATTTTGAAAAAAAAGTTATTCTTAATTTTTAGCTGAAATATTGTATTTAAATAATTTTTTTTTTGTCAAAATGTGTGTGTGTGCGCCCTTAAAACAATTTTATACATGTATTCTAATCTAAGTGATACTAAATATCATAAAAATTATCCATTTATGCGCCTTTTTAAAATCACCGTTCCGAACGTAGTCGAATACCTTAAAGGTAAAAGTTTTTTTTCTCGTGAATGAAAGTTATTATTTTGTTAGAGAAGTTGTAGATTAAGTTGATGAATTAATGTCTTGACATCAAAGTAATTGTCGATCTAAAGAAATTTTAAATAAGCTTATTAAATAGTAAATCTAATAAAAAATTCAATAAATTATTTCCAAGCCTTCTTTATTAAATTTTAATTCAACTTATATTTTATCATTCCTTGGATTTTATTCACAAATGTTACCTTTAATCTAATAGCGTTACGTAAAAAAATAAATTCAAGTTTTATTATTCAGATTTCTACGAATTTTTATTGTTCAAATGAATTTTCTGCTTTGTCTCTTAACACTTAAATTTAATAATATATTATTCCTCATTTTTAAACAGAAGTTTTTCAGAAAAAAATTTCAAAATAGTATTATTAATAATAAGAAATACCCGATTGCCAACAGTTTTTGAAAAAATAAATTTCGGATAAAACGGGGTATTCTTTTATAGCGTAGTTATTTCTTACCGCTTTTAATTTCACACAATTCCGCATTCATATACGAAAAACACCTAAAATGCTTTCCCGCCTTTTGTGCTTCTTTCCGTTCGAAATCCCTATTCCTCTGTTCTATTTGAATTTCCATCACTACCATTGTTTGTCCGGTGTTTACGCAGCAGGTGGCATTTGCATATTTGCATTACCATGTACACACCACTGGATAAATGAAAATCCATTTTGCATTTTGAATTTTCCGGTTATTAGTTATTCCATTTTCTCATTCGCTGAAACAGATCGCGCCGTTTTGAAAGAATAGAGGCCTTGAAGCCAATGCATTCAATCCTGTAGGGGCTCCTCTTATCAAAGATTTTGTTGAAAGCAATCCTCAATGGAACATTTTTCGAACATATTTAAGTAATTTGATGATAAAATCCCCGTTTTATCTATACTAAGCATAGGTATTGTATATGAGATTGTTTAATATACAAATGTGCATTTGCACTGAAAGTTAATACCGCATCTTTCGTCTCGAAAATTTAAGAATATTTTCTATAGAATATTACCATTAGAAGATTTCAATATTATGTACATTGTTTTTACTAATTGGCTTTTACACTGTATTTAGGAATTAAATCATCGACTAATATGTGCAATTACATTTTTGTATAGCGGTACAATTATATATTTCATTTTATTTATTTCTAGTACTTGAAAAATATTATACATTAAAACCTTTAGAGATATTTAGATTGGAAAAGTTATTGAAACTTATTATAATCTTAAGAAATCTACTCCCTGTTCAGCATTCTAATCAGACTGATATAGTTATTGGTTTTCATGAAACTAGGTTTTAAAATTTTGGATTTTAACAAATTTTATAAAAATTGTGTTGTTTCTTCTCCCTATTTTTAACTTTACATCAATAAATTTTGCAGTATCTCAGTGGCAGCAGTGGTGAGTGGTTATGGTCACGAACTCGTGGCTGGTAAGTCATGAGTTTGAACCCTAGAAGACCCGCGGTGTAAAGAAATTGATGCACGTAAATCTATCGAGGCACAAAGTCACCCTATTAGGGTGGTGTGGAAGTTTAGAGGGAATGCCAGCACTTGATCGTGGTTCAAAATTACAAGTTCTTTCAGCTATAGCCCTCATTTGTTTCAGAACGAGGCGTAGATTAAAATAAAATCAAAATGAAATTCAAATTATACTTAATTGTACCTTGTAAAAGTTTATTAATCCCCCCATAAGGTATACATATCGTATTCCAAGCAGATACAGAAATAACGCTTGTAATGGGTTCTATTTGGGTCTTCTACTAACCCTCTTGGGTAAAATATTCTTCAACTATGATTTTAGTTTAAAAACCACTTTCCCTAGAGATGACTTGATTTTATGTAAATGTAATTACTCTTTAAAGTCCTGTTGTTTACTATGCGAGTCATTGGCTAAGGGTTGATCGTTAGGCTGAAATCTGAGTGTTAGTAAGCAGCGACTGCTTGTCGCGACTACGTTCGGAACCGTGATTTTAAAAAAACCCATGAATGGATAATTTTCATGATATTTAATGTCACTTAGATTAGAATACATGTATAAAATTCTTTTAAGGACATTTTGACAAAAAAAATTATTTAAATACAATATTTTGGCAAAAAATTAGAATAACTTTTTTCTAAATGATCTCCTTTTATAAATAATGCTTCTAAAATAATAATATTTTGCTTATATGAAGTAAAGACTTTCCAGAGAGTCTGAACTATTTTTTTTTTTTTTTTTGAAAAATTCTCATTATTTTCAGACTTACAACCAACTGAAATAATTAACGGCGATTTTTTCTTAAAATTTATCTCCTCTGTTGTCGTAAAACATGGATAAACCCACTTCTAAGTTATATATTTCAAAAAATTTAGTTCAGCCTCTGTACAGAGATCTGAGCTATACACAGACAAAATATTATTATATAATAGAAGCATTTTTTTCACAAAAGGAGACTATTTTGAAAATAGGTCATTCTATGTTCATTTTTTGTCACAATATTGTACTTAAATAATTTTTTATTGTAATGATATTCTTAAAACAATTTTATATACGTTTCCTTATCTAAGTGACATTAACTATCATAAGTATTGTGAATTTATACGCTTTTGCAAAATCACGGTTTTGAACGTAGTCGGATACCTTAAAATTAATATTTGAAGAATAATTCATCAGGAAGTGGTTAAATAATCTGATTTGGAACTGAACGAGCTATTAGTCTGCGAACAGGATCATACAAGGAGTTTTAATCCAGATAAGTACCTTTCATAATTTAGTTATCTGATTACGGAATAGAGGATTTCTTATTGCTTTCAGAGTTAAGTTACAAAATTACAGATTTCGTAAAGTGTTAAAGATTAAATAAAATTAGCTATTTGATGATCATATCTGCTTCTTCCTCGAACTCTCTCACACCCGCGAAATACGGGACGCAGCACTCTTTCTTCTGTCCTCTTTTTAAAGAGTTCTGTATAATTTTGTTGAAGTAACGAGGATTCTCACTAATAGTTAACAGTATTCATTTTTACGTAGTCTGGAAAAAACATATTGCTATTCATCTCATTTTGAATTACTTTTCTCAGCATCAACCTGGAACAAGTATATTCCTTTAGGTTCTAAGCGCAGAATATCATTAATAAGGTGACCAACCGTCCTCTTTCAGGGAGGATTGTCCTACTTTTACAGGTTCTGTCCTTCCTCGAAAAGTGTCCTCCTTTTCAATATTTTAAAACTGATCTGTTAATCTCCGTATTCAGAGATGAACCAAACATGTTTCCAAAATGTAGAAGAATGGTCTGAAACAAATATCACAGGAAATAACAGTTTTCAATGGTATTTTTTGACGATCTCAAGTAAAGTGGGCAGATATAGAAAATTACGTTGATATTTATCAAAATAAATGCCTCATATTAAAATCGATGACAATGGTCTGTTTGAAGAAGAAAGACGACTGAATGCTTGTTTAAAGTCTAATAAATTAGAACAAATGGAAAATCAACATCTGAAATTGTGATAAAAGATGGGCGAAAACCCTTAAACCATTTCAAAATAGAACACATTTCATATGAAAATTTAGTTATTCTTGTTGAATTTATGTTGTGCTGCCCTGGAACTAATGCAGCACTTGAAAGAGTTTATTCAGTGTGTAATGATTTTTGGACAAGTGAGAAATCAAGATTGAATGTTAATATATTAGCTATGGTGCCTACCGTAAAATTAAGTATGAAGGATATTTTTTGCTCCGAAATTTCCTATATATTAGAAAATAATATGTTGACAAAAAAATCATTCAATGGAAAAGTACTCGTTTAAATAAATAATTAAATGAAATGTAAGCGCAATTAGCGTATTTTTGTTTGAATTAATAAAATTTTTCATATGTTGACGTTGTAATTTTTTCTTAAATTTTTCGTCCTCCTTTTCATTGTAAGAAAATGGTCACCTTATCATTAATAAATTATCAATTTTGAAATATTTAATAATGTATGTTTGTGACATTTGAATATCTTATACAAATTTTTTTTTTAGTATTTAGTAGTTTATCGAGATAAAATGTGTTCAAATCTGCATTTTCTAATCGCTTAGAAAGCAATATTACTAACACAGAGATTAAACATTTTGTTACAATCTATAAAAAATGTTCTCACAAGATAAGAGAAAATAAATTCTGGTTACTTTATTTAAAAAGATTTCATTCAAATCGTGAAAAATAATCAAGATTTATACCCTCTAGTCATTTCTCTTGTATTTAGTTTCGTTTCACATTAAAGTTCGAAATTTTTTTGTTTTGTCTTTTAATACCTCTATTATTTGCGACTATGATTCTTATTTTGAAAATTGTTTCATTATTTTGTTTAAAATCATTAATTATTACTGCTTTTGAAAATTGTTATTGTTATTAGTATTGTGTTCTCGTTGTTGTTCGTAATATTTAGCAAAAAGTCAAAAGCGAGACTTCAATAGATGAATTGTCTCTTTTTTTTACTTCCAGTTACAAATTTAAATTAGACAAATTTGTTCATGATTACTAACTACGTTCAGGACTGTGATTTTGCAAAAGCGTTTAAATGAATGTTTTTTTTTTTTATATTTATATAATGTTAGATGAATAAGATTTTTTATTAGGATATGTGTGGGTGGGGGGAAAGAAATCCATTATTCTTTTCGGTAGATGGCTGTAGTTTCGATATCTCGTGAAGCATCGATCAAACAATTTCAAATTTATGCTCGTTGTCAAGATGACATTTCACACTAAAAAAATATTTTGCTTTTATTTGTTTGCCCCATTCAGTTGTGAGTTACAGGGTGTTAAAAAAATGGAAGTCAACAAAGAGAAAATCCGGTTTATTTACAGTTTTTCTTTGATAAAGGCGAAAATTCAAGCCAGGTGACTGAAATTGCGAATGGTATTTATGGTGCTGATACTGTAACAGCTAATTACGTGCAATTTTGGTTTCGTCGATTCCGTTCATGTATTTTTGATGTTAAAGGTGCACCTCACACAGACAGGCCCATCATCGAAAATGTCGATAAAATCTAAGACATAATCGTTGACCGGCATGTTAGTAGTCGTAGCATCGCCCAGGAGCTAAAGACTGACCATAAAATAGTTTTAAGCCATTTGCGCAAAGTTGGATTCAAAAAGAAGCCCAATGTTTGGGTGTCTCACCCATTAACACCAAAAAACATGATGAATCGAATTTCCATCTGCGAATCCTTAGCCAAACGGAATGAAATTGACCCATTTCTTAAACAGATAGTGACTGGGGATGAGAAATGGGTCACATACTAGAATATTGTGTGAAAACAATCGTGGTTAAAGTTCGATGAAGCAACTCAAACGGTGGCCAAACCAGGACTAACGGCCAGGAAGGTTCTACTGTGTATTTGGTGGGACTGGAAAGGAATCATTTAATAGGAGTTGATTCCGCATGACCAAACACTAAATTCAGATTTTAACTGTCAACAAATGGACCGTTTGAAACTAGTGATTAACCAGAAATGGCCATAATTGGCTAACAGAAGAGGTGTTGTGTTCCATCAGGACAACGCTAGAACACACACACTTCTGTAGTGACTCGCGAGAACCTCTGGGAGCTTGGTTGGGAAGTTTTAATGCATCCAGCATATAGCCCGGATCTGGCACCAAGTGATTACCACCTTTTTCTCGCATTGCAAAACTTCCTGAGTGATAAGAAATTGGGATCAAGAGAACACTGTGAAAATCGATTACTAGATGTTTTCGCAAATAAGGGCCAAGGCTTCTATGAGAGAGGCATTATGAATCCACCTTTAAAATGGCAATAAATTATACAGCAAAACGGTGCATATTTGACCCAAATCGGGCAATCTGAAGCATATTAAATAAAGTCTTGAATTTCATGCAAAAATAATAGGTTTCTTTTCCACCAACCTAATATATAAAATTATTTTAAGAAATGTATTTTAATAAAGAATTATTTAGTGCAATTTTTTGGCATAAAATGAAGCAAAAATGATATATTTTCATAACATTAATTCACCTATTATGGAAAATACTTCTATAATAGTAAAATTTGCTTATATATAGGTAAGACTCTTCTCTACAGAGCCGGAACTAGGATTTTTAAAACGTATTTTAGCAGTAATTTTGGGGGGATTCCAATGTATCGAAGGGAAATTTTTATAAAAAAAAGCACCGGTTGTAATTTCAGTGGTTGGTTACTCCGAAAATACTGATAATTTTTTTTCATAAGCCCTAATTCAGGGTCTGTAAAGAAGTTTTAGCTATATATAGGCAAAATATTATTATTATAGAAGCATTTTCCATAAATGGGGAATGTTTTCAAAAGATGTCATTCTTTCTTCCTTTTTTGCCAAAAAAAGTTGCATTTGAATAATTTTGTATAGTAAAACTCTCTCTCTCTCTCTTAAAACAATTGCATATGTATATTCTAATTCAAGTGACACTAAATACAAAAAGAATTATTTATACACCTTAGCAAAACAATGGTAGCGCGAACCCAGTTAGTTACTTTAAACTCTTTTAATTGATAAAGTCTGTTACATATCTGCATATCCTCTTAAAACTATTAATATAATACTTACAATTCCTCATTCAGCATTCATAAAATCAAAACAAATAGCATAAACCAGCACAACTTAACAAAATTCCTATCCTTACAGACAAAAAAGTGCCCCCTGTACGGTTTACGCGAGTCTGACTTACCGAGCTAATTGGTTCGCTGCAGTGTCTCATAAACAAATGTTCCAGCACCGGCTAATCGCCATCCCTCCAAAAGGATCTAGAAAAGGGACAGCATTAATGTTTATTTCCTCCAGAGGAAATGACGCTTGGTTCATCCAGAAGTGACTGATAGAATTATGCGATGTTTATCTTATGGGATAAGGGCGTAAGTACATAATTTCCTTTTATCATCGAGTCAGTGCTGACAAATAATGGGGAAATGGATGGCGCTGCAGCAAAGGCTTCTTTTTCTGTACACAAAATAACGAATTATGGGTCGAAAGGATCGCCCATGCTGTGGACAGTAACCTAATTTTATGAGTATAGAAAGTTATGAAGCATTAGTTTCCTTACCGAACTTCATTTTTGAGTTAGAAGATTATTTTCAACACAATTGTGGTTGTATCACCAGCATATATGAGTATTTGTTAATAATAATAAAAAAAAAACAATTATACAAATCATTTATTGGGAAAAAATTCATCTGGTAAAATCAAGTATTGATTGCATTTTTTTCCCCCCTGTTACCTCCACATAACTGAGATAACCTTGTAATGGATCAATATTCGCGTTCTTTCTAGTAATAAGTCCTCTTGGGGAATATTGGGTCTTTAAAAATTATTCTACTGAAAACTTTCTCCGAAGAGGAAGATGTGATTATGCAAATCAAGGATTGTATTTAACCCTTTATCTACCGCATTTTGATTTACTGCAGTTTTTTTCATACAATATTTTTTTTGAATCACTACATTGAAAATTAAAGGATATGCATAAACAAAATACTCAACTTTGGGAAATTTAATGCGTTAGAGTGAATTAATTAATTAAAAATATTCAACTGTAAAATTAATTATATTCACTGTTCACTTAAAATAAATAGTCAAATCGTTTTCTAAGATCTTCATTAACATACAAAAAAAAGACACCTTTTAGCATTAACTATTTTTTCTGAACAAAAATGACAATCTTCGCAATCCGCTGAAAACGCCGTCAGCTGAAAATGCAATTTCTGCTATAATACTGTTCACCTTCCCCCTAAAATGCTCATCATAGAACCCGTGCTGCCATATATCTTGGAAAGTGGATTTCAAAGAATATTCCTGCAAAGTATTGTCAGAATATTCGTAAAAATGGTTATTCTATGTAATTTTAAAGTGATTGGTACTTATAAGTACCGTCGGTAAATAAAAGGTTAAAGATTTCATTTTCGAGTTAGAAGAGAAAAAGGCTAGACTGCTCAAGGATAGCAGGGATTGATAAACGTAAATCTAGGCGAGAGCAATTCGTAGCTTATTTGATTAATATAAAGATTGACGGTTTGGCCAATTAAGTGTTAAAATGTATTAAATTGATTTGAATTACGTGTATTGTGTGTGCCTGGGCGTAAGTGATCCAATTTTTTGTTAAGTTTTCTAGTATCTCGTCCATCTCGCTATTGCTCTCATATTTAACAATTGGTGCATTTCTTATCTTGTGTTGTTGAATTTGTCTTTGTTGACAATTGTTAATAAATAGAGTTTTATTGACTATGGCTAATCTTCCTTCTGACCCTTTCACACTAATGGATGGCACGAGCCGTCCATTACAACCTCAGAGTACAACAATGAAGCTATGTTGCTAAAATTTCGAAAAAATCAATGCTATTTAATATTGAAAGTTAAAAAATATGATTAATAAACTGGGTTACTTTAAATTTATCACAGAGTTTAAATATGTACGTCAAATACGTAAATATATACGTTAAATATATAACATTGGCATCATCCTTCTCCCTCCCCCCTCCTTTTTATTTTTTTATTTGTGGAATAATTACAATGAAATTCTCAGTCGAAATAGCATTACTTTTCATTTATAATGCATTAATTTAAGATTTAAAACTTATATATTCCACTTAAAGAAAATTTTGATTTGTGCAAAATAGATATTTATTTACTCTGTTTAGAAGCACTGTTTGGATGGAATTTTATTACTATTATTCTCCAGATTGTATTTTTAACCTTAAATACGTATGTTAATTTAGATGTCTTACTTTCTATTCAATTCTTTCTAATATATATTTTGTGTAAAATAATTATTTTTTGTCATGCCACTTACCAATGTCATCGACTACGTATTTGTCTTTTAAGCGATGACATCATGTTGTTTGTTTTGAAAGTTGTTTTTGTAATAAGAGTCAGTGGAATAAAATAGTTTCTTTTTTAAAAATTATTCTCATTTTCTGGGCTATCTTACGAGTTGTCCTCAGTTGCACAAAATTTATGAGATCGTGAACTAATTTTTCGTACACAACAGTAAAGGAGAAATAATATTTTGCTCATTCTAGGAATTTATATAATTTATAAGAGAAGCTATGCACATGTTTATATGACACAAAATTCACATTATAGAGTTTCTTAAAAATATATATATATTTTTTTAGTCACGACGAATTCTTTTTTATTTAAACAAATTGGAATAAAAAGTTATCGTCCTTCTTGAACAACCATGGAATGAAGAGAATGAGGCCGTATTTAATATTTATACAATTTTCAATGACTTGACTATTCTGAATATTGCATTTTGAGCCAAAAATTCTTTCTGAGCATTCAAGATTGAAAAGAAAACTGATTAAATATTAATTATTAAAAACCAGTATCCTTGTGCATTATGTAAGAAGGATATGCTTCTTTTTTAATAAGTAAATGATTATATCCTTCACTGTTCTGATAACAACTTGGCAATTTTTACGTCGTCTCTCAATTCGTATTGGCTTGAGAAACTTATAATCTCGAATATTCCGTAAATGAAATTCATTTCATAAGAGGTTGTCAAATATTTAGCTGGTTTCGCAATCCATTCTTCACTTCAAAGTTCATTTTTAGGATGTATATCAAAGGACAGCCGAACTTTTTTTTAAGTGAATGAATGAAATATGTTCGCTTTGATGATCTAATTTAAATTGCGCTGAGTGCATTTCTAACTAATATATTACGATCAGGACCATATAATAATCTTCACATGTAATATAGATGTTAAATATTTCTTTTTCCCCTCAAAGGTACATGCGCGTTATAGTGGCTTTGGTAAAAATTAACATAGAATTAGCGAAAATTAAAATACCTTTAGTTATAAGTCACTTTTAAAATACATCAAAAGAATCATAATAACCTCGTTGAAGTTATTGGTGTTTGGGAGCTTGAGTAAAGATCAGTCATGATTAGTTCAAAAATTTCCCTTTATTATTTTTCGCTAAATTAAATCAAACAACCTAGGGTAGGAAATGCACAACACTACTAACGATAAGAGCAATCACGCGGCAAAAAGGATACTTAATATTTCACTTACTCTTAGAACACTTTGGACTTCTACGGTCTAATTCACCGTAATTCTGTTATTAGTTGTACGACCTCCGGTCGTTATCATTAAACTCTATTTTATAACTTATTTGCCAATTAGCAATTACTGATCATCTAGAAACTACTCGTCGACTCGTCTCCACTAACTCTCAAATAACTTCGCGTATCTAAAAGTCAATGCTTAAATAGAACCACTCATTTGCATGAATCAAGTCTTCTTCTTCGGGAGAAAGTTTTCAATAAAACTTTTAACCTATAAAAAAAGAAGTAAATTTATCCCAAGAGGGATTAGTTACAGGTTCACGGATAGACCCGCTACAGAAGGAATTCTGTATGTTCTAAAGATGTTCTGCGCTAGAAATGATGCATTTATAAAAGCATAATAATAATAGTTTGGGTATATTTTTCTCTTTATGAGCAATAACATTTCGTATTTAATGGCTCCATAAGTATAAAAAAGATACCTTTATACACTTTTGCAAAAAAAATTAAAAAAGGGAAATTGAAGTTGGACTAAAATTAGCTTTTATAAGAAAATAAGGTACTTCATTTCGAGCTGTGAAAATATACAAGAAATGTTCCGAAAGTAAGTTTCGTCACTTTTTTGAAAAAAAAAAGAAAAGACGGTATTCTTGGTGAAACAATGAATTACTAGAAGAACTCACATCCGTTGCTAGGCCAAAGACGAAAGAAGCGTCAGTGTAAGAGGACGGAAGCATGCGCAAAGCATCGAAGAAAAGAGAGTAGCAGCAAACCGACGTGTCCGAAGTTATTCGAGTACAAATTACAATGGCAGCATCGTGTGTACTGACAACGTGGTTACCAATGGAAGTTCGTGATGTTGTTCGATAGACTGGACACTTGGGACTAGTGTCTGTCATCCATGAACACCTACAAACAGTGTATGGTTAATAGGTCATGTCTCGTCAAATGATTGATCATTGATGACAATCAATGTTCAGTAAAAGAAAACAGTGTTGAGGAGGAAAGTTAAAGTAAATGTTTCTCTACATCCATGTGTAACGGGTCTGCTCACGTACTTCCTCATCCATTACATTTACCCAGAATATAAATAATTATTGATATATGTCAATATTTAATCAAGTCTTAAGAAAGTTTACACTTCTTGAAAATTAGGAAGAAAATTTTTACTCTAAAAATATTTTATATTATTTTTTTAAAAAAGCCTTTAATTTGTGAAACAGTATTTGTTTTTTCTTAAATCCACTTTGCTTATATATCAAGTTGGGGAAAAAGAAATTCACATTATTTTTTCGGTAGATGGCTGTAGTGATCAATAACTCGTAAAGTATCGATCAAAGAATATCAAATTGAGAATGATTGGAAAGGTGATATTCGGACTAAAAAATTATTTTTCTGTGTTTTGTTTGGTCCATTCAGTTATGAGTTACATGATGTTAAAATTGGAAATCAACAAGGAGAAAATTCGGTAAATTTTACAATGTTTCTTTGATAAAGGTGAAAATCCTAGAATGAAGGCTGAAACTGTGAATGGTGTTCATAGTCTCTATATTGTAACAACCTGTTACGTACAATTTTGGTCTCGTCAATTCCATTCAGGTATGCCCATCGTCGAAAATGTCAATAAAATCACAGAAACGATCCAAGTTGACCGGCATTTTAGTAGTCGTAGCATCGTCCAGGAGCTAAAAGTCGATCATAAAACAGTTTTAAACCAATTGCACAAAGCTAGATTAAAAAAGAAACTTTGTAATACCCTGCGCGCTGGGGGTATCATTTCGTCACCATCCACGCGACCTATGTTTGAGGGAATGAAAGATGAACTACTAAACTCTGCCATAATAAAATTAGTTTGTTATGATTTTAATTAAAATTCAATAAAACAACACTAGTCTAGGGGCTTATGATCAGGAGTGATGCGACGTAAACCGTAATTATGACAAATAGCGCAATAAACCACTGTATCTATATTTATAGCTGATTACCTAACTTATTACAATCCGCTCTAGTCTCTTAAAGCTGTCTTACCACTATTTCCTCGGCGAATAGTTACAGTCCTTATATCTTCAATTTATTCTTCGATCCAACTTGATCCGGCTAAAGGAATACTCATCTGGTCTCGGACCCACTTATTAATCAGCTTCACTGGCACTATTAGACCGACTCATAGAGCTCATAGAATACACTAAGACTCTTCTCTCAGAACTTCACTTAGCTTTACTTAGTGCACTCCGCGAATACTAATGTTCCAATATATACAATACCTAATCTGCATAACCACGCTCTCTTCTTGGGTTGGTTGGAAAGAATTGCCATTCTGGTCCCAAAGATATCCCAAGAGGATTATTAGAAGAAATACCGATAAAACCCCGTCACAACTTGATGTTTGGATGCCACACCAATTAACATAAAAACAAGATGGATCACATTCCCATCTGCAAAGCTTTGGCTAAATGGAAGGAAATCGACCAATTTCTTTCAGCGGAGTGTGACTCAGGATGAGAAGTGGGTCCCATACAACATAATCAAAAAACAATCGTGGTCAAAGGGCTCTACTGTGCATTTGGTGGGACTGGAAAGGAATTACTTATTATGATTTGCTTCCATATGGCCATACACAAAATTCGGATCTCTACTGTCAACATTTGAAGCTAGCAATTGACCAGAAAAGCCCAGAATTAGCCAACAGGTGTAATATTGTGTTTCATAAGGACATCGCCAGGCCACACGCGTCTATAGTCACTCTCCAGAAAATACGGGAGCTTGGTTGGAAAGTTTTGAGGCATCCACCATGTAGTCCTGGCATGGCACCAAGAGATTACCATGTTTTTCTTGCATTGTGAAACTTTCAGATTGATAAGAAATTGGCAGCAAGAGAAAATTAAGAAAATCAATTACTATAGTTTTTCGTCAATAGGGACCATCAATTTTATAAGAAAGACATGAAGCTACATTTAAAAAGGCAACTCAGTGCATATATGACCAAAATTGGTAATTCGAAACATGTTAAATAAAGTCTTGAAGTTCACGTAAAAATAATGGATATCTTTTTCTGCAACCTAATATTTGCTTAACTAATAACTACACTAAATTTCAAGTATGTTATCTATGCCCATTCAATATTTATTATTTCACATGCTGCAATGGAAATCTTTATTTTAAATCTAATAACCGTGCTTATGCAAATTAGATTCAATCTCTCTGTTTTCATCCAATATCACTCTACTTTCAAATACCTATCTCTAGAAAATTTCCATTGTAGTTTCAGTGTCAACGATGAGTAAACATTTCTGTCGTAATTTAAATTTGCTGAAAAATTTCATTTGATTATTTTTGCGCTCATATTCTTACGAAATTAATTTCACAAAAATTGAGAATTAATCGTAACAAATCAGTGTGTTCTCGCAGAAAAAAATACTTCTTAAGTGAAATATAAATATTCCTGATTATTTTCACCTCTATTCAATATTTGTCACTATATCTAACACTTTATATTTATCATTTCTATATAAAGATATAATTTCAAAAGATTTCTTTATTTTTCAATTTCCAACTCTCTCCTCTTGGATTTAGTGAAACGTTTAGATTTATGTAGATGATATTGTTTACTTGATGTTTACGGCAGAATGTCAGTTATATGTTAATTTTAGCGTCTCTATAGAAAAGGATGAATGAAAGCTCCATTAGAATTTTCGAATATTTACTGTCTCATTTTCCAAATATTCTAGAACTGATCCTTGTTTAAGGAAAAGATGAAAGCAGGGATCTCAATATTTAACCTGAAAAGTTTGTAAAATAATCTTTCGTTAAAAATCCTCATGAGGGATACATTCAAATAAATTGCGTATTTAAAAGTATAGTAGGGGAACAGTGTCAAGTAGTTTCAAGGGCAGTATTCGTTGCAATTTATTTACAAATGTCTTAGGATCCTATTTGAATTTATAAATATATATATATAAGTGGGGGGGGGCCCCCCCCCCCCCCCCCACCCGCAGTTTTGTTTTTGTAGGTTCAATAAAATTCAGAACTGCACAAACGTATGTTTATATTTGAAAAATAAAATCCAAAATTTCAAAATTAACTTTCACATACCACCCATCGAGTATGGTGAATATGACCCTTGGCTGGTGACGGATCTATACGCGTTCCTTCAATTAATCCTCTTGGGAAATCTTTGGGCTATCAATTTGCGTTATTCACAACCAACCCTTCGGAAGAAGAAAATCGTGATATTTAAATTAACTTACTATATATATAGTCGAAGTTTTCTAGCTTGAATAGAGAGTAGGAGAGGAGATAAACTCGAATCAGGTGAAATTGCTACTGAAGGTATCATATTTGAATTATTGTGATTAAAAAGTCATTAGGAAGGAGTTTTAAAATGACAATTGTTCATTGAGATTGAATTGATATTAGATCAGATCGGATGATAAGTTAGATCCTTAATTAAGGTAAGGATCAAGTTTGATAATCTCCTAATCATTCGCGTTTTACCGTCGTAGTACCACTTTCCCGGTTAGCATTAAGACATTATCTTAATATTATTAGTTGAAATTGTGTCTGTTCATTGTGTGATAAATAAATAAATTAATTGGATCATGTCGAGTATTTTTCCCTACCTCCCACATATCTAGGTGCCCGAGAGAGGTGAAAGCCTCTCACAGGCTTGCAACCGAGTGATTTTGGGTTTGGGTTCGAATCCCAAGTAAGGCATGGTTGTATCTTCTTTGGGAAACGAAGTCAGACTTTCGCCTGTAATGGATTCCCGTCTCGAATGGAAAACAGCGCATCCCTTCTGTTATATGCTGGGGTCATCATTTGTAATATATGTCTATATTCTTCTGTTTGTATTATATGTTTCTCTGTTCTATCACTCGTATTTCATATGTATTCCGGGATAAAGAAACACGATAACAAAAACAACAAAAACTTTCACATACATGGAATATTCTTTTATATAGTGAGATTCAGAACAACATTAGACAAACTTTGAGACGGTCAGTGTAAATATTATAATACTAAGTATTATAATGCACCATTTCAAATAATACGGCTAAAGAAGAGAAAAAGGAATGGACAAAAAATTAGAAACTGCTTATTTATACCAGAGTGGAATAAGGGCTTCTTACAGCAACATACTTGCAATAATTTCTTTAAAAAAATCTGCATCCTCTAGCCATTATTTTCTGATGTGTATTTTTTGTAAAAATGGACTTCTAAAGTTTTTTTTTTTTTCCTATGTCCTGTATTTTTCCATTGTGTAATTTTCAAGGTATGGATAAATTTATGAATAGAAAATCATTATAAACAATACAGTAACAAATTATTAGTAATACCGTATTTATTCTAATCTAAGCCACATCCCAAATTCTCAATACGTTTTTGTGAACAAAATGGAAAACATAGTATAAAACGGTTTAAATCGAAAACCGAAATGTTAAAAAATTAAAATAAGAACGAATAAGAAGTGAATAAATAATTTATTTTACCAGTGTAAAAAACTTTTTAAAAAAAGCATGAACCTGTAATGGCTCTAACTGTTAGTAACATATTAAATTTTCTTTTATCCAACAAATTTTCCCACTTTCAATTCTAAGCCGCACAAGATTTTTGGTAGTATTAACATAGATAAAAAAAAGTGTGGCTTAGATTCGAATAAATACATGGTACGTATTTTCTTTCTTTATCATATTATATTAATTACTGATTTAGTTTGATCATTGCTTCGTTTGTCATTTTTGAAGATTTGATGAATGAAAGGAGAAAAAATATCCCTAAAAAGTTTCCTTTCACTCCGTTAAAAATCCCTTTACTCTGGTTTCATAAAGAAAGTTTGGATAATCGAATTTTTGACTTGACAAAGATACAAAGGTTGTTAAAGAAGAACCTCGCAATTTTTTTAATAATTGATATATATCTTCACAAAGTAGTGAAATGAAAAATAACGATTTGTATCTCTTAAATTATGATTGCAGGGTGTGCTGGAAAGTACAACATAGTACTCTGTCACAATCAAGAAGAATAATAGTAACATCAGAAATATAGCAGCATCAAGCATAAAAAAATAGCAGTATCAAGCAGTCAAATAAGCAATATTAGAATAAAAAAAAAGAAAAACTTTAAAAATTGTATATGATACTGTTGTTCACAAGAACAAGGCTATTGACTAGAGCAGCGATACTCAACCTGCGACCCACCGAGCCTTTTCAAGTGGTCCGGTTAGTGCCCATTGCTCTGAAGAATCATTTATTTAAAAACAATATATTAAAAATTTGATGTCAAGAAATCAAATATATCAATTTTGCTGTCGAGTGCAAATTGATATTCTTTTTTTATTTGAAACGACTGTGGTTAGTGATAACAAACAACAGTTAAGTAGTGACTGTTTTATAGGTGGAATTAATTTTTAGCTATCTTTCATATCTTGCAAGTGAAAACTATTCGAATAAAATATATCGTTTCAAGGTGATTGGGATGACTATTTTGTCTTGAAAAACTAATATGGATCAGTAATTGTTTGATTTGTCACGAGAGTGCTGTATTTAAAAAATAGCAATAAACAGGAATCATTCAATGACACTTTCCCTCGAAGATGTCTTTCAATAGGTAATAAATAGGATTTCTTGAATAATCCTTGCAACAGAAATAAAGTGTTTTGTCAGTGGTAATGTCACAGTGGTAACAAAGACATCTTGTGAATTTTCTTATATTAGTTGTAATCATACGAAACTGTTTACTGTGATGCAGAAATTGTGAAGAAGTGTTTACTAAATGCAAACAGATATAACAAAGACATCTTGTGAATTTTTTTTATATTATTGGTAATCATACGAAACTGTTTACTGATGCAGAAATTGTGAAGGAGTGTTTACTAAATGCTTCTAATTCAGTATTAGTAACAAAAATAAAAAATATATATATTAAATAGTAAATGAAAAGCAAACCAGGATTAAAAATTTTTTGAAATTTTTTCTCCATTTTTACCCCCCCCCCCCCCTGTTTACCCTCATGATGTGGCCCGCGTGAAATTGCTAACATATGTTTGCAGTCCGCGTGAAATAGCTGACATATGTTTGCGGCCCAGCAGAAAAAAAAAGATTGAGTACCCCTAGACTAGAGCATTCAATAACATATTTGCCTTTTTATTTCCTTTCTTTTTTTAAACAGTCCATTATAAATATTTAATACAGGTAGAAACCTGGCAAGCACATTAACAAGGCTAGGAACAGGACACTTTAGGGGCATGAAAATTCAGAAGAATGGGGCAAGAAAGTACACTTTCTTCAAACACTGTCACGACATGGAGCATAACACAGAACATCTTTTCTCCTGTCCTGCCATTCTGGCAAATTTGCAGCACTTTAGCAACAAACCCACGTGAAGACTTAGACGGAGATAACTACACCCAAATTGCTAATTCTGTCTATAGGACCTTTGTTCCTATTTAATTATTGTCCATGACATGACACCAACCAACCAATAAATATTTGTAATATTCACTCAGACTAATTTGATTATTAATAAATTCTACTTTTAAAAAAATATCATCTGAAGAAAAAAGATGAAAAACTGATTGTGGAAACAGAAATATAATCTTCGTTCGCCTGATCTCTCTCGAGAGCTCATTGAGATAAGTTTGAAAAGAGGCGTCGCCTAATTTAATGTCTGCGTTGAGTAGAGTTGGGAGTTTGAAATGTATTTGCCTCGCTTCGTTTCACTTCATTCTCAAAAAAAAAATTCCTTCCATGGTTTTTTTTTTTATCTAAGTTTTTATATCAATTTCAGTTCAATTTTTTTCTAGATGATTAGATTGTTTAAAGCACTACAATGAAATCTCGATCCTCAAATTAAAAAGCAAGCAGTCGGGGAAAAAAATTTACTACATTATTTCTCATATGTGTTTAATATTTACAAAAATAAGTATTTTGAGCTTATGCCAGCTTTACCATTTTTTGAAATAAAGTCAGTAAAAATATACAATACGATATAGCTAGGGATTACAATATCGGACCAAAAGTTCAATACCAGTATTCGGTATTTTTTAGATCTTAATACCGGGATACCGGTATTAGAAACTTTAGAAAAAGCTCGAAAACGCAGGTTTTTCTTTGTTTTATATTTGTCAAATTTATTAGAGAGTGTAAATATATATCACAAAAACTAATTTGTAACTTATATAAATTATAACAGTATACAAAAAAAAAACACACACACACAAAAAAAGTAAAGGAACATCTTATTTATTTAAATAAAAAAAAGTGTAAATATCGCTACTCAGTCTGTGATACTGGTACAAATTTTTGAAATGTCATCTTAAAAAAACAATGCATCAATTGCACTGTCATTAAGCCTGGAATGTAATTTTGTGCATTAATTTCATCCGAATTATCTTTTTTTTCAAAATAATCTAAAATCCCTGATGGCTTCGGCTTAGAAAGTGCGCTAAAATTTGTCTCTTCATCTGAATTAGATTCTTTCCTCTATAACAATTTTGTATCATGTTTCGTTTTTAAATGTGCTTGGAGTCCCCGTTTGTACTTCCTCCGTTCATTTTAATAACACTAGAGCATTTTTTACAGTGTGCCACTATATTCTTTTGATCATATAAATAATGAAACCAAACCGAAGTACTATCAACTGATTTTTTATGTTCTTTAAAGTTATTCTCATTCATTATTATGGGTTATTATTTATGAATATATATATATATAAAATATTTTGAAACTTAAAGTATGATATGCAAATACAGAGTCCGAATAACAAACTCACCAATTTAAATAAGTGCTTAATACCAATGTCTTAGCACTTTCTTAACAATTACGACCTTGTTTTTACAGATATGAATAGCAGTCTACGACTCCTGAAAGTGAGCAGTATCGCTCTGAGCTGTAACAGGATATTTTGGCCCACCTCTTTGGATGATTCACATATTTT